>CM061749.1:272869985-273305678 GCA_030979885.1 Lolium multiflorum | reverse complement strand
GCCTACAGCGGGGGAATTACTCACACATGGATGGGGGAAACATTGCTGGTTGATGTAGAGGCGTTGGCGGTGATGGCGGTGATGATCTCCTCCAATTCCCCGTCCCGGCGGAGTGCCCGGAGACTTCTGGCTCCCGCGACGGAGTTTCGCGATGCGGCTACGTCTCCGAGGGTTTCGGCGACTCGACTTCCCCCGGCGTTTTTAGGTTGAGGCTAATAAGTAGTCCGAAGGAGGCGCTGAGGTCGGCCGGTGGGGCCACACCACAGGCCGCGCGGCCCCCGGGCCGCGCCGCTCTATGGTGTGGGGCCCTGCCCACTTCCAATTGCCCTTCTCGCCCGTGTTTCCTGGGAAATAGGGCCTTCTGCATAAATTCCGAGGTTTTTCCTGAAAGTTGGATTTCTGCACAAAAACGAGACACCGAGCAGTTCTGCTGAAAACAGCGTTAGTCCGTGTTAGTTGCATCCAAAATACACAAATTAGAGGCAAAACAATAGCAAAAGTGTTCGGGAAAGTAGATACGTTTTGGACGTATCAACTCCCCCCCAAGCTTAGCTTATTGCTTGTCCTCAAGCAATTCAGTTAACAACTGAGCGATAAAAGAACTTTCACGAACACATTTGCTCATATGATGTATATATTCTCATGCTATGGCTAATACTTAAGCAGTTCATAATGAGATACATGCAAATAAGATCATCCAATAGCTATGTCAATCATGGAGAGGTACCAACAATTAATAATAAGCATCATGAATCATGTATATAAGCAAGATTGCAATGTTCATAAGAGAGTATGATAAAGTGGTATCTCGCTTGCCTGTATTTGATTGGCAAAACATAAATGCCCGGGCACCTCTGGAGTTCATAGAAAGACTAGAAGTAGTGATTGTCAAAAGATAAATGCATCAAAGTTATACCACAATCAATCATATTTTGAGACAAGCATATTGTACTAAGAATGACAGTTGTGCTCTCAAGATAGTACTCAAAGAAATAATGGAGACACAACATAAAAGTAAAAGATTGACCCTTCGCAGAGGGAAGCAGATTAACATGTGCTAGAGCTTTTCATTTTTATAAATCAGGAGAGTAAAATTATTTTGAGAGGTGTTTGTTGTTGTCAACGAATGGTAATGGGTACACTAACTACCTCGCCAACCGGACTTTCAAGAGCGGCTCCCATGAATTATTTGCATTTTTATGTGGCACTCCTTCCAACCTTTCTTACACAAACCATGGCTAACCGAATCCTCGGGTGCCTCAACAATCTCATACCATGAAGGAGTGCCTTTTTATTTTAGTTTTATTATGATGATGACACTCCCCCAACCTTTGCTTACACAAGCCATGGCTAACCGAATCCTTCGGGTGCCGTCCAACAATCACAAACCATGGAGGAGTGTCTATTTAAGTTTAATTAATTCGGGACTGGGAATCCCATTGCCAGCTCTTTTTGCAAAATTATTGGATAAGCGGATGTGCCACTATTCCATATGAGAGTCCGTCAAAAGTAAATGACAAGGTTGAAAGCTAAACACCACATACTTTCATGAGCTATGAAACATTAACACAAATTAAGAAGCATTTTGAAGGTTTTAAAGGTAGCGCATGAGAATTTACTTGGAATGGTTTGAAATGCCATGCATAGGTATTTATGGTGGACACTTTGGAACAACTTGGTTTTCAGGTGTTTGGAAGCACGAGCGGTGTTCCCGCTCAGTACAAGTGAAGGCTAGCAAAAGACTAGGGAGCGACAAATCAAGAGAGCAATAACTGTCATAATCATGCTTGCGGCAAAATAAATTAACGGAGGCATAAAAGTGATACAAGAACTCTGAAGCAATGTAAATCATTGAGGCTTAATTGACTTTTGTTCAGTCATATGCATGCGTGAGCATGTGCCAAGTCGATATAAATGAATTATTCAGAGGAGGATACCACAATATCATACCTATCTATGAATAAAACAATGCAAGCAAACATCCATGACATGCTACTCATATTAATAAATTGGAGCTAAACATGAGAGATCATGAACTACTAGACTTTCTTAAATGACATATACCTCACATGAACTAACTAAGCATGCTCACATGGATGAGTATATGTACAAAAATGAAAACAAATAGAGTTCATACCAGCCTCTCACCACAATCAGATTGTCGAATATCGTCATTATTGCCTTTCACTTGTGTAGCTTGGATAATATGAAATGAAAACCACGCTCCAGCCACCGAAGACCATTGAACTCATAATGAACTTTACAAACCAAAGAAGAACAGCAAATATTTTTGGTGTTTTCGAATTTGAGAACAAGAACAAAAGGAAACAAGCAAACAAAGCAAAATCTTTTTGGGTTTTCTTATAGCAAACTAGCAATAGCAAATAAAGCGAAACAAATGCAAGAAACCAAGATAAACAAATGGTGAAGAGAAACAACAGAAATATTTTTGGTCTTTTTGTGTTTTAGGAAAGAAACAAAGTGAAAACAAGAGAATGCAAACTAAAAGAAACACAGAAAAGCGAGATGGCAGAAATCTGCCAAAACCTGACAGCAGTACAGAAATCGATTTTTACAAAAATCTTACGTTGCTCAGTTCGAAAAGTGTTCAACTAATGAAAGTTAGATAACAACCTGGGGAACATGCACAAAAATTGGCAGCTCAAAATAACGTTCTGGCTGTGCGCACGAATTTTTTTAGTAACAGTCCAGAATCTGTTTTCAGGCAGCACTTCCCCAAATATCATCTCCCTCTCATTAGAAAACCACTCAAAGAGACTAAACAAGTATGTACAAGTATCCAGCAACCATAATATGCAAAGAATGAGTGATGCCGGTATACCTCCCCCCAAGCTTAGGCTTTTGACTCTTCTTGATCACATTATATCACCCTTCTCTCTTGACCCTTGAAAACTTCCTTCACACCAAACTTCTCATAAACTTCATTAGAGGGGTTAGTACTCAAAAAACTTGAATCCACCTTGGTCCTGTAGTGACACATTGCAAGAACTCAATAAAACATTAGCTACAGCTCTCCACGTCTAGAAAGCCTTGCTTAAAGTCCGCAAAAGACAATGCAAAAAAAACAGAGACATAATCTGCCAAAACAGAACAGCCAGTAAAGACGAATTTTAAACAGGTACTTCGTTGCTCAAATCAGAAAACTCAAAACTAACGAAAGTTGCGTACATATCCGAGGATCACGCACGTAAATTGGCATATTTTTCTGAGTTACCTACAGAGAAAACAGCCCAGATTCGTGACAGATAGAAATCTGTTTCTGCGCAGAAATCCAAATCTAGCATCAACTTTACCATAGAGACTTTACTTGGCACAACATTGCAATAAAGAACTTTGCAAAACAAAAGTGCTACAGCAAGTAGAACAAGTGGAGGAAGAAAGAAATGTTGTTTACCTCCTCTATGCATATAAAAAGTATTTGTTAACAAGGTTGATCAAGTCTTGCCACCAAATAAATTTTACATAGCATAAGAAGAAATAAACCTCAAATCAATCATGTTACCTTGAATTGTATTGATATGGATCCAATCACAAGAGTTTGATATTCTTCTTTAGGCTCATATATAGGACAATCAATAGTTCCAACTTTGATAGTTCTCACATTAGAAATAGTATTGACTCCACATACTTTATCAATCTTCTTGGGGAAATAGACGGTATGCTCCTTATCATCAACATTAAAAGTAACCTTTCCTTTATTGCAATCAATAACAGCCCCTGCAGTATTAAGAAAGGGTCTCCCAAGAATAATGGACATATTATCATCTTCAGGCATTTCCAACACAACAAAATCAGTTAATATCAAGCACTTGAGTAACTTGAACAGGAACATCCTCACATACACCAACAGGAATAGCAGTAGATTTATCAGCCATTTGTAAAGAATCAGTAGGTATCAACTTATCTAAGTAAAGTCTCTTATAAAGAGAGAAAGGCATAACACTAACACCGGCTCCCAAGTCACATAGAGCAGTTTTAACATAATTATTCTTAATAGAACAAGGAATAGTAGGTATACCTGGGTCGCCCAACTTCTTTGGAATTTTGCCATTGAAAGAGTAATTAGCAAGCATAGTGGAAATTTCCTCATTGGGGATTTTCCTTTTGTTAGTAACAATATCTTTCATATACTTTGAATAAGGAGGCAATTTAATAGCATCGGTCAAAGGGATTTGCAAGAATAAAGGTTTCATCCAATCGCAAAATTTATTATAGTGTTCTTCTTCCTTTGATTTTAGTTTCTTAGCAGGAAAAGGCATTGGCTTTTGAACCCAAGGTTCTCTTTCATTACCATGTTTCTCAGCAATAAAATCTTCTTTAGTATACTTTTTATTTTTAGCATGCTTTTCAGGTTCTTCTTCAACCTCTTCTTTATCAGGAGTATCATTCTTATCATTATCTTTATCATTATCATGTTCATTACCACTTTCAGTTTCAGCATCAGAAATAGAAATACTATTAGGATCATTAACAAGTTCAGAGGATTCTACAACATTTTTTATGTTTCTTTTTCTTTTTCTTCTTAGAATGAGCACTAGGTTCAATGCGTTGAGAATCTTGTTCAATTCTTTTGGGATGCCCTTCAGGATATAGAGGATCCTGGGTAGAGACACCACCTCTAGTTGTTACTTCATAAGCATGTTTCTCTTTAGAATTATTCCCTAACAAGTCATTTTGCACTTTAGTGAGTTGATCAATTTGAGTCTGAATCATTTGAAAATGTTTGACAAGCATCTTAACATCATTGGAGGTTCTCTCCACAATATCATGCAATTGACTAATAGCTTGAGAATTTTCCATTAAATGATTCTCTACTCTCATATTAAAATTTTCTTGCTTAACAATATAATTATCAAACTCATCTAAGCATTGTGCAGGAGGTTTCGAATACGGAATATCTTCCCTAGTAAAGCGTTGAAGGGAGTTTACCTCAATCATGGATGAAGGGGGAATTATCTCACATATATCTTCTATAGGAGGTAGATTCTTCACATCTTCAGATTTAATACCTTTCTCCTGAGAGACTTCTTGGCTTCCCTCATATCTTCATCATTCAATTTAATTAAACCCCTCTTCTTCACTATTGGCGTTGGAGTTGGTTCAGGCGTATTCCAATCATCATAATTCCGGCCTATTTTAGCCAATAATTCTTCAGCTTCGTCTGGAGTTCTTTTCCTAAAAACACAACCAGCACAACTATCCAGGTATGCCCTAGACTCAATGGTTAATCCACTATAAAATATATCAAGTAAATCATGCTTTTCTAAATCATGGTCAGGCAAAGCTCTAATAAGAGAGCAAAATCTCGCCCAAGCCTCAGGCAATTTCTCCTCATCTCCCTGATCAAAATTATAAACTCTCTGCAAAGCAGCATGTTGAGCACTAGCAGGAAAGTATTTCCGAAAGAAAACAGCAAGCAATTCTTTTGGACTTTTAATAGAACTAGGTGGCAAATTATTATACCAAGTTTTAGCGTCATCCTTTAATGAGAATGGAAATATTTTAGCAACAAAGTAAGTACGCTTCTTAACATCATCAGAAAACAAGCTACTCAAAGTAGATAACTCAGTCATGTGTTCAACAGCACTTTCTTTTTCAGTACCACAAAAAGGTGTTTTCTCAACAATAGCTATATGAGATAGATCAAGAGAAAAATCATAATCTTTATCCCTAATGTTTATAGGAGATGTGGCAAATTTAGGATCAGGAGACAGTTTATATCTAACAACATGTTCTGCAAGCAACTTTTTAATTTTTCTTGCATCAGTAGTAGCATTGCATTTTTCAATAAAATCATCATCAAGCTCCACATAATCTTCCTCAAGATCATCACTAAAATAATCAAGTTCAGGTGAACTAACAGGTGTAGTAGCATTAGGAGTTTCAGTATTTTCAATTTGTCTAGACTTAGCAATTGTAGCATCTAGAAAAGATCCCAATGAACCACTATCATCAAGCACAGCAGAAACATTATCAATATTATGAGAGTGTTCAGATTCAGCAGATGTACCCGCATGCGAAGCATGTGGCGGTGAAACAAGTTTATCAATCACAGATGGTGAATCAAGTGTAGCGGAGGTACTCAGAATTGTACCTTTTCTTGTAGTGGATGGTAATATGGCGATCTTAGTATCGCGAGGTTTACCCATGATGGAGAATTTGCAGCGAACAATATTAATCCAAGTGAACTTCCAAATAAAGCTATGCTCCCCGGCAACGGCGCCAGAAAATAGTCTTGATGACCCACAAGTATAGGGGATCGCAACAGTCTTCGAGGGAAGTATTACCCAATTTATTGATTCGACACAAGGGGAGACAAAGAACACTTGGAAGCCTTAACAACGGAGTTGTCAATTCAGTTGCACCTGGAAACAGACTTGCTCGCAAGAGTTTATCAGTAGTAACAGTTTTATAGCAGTAGCAATAGTGAATAACAGCAGCAGAGTAACAAAGACAGCAGCAGTAGTGATTTTAGTAAACAGCAGGATTAAAATACTGTAGGCACGGGGATGGATGACGGGCGTTGCATGGATGAGAGAAACTCATGTAACAATCATAGCAGGGCATTTGCAGATAATAATAAAACGGTGTCCAAGTACAAAGCAATCAATAGGCATGTGTTCCATATATAGTCGTGCGTGCTCGCAATGAGAAACTTGCACAACATCTTTTGTCCTACCAGCCGGTGGCAGCCGGGCCTCAAGGAAAACCTACTGGATATTAAGGTACTCCTTTTAATAGAGTACCGAAGCAAAGCATTAACACTCCGTGAACACATGTGATCCTCACATCACTGCCATCCCCTCCGGTTGTCCCGATTTCTGTCACTTCGGGGCCATTGGTTCCGGACAGCGACATGTGTATACAACTTGCAGGTAAGATCATAAACAACGAATATCTTCATGAATCAATAACATGTTCAGATCTGAGATCATGGCACTCCTCGGGCCCTAGTGACAAGCATTAAGCATAACAAGTTGCAATAATATCATCAAAGTACCAATTACGGACACTAGGCACTATGCCCTAACAATCTTATGCTATTACATGACCAATCTCATCCAATCCCTACCATCCCCTTCAGCCTACAGCGGGGGAATTACTCACACATGGATGGGGGAAACATTGCTGGTTGATGTAGAGGCGTTGGCGGTGATGGCGGTGATGATCTCCTCCAATTCCCCGTCCCGGCGGAGTGCCGAACGAGACTTCGGCTCCCGCGACGGAGTTTCGCGATGTGGCGGCGTTCTGGAGGGTTTCGCGACCCACCCGGCGTTTTTAGGTCGAGGCGAATAAGTAGTCCGAAGGAGGGCGTCGGAGGCCGGCCGAGGGGGCCACACCACAGGGCCGCGCGGGCCCCCCCTGGGCCGCGCCGCCCTATGGTGTGGGGCCCTCGGGCCTCCACTTCAATTGCCCTTCTGGCTCCGTTAGTTTCCTGGGAAAATAGGGCCTTCTGCATAAATTCCGAGGTTTTTCCCGAAAGTTGGATTTCTGCACAAAAACGAGACACCAGAGCAGTTCTGCTGAAAACAGCGTTAGTCCGTGTTAGTTGCATCCAAAATACACAAATTAGAGGCCAAACAATAGCAAAAGTGTTCGGGAAAGTAGATACGTTTTGGACGTATCAAGCACCACCACCACAATTATACTTCAAATATTATATGATAACAATCCACCAAAATTCAATCAAAAATTCAGAAATTCTCTTCCGGCTATTACAAACACCTTGTAGGCATTGATCTACCAACTCCACACACTTATATCCAGAGATTTTAAACCCACACCTCCTCCTCTCAACATTAGCACCCTTGCACCCGTGAGACAATGCCAAGCCTCGTAGGCCAATTATGCATGATCTTATGCAAGACAATGCCATGCCATGGCATGACATGCCCCTCTCATGCCCTCACCCTCACCCTTCACCTCAGCCACGCCACACCATGTCCTGGAGGTTCTACACGTCACCCTGAACCCGCTCGTGCCAGCCCTAGCCCAAGGAGACACACACACGCGTCGGAACACAACGTGCCCGTGACGCCCAACACATGCCAGGACGCGCACGGTGACGTCCCAGAGCACGCCAGATCATCGTCTACCCCGTTGATTCCGACCACCCCCAGCCTTCTTCACCCAGCGTCACCACGGCACACCTACCTCCCGTACACGCCATTGGACCGCGGGAGCCCTATTGACGACGCCATCGTCGCTGACCATCCACCACCGTACCGCCAGTACGTGACGTCGCCCCACCGCCTCAGTCCATCCATGTCCTCGCCGTGACGCGCTGCTGCCGCACCGATGCTGCTGCCGCAGACGCCACCACTCCCCTGGCCCCGCGTGACTCCATCGCCATCGTCACCATCAACCTGCCCCGCACCCCACGGCCTCGCCTCGACCCTATAAATAGAGGCCACTCCAGCCTTCATTCTTCACACCAAGCTTCGTCCCTCACCTCACAACCTCTCCTCGAGCAGCGCCGCAGCCCAATTTCTACCACAGCCCATCAATTGCTTGTCGGAGCTCCGTCGGTACCCCTGCAACCTCGCCGGCGATTGGAGTCCCCATTGGAGCTACTATCGGTCCTGCACGCCTCCGCTATCTTCCACGACTTCCGCCGCCTCGCCGATCCTCTCGGACACCGGTAACCCTCCTCCTCGACCCTCTCAAGCCGCCGCTAGGTTCGTGCTCGTCGGAGCTCGTCCCCGACGAGGATGATCTCTGACCGCTCGATCTCCTCCTAATCCAACGGTCCACAATTCACGCACCGGTTCGTTTGTTTGCTGGCGCCGACATACGGGCCCCACCTGTCAGCAGCCCCGCGCGCTAGGAGCGAAGTCTGGCCGGCCCACTCGCTTCCCGCTCGCGTTTGAATTCAAATTTTGTTTTAATTTGATTTCAGCTATATTTCTTACTGGTACCTTGCTATAATTTAAATAGTTCCAAATCTACAATTCCAAAATTTGTGATTCAAAATGTTCTAGAATTCTTACGATATTATCTAGCTAATCCTACTGGTTTAAATTCAAAATTCATTATAGACACTCTACAATAAAAATGACAAATCAGTAACTTTTGAAACTTCAAATAATTATTTGAAATCAACCATAAACTATTTTGAGTTGATTCCAACTCTCATAAATCACATTTCACTTTGTATAATTGATTATGCAAAAATATGATATGGGTAATGTATATGATCATGGGCTAGAATCAAAAATTGGCTATGTAGTCAATACTAGCCCATTTAAATTATTTTCAAATTTAGGATTTTAAATCTATGAGGTGTAGCACCTCATTTAAATCATCTTCCCAAGTAGTATGAAGTAATGTGATGACCCTTGTTGCATGGTCTCATACTTGCTCACTTGAGGATATTAAATCAAAGTAGTATTTAAATTACATGAGATGATGAATCTCATTTAAATCATTTTTCTCAAATGATAAGTGTGAAGTATTGACCTTGGTCAACATGATCTCATACTTATTATTTGAGGAGATTAATTTAAGAAGATTCAATGAGAGGAATTTATTTCTCCAAATAAATAGAAACCCTAATCCATATTTCAATGAGAGGAAATTATTTTCCTAACACTAAGTAAGAAAACCCTAGCTTAATATTTAGTAATGAGATGATGCTAGATCATCTTGAGTGAGCCATTAAGGCTAATTAGTCTACTTAAGTATTGTTTGGTGATTGTATCCTCGTATTCGTTTATAGACGCTAGTACCGGAGACTATCAAGAGGAGGAGGTTTTCTACCAAGAGGAAGAAGAAGAGAACTGTGATCACTACCCCAATCAAGGCAAGCTAATATTCTTGCAAGATACCCTAGTGCAAAGCTCTACAAGAGCAAGGCACCATTACATATTACTTTATGCTTAATGATCCCATCCCAAGTTTTTACCTTACAAGTTTTGACTTTGGTTTATCAAAGTTTATTTTTGATTCATGATTCACTTGGTTTAGTTATGGAGTAGTACAAGAGCATCACACTTAGCCTAGAAAGCTATAAGCTAGTTAGCACCCCTCATGACTAGTTGCTAGTGCTAAAATTAAAATGGCTACTCTAGATGGGAACTTGTGAAAACCAATGACTTTGAAAACCTTGGAATGATGAGTCATTCTATTGAAAGATTTTGAAGGTGAATATGACTTGTGAATGACTTGGTGAAATTTACCAAAAACTGATGGTTGGGTTCGGATGCGATACCATTCCAATTCTTAAGTACCCCCACAATACCTGAATATGCGTAATGTGAAGGAGATATGCCCTAGGGGCAATAATAAAGTGGTTATTATTTATATCTTTATGTTTATGATAAATGTTTATATGTCATGCTATAATTGTATTAACCGAAACATTAGTACATGTGTGATATGTAGACAAACAAAGAGTCCCTAGTATGCCTCTTAACTAGCTTGTTGATTAATAGATGATTAGTTTCATAATCATGAACATTGGATGTTATTAATAACAAGGTTATATCATTGTATGAATGATGTAATGGACACACCCAATTAAGCGTAGCATAAGATCACGTCATTAAGTTATTTGCTATAAGCTTTTGATACATAGTTACCTAGTCCTTATGACCATGAGATCATGTAAATCACTTATACCGGAAAGGTACTTTGATTACACCAAACGCCACTGCGTAAATGGGTGGTTATAAAGGTGGGATTAAGTATCCGAAAGTATGAGTTGAGGCATATGGATCAACAGTGGGATTTGTCCATCCCGATGACGGATAGATATACTCGGGGCCCTCTCGGTGGAATGTCGTCTAATGTCTTGCAAGCATATGAATAAGTTCATAAGAGACCACATACCACGGTACGAGTAAAGAGTACTTGTCAGGAGACGAGGTTGAACAAGGTATAGAGTGATACCGATGATCAAACCTCGGACAAGTAAAATATCACGTGACAAAGGGAATTGGTATCATATGTGAATGGTTCATTCGATCACTAAAGTCATCGTTGAATATGTGGGAGCCATTATGGATCTCCAGATCCCGCTATTGGTTATTGGTCGGAGTGAGTACTCAACCATGTCCGCATAGTTCGCGAACCGTAGGGTGACACACTTAAAGTTGGATGTTGAAATGGTAGAACTTGAATATGGAATGGAGTTCGAATATTTGTTCGGAGTCCCGAATGAGATCCCGGACATCACGAGGAGTTCCGGAATGGTCCGGAGAATAAGATTCATATATAGGAAGTCATTTTATGTGAATTAAAATGATCCGGAAGGTTCTATGGAAGGTTCTAGAAGGTTCTAGAAAAGTCCGGAAGAAACCACCAAGGAAGGCGGAGTCCCGGTGGGACTCCACCTCCCATGGCCGGCCAACCCTAAGGGGGAGGAGTCCCAAGTGGACTCCCCAAGGGGGGCCGGCCACCCCCTCCCAAGGAAGGTGGAACTCCCACCTCTAGTGGGAGTCCTAGCTTGGGTAGGTTTCATGTGTTATGGAAGGTTTTGGTTTGGGGTCTTATTCGAAGACTTGTAGACCAACTCTTGGGTGTTCCACCTATATAATGAGGGCCAAGGGGAGGGGGCCGGCCACCACAACAAGCCACAAGCTGGCCGCACCCTTTGGCCGGCCACCCCCCAAACCCTAGCCGCCCCCTCCTCCATAAGCTCCCGCACGCTTAGCGAAGCTCCGCCGGAGTTCTCCACCGCCACCGACACCACGCCGTCGTGCTGTCGGATTCAAGAGGAGCTACTACTTCCGCTGCTGGGGGGAGGTGGACGTCGTCTTCATCAACAACCGAACGTGTGACAGTACGGAGGTGCTGCCCGTTCGTGGCGCCGGTGATCAAGATCTTCTACGCGCTTTTGCAAGCGGCAAGTGAACGTCTACCGCAGCAACAAGAGCCTCATCTTGTAGGCTTTGGAATCTCTTCAAGGGTGAGACTCGATAATCCCCTCGTTGCTACCATCTTCTAGATTGCATCTTGGCTTGGATTGCGTGTTCGCGGTAGGAAAATTTTTGTTTTCTATGCAACGTTATCCTACAGTGGTATCAGAGCCGTGTCTATGCATAGATGGTTGCACGAGTAGAACACAATGGTTTTGTGGGCGTTGATGCTCTTGTTATCTTTAGTTTGAGTACTTTGCATCTTTGTGGCATAGTGGGATGAAGCGGCTCGGACTAATTTTACATGACCGCGTTCATGAGACTTGTTCCTCGTTCGACATGCAACTTGTATTGCATAAGAGGCTTTGCGGGTGTCTGTCTCTCCTACTATAGTGAAGATTCAATTTACTCTTCTATTGAAAACATTAGTATCAACGTTGTGGTTCATGTTCGTAGGTAGATTAGATCTCTCTCGAAAACCCTAAACCACGTAAAATATGCAAACCAAATTAGAGACGTCTAACTTGTTTTTGCAGGGTTTGGTGATGTGATATGGCCATAATGTGATGATGAATATGTATGAGATGATCATTATTGTATTGTGGCAACCGGCAGGAGCCTTATGGTTGTCTTTAAATTTCATGTTGAGTAGTATTTCAAAGTAGTTGTAATAGTTGCTACATGGAGGACAATCATGAAGACGGCGCCATTGACCTTGACGCTACGCCGACGATGATGGAGATCATGCCCGAAGATGATGGAGATCATGTCCGTGCTTTGGAGATGAAGATCAAAGGCGCAAAGACAAAAGGGCCATATCATATCACATATGAACTGCATGTGATGTTAATCCTTTTATGCATCTTATTTTGCTTAGATTGCGACGGTAGCATTATAAGATGATCCCTCACTAAAATCTCAAGATAATAAAGTGTTCATCCTTAGTAGCACCGTTGCCAAGACTTGTCGTTTCGAAGCATCTCGTGATGATCGGGTGTGATAGAATCAACAAGTGCATACAACGGGTGCAAGACAGTTTTGCACATGCGGATACTAAGGTGGCCTTGACGAGCCTAGCATGTACAGACATGGTCTCGGAACACGTGATACCGAAAGGTAGAGCATGAATCATATGGTTGATATGATGAACACTTTGAGTGTTCGCCATTGAAATCACACCTTGTCTCGTGATGATCGGACTAGGTGCGTGGATTTGGTTCGTGTGATCACTAAGACAATGTGAGGGATATTGTTTTGAGTGGGAGTTCACCTAGATTTTTAATTATGTTGAATTAAAATTTGAACTCAATTTGTCATAAACTTAGTCTAAACTTTTGCAAATATATGTTGTAGAGATGGCGTCCCCAATCAATTTTAACCAGTTCCTAGAGAAAGAAAAACTTAAGAGCAACGGTAGCAACTTCACCGACTGGTTCCGTCATGTGAGGATCTTCCTCTCTGGCGGAAATCTGCAATATGTGCTTGATGCACCGCTAGGTGACCCTCCTGCAGAAACTGAAACCGATGAAGTAAAAGCTGTTTACGAGACTCGGAAAACTCGGTACTCTCAAGTTCAGTGTGCCATCCTGTGCAGTCTGGAATCCGATCTTCAAAAACGTTTTGAGCACCACGATCCTCATGAGTTGATGAAAGAGCTGAAAGCTATTTTTGAGACTCATGCGGCCGTGGAATGCTATGAAGCATCGAAACATTTCTTCAGCTGTATGATGGAAGAAGGCAGCTCCGTTAGTGAGCACATGCTCGCCATGACCGGGCATGCGAAGAAACTCAGTGACTTGGGAATAGTGATTCCTAACAGACTGGGGATTAATCGTGTCCTTCAATCACTGCCACCAAGTTACAAGAACTTTGTGATGAACTACAATATGCAGAACATGAACAAGGAGTTACCTGAACTCTTTGGCATGCTAAAAGCTGCTGAGATTGAGATCAAGAAAGAGCACCAAGTGTTGATGGTCAACAAGACCACCAGTTTCAAGAAACAGGGCAAGTCTAAGGGAAAATTCAAGAAGGGTGGCAAGAAAGCTGCCACGCCTCCTGTGAAACCTAAGAACGGCCCTAAGCCTGATGCTGAGTGCTATTACTGCAAGGAGAAGGGACACTGGAAGCGTAATTGCTCCAAGTATCTGGCTGATCTGAAGAGCGGCCTTGTCAAGAAGAAGAAAGAAGGTATATCTGATATTCTCGTTCTAGCCTGGGTATTTGATACTGGTTCGGTTGCTCATATTTGTAACTCGAAACAGGAACTAAAGAATAAACGAAGACTACTGAAAGATGAAGTGACGATGCGCGTTGGAAACGGATCCAAAGTCGATGTGATCGCTGTCGGCACACTTCCTCTACATCTACCTTCGGGATTAGTTTTAAGCCTAAATAATTGTTATTTTGTACCCGCGTTGAGCATGAACATTATATCTGGATCTTGTTTAATGCAAGACGGTTATTCATTCAAGTCTGAGAATAATGGTTGTTCTATTTTTATGAATAATATCTTTTATGGTCGAGCACCTGAAAAGAATGGCTTATTTCTGTTAGATCTCGATAGTAGTGATACGCATATACATAACATTGATGCTAAGCGAATTAAATTGAATGATAATTCTACTTATATGTGGCACTGTCGTCTTGGTCATATTGGAGTGAAACGCATGAAGAAACTCCATACCGATGGATTACTTGAATCACTTGACTTTGAGTCACTTGATAGATGCGAAGCATGTCTAATGGGAAAAATGACTAAGACTCCATTTTCTGGTATGATGGAGCGAGCTACTGACTTATTGGAAATCATACATACCGATGTGTGCGGACCAATGAGCGTAGCATCGCGCGGTGGTTATCGTTATGTTCTAACCTTCACAGATGATCTGAGTAGATATGGGTATATCTATTTCATGAAACATAAATCCGAAACTTTCAAGAAGTTTAAGGAATTCCAAAGTGAAGTAGAAAATCAACGTAACAAGAAGATTAAATTTCTACGATCTGATCGTGGAGGTGAATATCTGAGTTATGAGTTTGGCATGCATTTAAAGAAATGCGGAATACTTTCACAATTGACACCGCCGGGAACACCTCAACGAAACGGTGTGTCCGAACGTCGTAATCGAACTCTCTTAGATATGGTTCGTTCTATGATGTCTCTTACTGATTTGCCGTTATCATTTTGGAGTTATGCATTAGAGACAGCGCATTCACTTTAAATAGAGCACCATCAAAATCCATAGAAACGACACCGTATGAATTATGGTTTAATAAGAAACCTAAGCTGTCGTTCCTGAAAGTTTGGGGTTGCGAAGCCTATGTAAAGAAGTTACAACCGGACAAGCTAGAACCCAAAGCGGAGAAATGCGTCTTCATAGGATACCCTAAGGAAACTATAGGGTACACTTTCTATCACAAATCCGAAGGCAAAATCTTTGTTGCTAAGAACGGAACCTTTCTTGAGAAAGAATTTCTCACTAAAGAAGTGACTGGAAGAAAAGTAGAACTCGATGAGATTGATGAATCTATACTCGTTGATCAGAGTAGCGCAGTACCGGAAGTTGTACCTGTACCGCCTACACCGGCAACAGAGGAAGCTAATGATAATGATCATGAAACTTCGAACGAGGAAACTACTGAACCTCGCAGATCGACAAGGGAACGTGCCACTCCTGATTGGTACGATCCTTGTCTAAATGTCATGATTGTGGATAACAATGATGAGGACCCTGCGACGTATGAAGAAGCGATGATGAGCCCAGATTCCAACAAATGGCAAGAAGCCATGAAATCCGAAATGGGATCCATGTATGATAACAAAGTATGGACTTTGGTAGACTTACCTGATAGCCGAAAGGCTGTCGAGAATAAATGGATCTTCAAGAGAAAAACAGATGCTGATGGTAATATTATTGTCTATAAAGCTCGACTTGTCGCAAAGGGTTCCGACAAATTCAAGGAGTTGACTACGATGAGACTTTCTCACCTGTAGCGAAGCTAAAATCTGTGAGGATTTTGTTAGCAATAGCTGCATTTTTCGATTATGAGATTTGGCAGATGGATGTCAAAACGGCGTTCCTTAATGGAGACATTGATGAAGAGTTGTATATGGTACAACCCAAAGGTTTTGTCGATCCTAAAAATGCTGACAAAGTATGCAAACTTCAGCGTTCAATCTATGGACTGAAGCAAGCATCAAGAAGTTGGAACCGACGCTTTGATAAGGTGATCAAAGACTTCGGGTTTATACAGTGTCATGGAGAGGCCTGTATTTACAAGAAAGTGAGTGGGAGCTCTGTAGCATTCCTGATATTATATGTAGATGACATATTATTGATCGGGAATGATATAGAACTATTAAGCAGTGTAAAAGGTTATTTGAATAATAGTTTTTCAATGAAAGACCTTGGTGAAGCATCGTATATATTAGGCATCAAGATTTATAGAGATAGATCAAGACGCCTAATAGGGCTATCACAGAGTACATATCTGGACAAGATTCTAAAGAAGTTTAGAATGGACGAAAGTAAGAAAGGGTTCTTACCTATGTTACCAGGCAAGGTCTTGAGTAAGACTCAAGGACCGGCTACGGCAGAAGAAAGAGAAAGGATGAGTAATATCCCCTATGCCTCGGCAGTAGGATCTATCATGTATGCCATGCTATGTACTAGACCGGATATAGCACATGCTGTTAGTTTGACTAGCAGATATCAAAGTGATCCAGGAATGGAACACTGGACAGCGGTCAAGAATATCCTGAAGTACTTGAAAAGAACTAAGGATATGTTTCTTTGTTATGGAGGTGACCAAGAGCTCGTTGTAAGTGGTTACACCGATGCAAGTTGGAACACTGATCCTGATGACTCTAAGTCACAATGGGTACGTGTTTATATTGAATGGTGCTGCAGTAAGCTGGGCAAGCTCGAAGCAGTGCACGGTGGCGAAGTCTTCAACAGAATCAGAGTACAGCAGCTTCAGAGGCTTCATCAGAAGCGGTATGGATGAAGAGGTTCATTGTAGAGCTCGGTGTGGTTCCTAGTGCATTGGACCCATTAATCATTTACTGTGATAACATGGGTGCCATCGCCAATGCACAAGAGCCAAGGTCACACAAGAGGCTGAAGCATATCAAGCTGCGTTACCACTCGATTCGCGAGTACATCGAAGATGGAGAAGTAAAGATTTGCAAAGTACACACTGATCTGAATGTAGCAGATCCGTTGACTAAAGCTCTCCCTAGGGCAAAGCATGACCAACACCAGAATGACATGGGTGTTAGGTATATTACAATGTAACCTAGATTATTGACTCTAGTGCAAGTGGGAGACTGAAGGAGATATGCCCTAGAGGCAATAATAAAGTGGTTATTATTTATATCTTTATGTTTATGATAAATGTTTATATGTCATGCTATAATTGTATTAACCGAAACATTAGTACATGTGTGATATGTAGACAAACAAAGAGTCCCTAGTATGCCTCTTAACTAGCTTGTTGATTAATAGATGATTAGTTTCATAATCATGAACATTGGATGTTATTAATAACAAGGTTATATCATTGTATGAATGATGTAATGGACACACCCAATTAAGCGTAGCATAAGATCACGTCATTAAGTTATTTGCTATAAGCTTTCGATACATAGTTACCTAGTCCTTATGACCATGAGATCATGTAAATCACTTATACCGGAAAGGTACTTTGATTACACCAAACGCCACTGCGTAAATGGGTGGTTATAAACGTGGGATTAAGTATCCGGAAAGTATGAGTTGAGGCATATGGATCAACAGTGGGATTTGTCCATCCCGATGACGGATAGATATACTCTGGGCCCTCTCGGTGGAATGTCGTCTAATGTCTTGCAAGCATATGAATAAGTTCATAAGAGACCGATACGTCTCCGACGTATCGATAATTTCTTATGTTCCATGCCACATTATTGATGACATGTTTTATGCATACTTTACATCATATTTATGCATTTTCCGGCACTAACCTATTAACAAGATGCCGAAGAGCCAGTTGCTGTTTTCTACTGTTTTTGGTTTCAGAAATCCTAGTAAGGAAATATTCTCGGAATTGGACGAAATCAACGCCAGGGGCCTATTTTCACACGAAGCTTCCAGAAGACCGGAGAGTCAACGAAGTGGGGCCACGAGGTGGCCAGGAGGTAGGGCGGCGCGGCCCCACCGCCCAGCCGCGCCGGCCTGTCTCTGGGCCCTCGCGCCCTGACCTACCCTTCCGCCTACAAATAGCCTTCGTCGCAAAACCCCCAGTACCGAAAGCCACGATACGGAAAACCTTCCGGAGACGCCGCCCGCGCCGGTCCCATCTTGGGGATTCGGGAGATCGCCTCCGGCACCCTGCCGGAGAGGGGAATCATCTCCGGAGGACTCTATGCCGCCATGGTCGCCTCCGGAGTGATGAGTGAGTAGTTCACCCCTGGACTATGGGTCCATAGCAGTAGCTAGATGGTTGCCTTCTCCTCATTATGCTTCATTGTCGGATCTTGTGAGCTTCCTAACATGATCAAGATCATCTATCTGTAATGCTATATGTTGTGTTTGTTGGGATCCGATGGATAGAGAATACTATGTTACGTTGATTATCAATTTATATCTATGTGTTGTTTATGATCTTGCATGCTCTCCGTTATTAGTAGAGCTCTGGCCAAGTTTTTGCTAGTAACTCCAAGAGGGGGTATTTATGCTCGATAGTGGGTTCATGTCTCCGTGAATCTGGGGAGTGAGAGAAACCTCTAAGGTTATGGATGTGCTGTTGCCACTAGGGATAAAACATTGATGCTATGTCCGAGGATGTAGTTATTGATTACATTACGCGCAATACTTAATGCAATTGTCTGTTGTTAGCAACTTAATACTAGAAGGGGTTCGGATGATAACCTGAAGGTGGACTTTTTAGGCATAGATGCATGCTGGATAGCGGTCTATGTACTTTGTCGTAATGCCCAATTAAATCTCACTATACTCATCATAATATGTATGTGCATGGTCATGCCCTCTCTATTTGTCAATTGCCCAAGTGCAATTTGTTCACCCAACATCTTTTATCTTATGGGAGAGACACCTCTAGTGAGTTGTGGACCCCGGTCCAATTCTCTATACTGAAATACAATCTCCTGCAATACTTGTTCTACTTGTTTGCAAACAATCATCTTCCACACTATACATCTAATCCTTTGTTACAGCAAGCCGGTGAGATTGACAACCTCGCTGTTTCGTTGGGGCAAAGTACTTGGTTTGTGTTGTGCAGGTTCCACGTTGGCGCCGGAATCCCGGGTGTTGCGCCGCACTACATCTCGCCGCCATCAACCTTCACGTGCTTCTTGACTCCTCAGTTCGATAAACCTTGGTTTCTTATGAGGAAACTTGCCGCTGTGCGCATCACACCTTCCTCTTGGGGTTCCCAACGGACGCGTGTCGAACGGAAAGATAATACGTCAACCACGCGCATCAAGCAAAATTTCTGGCGCCGTTGCCGGGGAGGAAAGGTAAAAGGCACTCATACTTCGGTTCCAGGTAACAGTACTTTTCTGGCGCCATTGTGTTTGTGCTCGAAGCTATTTCCTTTAGATCCTACAATTGCATCTTTTTGTTTCTTGTTTACACTAGTTTGGCATAATGGACAACAATGAGCTTCTTATTCTATTTCCTGATATAAAACATGGATGGTTTGATCCGAAAATTAAAAAACCCATGGAACATATTAGCATGAACACATTGAACACTATTGTTGCTAATGATATGGAAAATTCTAAGCTTGGGGAAGCTGGTTTTGATGAGCATGATCTTGTTAGTCCCCCAAGCATTGAGGAGAAAATTTACTTTGATGACACTTTGCCTCCCATTTATGACGATAGTGGTATTTTGGTGCCACCTACTATTGAGGATAAAGTTTATTATGATTATACTATGCCTCCTACATTTGATGATTATGGTGATGAGAATAATAATGATAGCTACCTTGTTGAATTTGCTCCCACTACAATTAATAAGAATGACTATGCTTATGTTGGGAGTAGTAATTATTTTATGCATGAGACTCATGATAAGAATGCTTTATGTGATAGTTATATTGTTGAGTTTGTTCATGATGCTACTGAAATTATTATGAGAGAGGAAAATATGGTTGTAGAAATTTTCATGTTTAACCTCTCTATATGCTGAAATTTTTGAAGTTACACTTGTTTTGTCTTCCTATGCTATTCACTTTGTTCTTCATTGACTTGTTTATTTACAAGATTCCTTTTCATAGGAAGCATGTTAGGTTTAAATTTGTTTTGAATTTGCCTCGTGATGCTCTCTTTTGCTTCAAATACTATTTCTTGCGAGTGCATCATTAAAACTGCTGAGCCCATCTTAATGGCTATAAAGAAAGAACTCCTTGGGAGATAACCCATGTGTTTATTCTACTACAGTACTTTGTTTTTATTTTGTGTCTTGGAAGTTGTTTACTACTGTAGCAACCTCTCCTTATCTTAGTTTATTGTTTTGTTGTGCCAAGTAAAGTCGTTGATAGTAAGGTTCATACTAGATTTGGATTACTGCGCAGAAACAGATTTCTTTGCTGTCACGAATCTGGGTCTAATTCTCTGTAGGTAACTCAGAAAATTAAGCCAATTTACGTGAGTGATCCTCAGATATGTACGCAACTTTCATTCAATTTGAGCATTTTCATTTGAGCAAGTCTGGTGCCTCGATAAAATTCATCTTTACGAACTGTTCTGTTTTGACAGATTCTGCCTTTTATTTCGCATTGCCTGTTTTGTTGTGTTCGATGGATATTTCGATTCCATTGACTTTCAGTAGCTTTGTGCAATGTCCAGAAGTGTTAAGAATGATTATGTCACCTCTGAACATGTATATTTTGATTGTGCACTAACTCTCTAATGAGTTGTTTTGAGTTTGGTGTGGAGGAAGTTTTCAAGGATCAAGAGAGGGAGATGATACAACATGATCAAGGAGAGTGAAAGCTCTAAGCTTGGGGATGCCCGGTGGTTCACCCTGCATATATCAAGAAGACTCAGCGTCTAAGCTTGGGGATGCCTTGGGCATCCCCTTCTTCATCGACAACATTATCAGGTTCCTCCCCTGAAACTATATTTTATTCATTCATCTTATGTGCTTTGCTTGGAGCGTCGGTTTGTTTTTGTTTTTGTTTTGTTTGAATAAAATGGATCCTAGCATTCTTTGTGTGGGAGAGAGACACACTCCACTGTTGCATATGGACAAGTATGTCCTTAGGCTTTACTCATAGTATTCATGGCGAAGTTTCTTCTTCGTTAAATTGTTGTATGGTTGGAAACGGGAAATGTTGCATGTGGTAGTGTATAATAAAATACTTGTAGAACATTGAGCTTTGATAACTTGATTCTTTGCAAATGTTTTGAGGTATTTAGATGGTAAGGCTTGCTGGATAAATAAGTTAAAATTAGTAGTGGATTGTTGTCTTTAAGCTTGTGCCGTACTACAAACTCTATTTAAATGGTTGAAGGCGTAGTTGGACTTGATAGCTTTCCATGTCTGAGAGTTCATCGTAATAACTAAGTTGTGCTGAAGGTCGAGGGAGCTAGCGGGGTACTTGTGCCACCGTGAACGGCCCTCCTTGGAGTAAATTTTAATCATGCTCTTAATGATGAACCTGCTAGTTGTTTGCAATAAGCTTGTGAGTTCTTTTTGACTAATGTTAAGCTACGGTTTTGGCACTTCCACCATCCAAATTTGCTAGCCTCTTCGGTACTGTGCATTGCCTTTTGCTCACATTGAGAATTGTGCATACTTCACCGGTACATCCAAACCCGTGGGAGAACTTTCTCTTGTTCTCCTACACATAAGCCATACATCTCCTCAAAACAGCCACCATACCTACCTACCACAGCATTTCCATAGCTGTTCCGAGATATATTGCCATGCAACATCCATTTTTACATTACATGCCATGTTGTCATTTATTATTTATATATTGCTTTGCATGATCATATACAGCTGATGTGTGGTTTACCCATGTTACGCTAGATCATTGCACATCCTGCTACACTGGCAGAGGCATACAGTTTCATACATCATGTTTCATTCATTATGAGTTATTTGTACCAAAAAGTGTGTTGTCATATTAGGATGTTGCCCCTAAAAATGAAAAGAGCCGTGGAGGCCATCAAAAGAAAAGAAAAAAAAAAGAAGAAAGAAAAAAAAATGAAAAGAAAGAAAGAAAGAAAAGAAAGGAAAAAAAGAGAATAAAGAAAAGGGGGCAGCATTACTATCTTTTATCCACACTTGTGCTCATGTTTTAGCACCCGCATTATTCATAGTCATCATTTGTGCTCATGTTTAGCACCTACATTCATATGAGAGAGTTTTCATGTTTTACTAGTATAACTATGTGGGGAATTTACACTATAGAACTTGGGTTGTATATTCCAATGATGAGCCTCCTCAAAAGTGCTCTAGGTCTTCGTGAGCAACCAAGTTGGATGCACCCCCACTAGTTCCATTGGAGAGCTTTCATACACATATAGCTCTATGTGCATCCGTTGCATGGCAATCACTACTCCTTGCATAGCATCGATCATAAGGCTTCCTCTTGTCTAATGGTCATTTACAGCTTTGCAAGCCTTTCTTCCATTTGGCCTTCCAAACCCCCATTAACGTTCTTTATGCCATAACATCCTGGTGCTAATACCAAATGCTTGCGCTCACCGGTTGAGTAGACTTCGAAACAGTTGATTCATGACGTTCATGTTTATGTTTACTTGACTGAATCCTTCTTATGTTGTGAAAATTTACTTGATGCTTGGAATGAAGGATAGAACTTCTATGCTGAATACTTAATACATCTTTAATGAACTTTGTACGGTTGCATGTCTTTAAAGCAATAGTTCATGAAAACTTCTAGCTTGTCTAACTCTTGCATTATCATCTCTTATATCAATATAGATACTTGCTTTGAATGATTTGATCTCAGCTCATATGCTTTACAATAGTATGATCAAGGTTATGATGGCATGTCACTCCAGAAATTATCTTTTTACCTGCTCGGGACGAGCAGAACTAAGCTTGGGGATGCTGATACGTCTCGACGTATCGATAATTTCTTATGTTCCATGCCACATTATTGATGATATCTACATGTTTTATGCATACTTTACATCATATTTATGCATTTTCCGGCACTAACCTATTAACAAGATGCCGAAGAGCCAGTTGTTGTTTTCTACTGTTTTTGGTTTCAGAAATCATAGTAAGGAAATATTCTTGGAATTGACGAAATCAACGCCCGGGGCCTATTTTCACACGAAGCTTCCGGAAGACCGAGAGAGTCAACAAAGTGGGGCACGAGGTGGCCGGGAGGTAGGCGGCGCGGCCCACCCTTGGCCGCCGGCACTGTCTCTGGGCCCCTCGCAGCCCCACACCTACCCTTCCGCCTACAAATAGCCTTCGTCGCAAAACCCCCGATGCGAGAGCCACGATACGGAAAACCTTCCCGAGAGGCCGCCGCCGCCAATCCCATCTCGAGGGATTCGAGAGAGCGCCTCGGCACCCTGGGAGAGGGGAATCATCTCCCGGAGGACTCTACGCCGCCATGGTCGCCTCGGAGTGATGAGTGAGTAGTTCCCCTGGACTATGGGTCCATAGCGGTAGCTAGATGGTTGTCTTCTCCTCATTATGCTTCATTGTCGGATCTTGTGAGCTGCCTAACATGATCAAGATCATCTATCTGTAATGCTATATGTTGTATTTGTTGGGATCCGATGGATAGAGAATACTATGTTATGTTGATTATCAATTTATATCTATGTGTTGTTTATGATCTTGCATGCTCTCCGTTATTAGTAGAGGCTCTGGCCAAGTTTTTGCTAGTAACTCCAAGAGGGGGTATTTATGCTCGATAGTGGGTTCATGTCTCCGTGAATCTGGGGGAGTGAGAAACCTATAAGGTTATGGATGTGCTGTTGCCACTAGGGATAAAACATTGATGCTATGTGAGGATGTAGTTATTGATTACATTACGCAATACTTAATGCAATTGTGCGTTGTTAGCAACTTAATGTTTTGGAAGAGGTTAGGATGATAACCTGAAGGTGGACTTTTTAGGCATAGATGCATGTTGGATAGCGGTCTATGTACTTTGTCGTAATGCCCAATTAAATCTCACTATACTCATCATAATATGTATGTGCATGGTCATGCCCTCTCTATTTGTCAATTGTCCAACTGTAATTTGTTCACCAACATCTTGTTTATCTTATGGGAGAGACACCTCTAGTGAGCTGTGGACCCGGTCCAATTCTCTATCTGAAATACAATCTCTTGCAATACTTGTTCTCTTGTTTTACTGCAAACAATCATCATCCACTATACATCTAATCCTTTATTCTGACAAGCCGGTGAGATTGACAACCTGCTTTGTTCGTTGGGGCAAAGTACTTGGTTGTGTTGTGCAGGTTCCACGTTGGCGCCGGAATCCTGGTGTTGCGCCGCACTACACATCTACGCCGCCATCAACCTTCACGTGCTTCTTGACTCCTCTTGGTTCGATGCCTTGGTTTCTTCTGAGGAAACTTGCGTGTGCATCACACCTTCCTCTTGGGGTTCCCAGCGGACAGCGTACGAAAGACAATACGTCAACCACGCGCATCAACCACATACACGGTACGGGTAAAGAGTACTTGTCAGAGACGAGGTTGAACAAGGTATAGAGTGATACCGATGATCAAACCTCGGACAAGTAAAATATCGCGTGACAAAGGGAATTGGTATCGTATGTGAATGGTTCATTCGATCACTAAAGTCATCGTTGAATATGTGGGAGCCATTATGGATCTCCAGATCCCGCTATTGGTTATTGGTCGGAGTGAGTACTCAACCATGTCCGCATAGTTCACGAACCGTAGGGTGACACACTTAAAGTTGGATGTTGAAATGGTAGAACTTGAATATGGAATTCAGTTCGAATATTTGTTCGGAGTCCCGGATGAGATCCCGGACATGACGAGGAGTTCCGGAATGGTCTGGAGAGTAAGATTCATATATAGGAAGTCATTTTATGTGAATTAAAATGATCGGAAGGTTCTATGGAAGGTTCTAGAAGGTTCTAGAAAAGTCCGGAAGAAACACACCAAGGAAGGCGGAGTCCCGGTGGGACTCCACCTCCCATGGCCGGCCAACCTAAGGGGAGGAGTCCAAGTGGACTCCCAAGGGGCACCCCCAAGGAAGGTGGAACTCCCACCTCTAGTGGGAGTTCTAGCTTGGGTAGGTTTCATGAGTTATGGAAGGTTTTGGTTTGGGGTCTTATTCGAAGACTTGTGGACCAACTCTTGGGTGTTCACCTATAATGAGGGCCAAGGGGGGCCACCCAAAGACCACAGCCTGGCCGCCCCCCTCAAGTGGCCCCACCCCCTCCCAAACCCTAGCGCCCCTTCTCCTCCATAAGCTCCCGCAGCGCTCCTTGCGGAGTTCTCCACCGCCACCGACACCACGCCGTCGTGTTGTCGGATTCAAGAGGAGCTACTACTTCGCTGCCCGCTGGCGGGAGGTGGACATCGTCTTCATCAACAACCGAACGTGTGACCGAGTACGGAGGTGCTGCCCGTTCGTGGCGCCGGATCAAGATCTTCGCGCTTTTGCAAGCGGCAAGTGAACGTCTACCGCAGCAACAAGAGCCTCATCTTGTAGGCTTTGGAATCTCTTCAAGGGTGAGACTCGATAATCCCCTCGTTGCTACCATCTTCTAGATTGCATCTTGGCTTGGATTGCGTGTTCGCGGTAGGAAATTTTTTGTTTTCTATGCAACGTTATCCTACATAATGCTTAGCTGGAAACTTATGTATTTTATTATGGGTTCCCTCTGAACAAGCGTCATAGGGGTTATGCCGAGGCTGCCTCCATTGAAATGTGAAATGACGTGAAATGAGGTGAATGTCCTACCCAAGCCTCGTGCAGTTCCCGGGTTGGCGGTTTGCTCTCACCGGGAGGCCAAGCTCATAGGGAGAGGTGCATATACTAGGGTATGTAAATGAAAGGTTATGATTGATAGGTCGCGCACTGAGTGCGATAAATCAGAGCCAGTTACCCCTGATGGACTATTGCAATTATTGTGGCACAAGTGTACGACCTCTGCAGAGTTTAAACTATTCGAATAGGCGCGTCCGCGGTCATGGACAAGGGCCATACTGTTCCGTCATCAGAACTTTTCCAAAATATGAATGGTGACTTGTGACTTGAATTTGAAAGGTGACTTTGACTTTGAATCACAATAGAGTTGTGGGAATGACACTAATGTTCCCACTTAAGTTAAGTTAGGAAAATGAAGAGTCTTTGTTTGTAAATGCTTACGAAAATAAAATTGGCTTTATGCAAATAAACTTAGAGCTTAGCACCCCTTTACCATAGTTGCTACTCCCTCCATCTCACAGCATAGGGCGTATATTTTTTTGCACTCGGATTAAGGAGGAGTTTGGTCCGGTAGCTGTGGACGAATTTACCCCTAAATTAACTCTCTGCAGCAATAATTAGCGCGTGCTTCCCGGAATTAACTTCCCTAGTCTGCCCGTGGTATGCGGCCTTGTTATCTCTTCACATTAATTTCGGGTGAGCTGTTAAAGTTTGCATGCACTGCATGACCAATTGATGCTGCATGCACACGGTTTTCCAAGTGAAAAATAGCATGCGTGTTAATATATTAGTAGTTAATGCTGCATGCAGGGCAAGCAGATCAAGGGTATTCTGGGCAGAACTGCACTGATATAGCACTCGCGCCTTATGCTATGATGAAATTTGACAAAAAGATATACGCCTGATACGCGTACAGCACGCGTCCGTTGGGAACCCCAAGAGGAAGGTGTGATGCGTACAGCGACAAGTTTTCCCTCAGTATGAAACCAAGGTTTAATCGAACCAGTAGGAGCCAAGAAGCACGTTGAAGGTTGATGGCGGCGAGATGTAGTGCGGCGCAACACCAGGGATTCCGGCAACGTGGAACCTGCACAACACAAACCAAGTACTTTGCCCCAACGAAACAGCGGAGTTGTCAATCTCACCGGCTTCTTGTAACAAACGATTAGATGTATATTGTGGATGATGATTGTTTGCGAGAAAACAGTAGAACAGTATTACGAGATTGTATTTCAAGAGAATTGGACCGGGGTCCACAGTTCACTAGAGGTGTCTCTCCCATAAGATAAACGACATGTTGGGTGAACAAATTACAGTTGGGCAATTGACAAATAAAGAGGGCATGACCATGCACATACATATTATGATGAGTATTGTGAGATTTAATTGGGCATTACGATAAAGTACATAGACCGCTATCCAGCATGCATCTATGCCTAAAGTCCACCTTCGGTTATCATCCGAACCCCTCCAGTATTAAGTTGCTAACAACAGACAATTGCATTAAGTATTGCGCGTAATGTAATCAGTGACTACATCCTCGAACATAGCACCAATGTTTTATCCCTAGTGGCAACAGCACATCCATAATCTTAGAGATTTCTGTCACTTCCCCAGATTCACGGAGACATGAACCCACTATCGAGCATAAATACTCCCTCTTGGAGTTACAAGCATCTACTTGGCCAGAGCATCTATTAGTAACGGAGAGCATGCAAGATCATAAACAACACATAGATATAAATTGATAATCAACATAACATGGTATTCTCTATTCATCGGATCCCAACAAACACAACATATAGAATTACAGATAGATGATCTTGATCATGTTCGGCAGCTCACAAGACCCGACAATTAAGCACAATGAGGAGAAGACAACCATCTAGCTACTGCTATGGACCCATAGTCCAGGGGTAGACTACACATCACTCCGGAGGCGACCATAGCGGCGTAGAGTCCTCAGGAGATGATTCCCCTCTCCGGCAGGGTGGGAGGCGATCTCCTGAATCCCCGAGATGGGATTGGCGGCGGCGGCATCTCTGGAAGGTTTTCCGTATCGTGGCTCGTCTTTGGGGTTTCGCGACGAAGGCTATTTGTAGGCGGAAAGGGCAGGTCAAGGGCGTCACGAGGGCCCACACCCTAGGTTGGCACGCCGGGGCTTGGGCCGCGCCGCCTATGGTGTCGCCACCTCGTGGCCCCACTTCGTCTCTTCGGTCTTAAGCTTCGTGGCAAAATAGGACCCAGGCGTTGATTTCGTCCAATTCGAGAATATTTCTTTACTAGGATTTCTGAAACCAAAAACAACAGAAAACAGCAACTGGCACTTCGGCATCTTGTTAATAGGTTAGTTCCAAAATGCACAAATATGACATAAAGTGTGCATAAAACATGTAGATATCATCAATAATGTGGCATGGAACATAAGAAATTATCGATACGTCGGAGACGTATCAGCATCCCCAAGCTTAGTTCCTGCTCGTCCCGAGCAGGTAAACGATAAACAAAGATAATTTATGGAGTGACATGCCATCATAACCTTGATCATACTATTTGTAAGCATATGTAGTGAATGCAGCGATCAAAACAATGTATATGACATGAGTAAACAAGTGAATCATATAGCAAAGACTTTTCATGAATAGTACTTCAAGACAAGCATCAATAAGTCTTGCATAAGAGTTAACTCATAAAGCAATAATTCAAAGTAAAGGCATTGAAGCAACACAAAGGAAGATTAAGTTTCAGCAGTTGCTTTCAACTTATAACATGTATATCTCATGGATATTGTCAACATAGAGTAATATAATAAGTGCAATATGCAAGTATGTAGGAATCAATGCACAGTTCACACAAGTGTTTGTTTCTTGAGATGGAGAGAGATAGGTGAACTGACTCAACAATAAAAGTAGAAGAATGGTCCTTCAAAGAGGAAAGCATCGATTGCTATATTTGTGCTAGAGCTTTGATTTTGAAAACAAGAAACAATTTTGTCAACGGTAGTAATAAAGCATATGTATCATAAATTATATCTTACAAGTTGCAAGCCTCATGCATAGTATACTAATGCCCGCACCTTGTCCTAATTAGCTTGGACTACGGGATCATCGCAATGCACATGTTTTAACCAAGTGTCACAAAGGGTACCTCTATGCCGCCTGTACAAAGGTCTAAGGAGAAAGCTCGCATTGGATTTCTCGCTATTGATTATTCTCAACTTAGACATCCATACCGGGACAACATAGACAACAGATAATGGACTCCTCTTTTATGCATAAGCATGTAACAACAATTAATTTTCTCATATGAGATTGAGGATATTGTCCAAAACTGAAACTTCCACCATGGATCATGGCTTTAGTTAGCGGCCCAATGTTCTTCTCTAACAATATGCACGCTCTAACCATAAGGTGGTAGATCGCCCTTACTTCAGACAAGACGAACATGCATAGCAACTCACATGATATTCAACAAAGAGTAGTTGATGGCGTCCCCAGGAACATGGTTATCGCACAACAATTAACTTAATAAGAGATAAAGTGCATAAGTACATATTCAATACCACAATAGTTTTTAAGCTATTTGTCCCATGAGCTATATATTGTAAAGGTGAAGAATGGAAATTTAAAGGTAGCACTCAAGCAATTTACTTTGGAATGGCGGAGAAATACCATGTAGTAGGTAGGTATGGTGGACACAAATGGCATAGTGGTTGGCTCAAGTATTTTGGACGCATGAGAAGTATTCCCTCTCGATACAAGGTTTAGGCTAGCAAGGCTATTTGAAACAAACACAAGGATGAACCGGTGCAGCAAAACTCACATAAAAGACATATTGAAAACATTATAAGACTCTACACCGTCTTCCTTGTTGTTCAAACTCAACTAGCAGAGTGGCCCGCGCTCCTGCGCGGGCGATACCTTAATGGTCTATTAAAGTTTTTTATATGATACATAGAAGGGAAACAATTCTAAAAGCCTAATAAAAGACAACATTTAAATAAATCTAAGGATGGCATGTTGAAATTATCAACAATTTTCATAAATTTATTTTAACATAATTTTATGTGAAGATGAGCATTAATATTATAATATATGATTATTTCAATAGTTATAATCCTTTGAATTATATAATGCAATATGGACGCATAAAATTACTATTTAATTGATCATGTAATATTGATCTATGTCTAAATGAGATTTATTTATTTATATGTATCTAAATTTCATGGGTAATGAATATTTTTATGTACTTTAGACTATTCTAAATTAATTCACTTGCACTTATTCCCGGAATATATGCATTCGCGGGCATCGTGTAGATGTGTATTCTATATTATTTACTTTTTGATTAACCATCCTTTTATACTAATAAAAAAACTTCCTACATTTCATATAAGTTGTTGATGCATCTATAAAAAAATAGATTCATAATAAATAATCAATGGTTCAATTTGTATGTTATTATTTTATATTATTAAATAGCATAAGCCTAGGAAAAGTTTTTATGTGCACTATTATGATGTGGACCGTGTATGGAAGGAAACACAGTAAAGTGTAGGTACACAATACAATCATTATTTTCCTCAAACATGTGCTTATATAAAAATTAAGTATAGACGTATTACCGTATACTACCTCCATCCTAAGGCTTAAGGCTTATATTTTTTTTGAAAATTCAAACGAAGTAAAGTTTGACCAAACTTTTAGAAGAATCTAAGAACAAATATGATATTTTGTAGATACCATATGAAAAATATATTTCACTATCTATCTAATGATATTGGTTTTGTACTTTCATGTTAATGATTTTTGATAAAAACTTGGTCAAACTTGACATAGTTTGACTTTCTGAAAAAATAGGCCTTAAGCCTTGGGATGGAGGTAGTATAGTAGTATTTTGCCATGGTGGTCGAGGTGTGTATTGTATAAAGTCTCAATTTTTTATCTCTTTTTGTTGCAGCAATTAATCGTCTTGAGTACATATATGGGTTTTAAAATTACTCATCTGAGCATACTCGAACATGTCCAGAAGGTTTGCTTTTCGAATTGCAAAAATATAATGTGTTAGAATTGATTATATATATTTCCAGTAAATAAACATATCCATACTATTATGGCTTGAATTGTTAGTTATGTGTTTTATCTCTATTTTTTCATGCACATAATCTATCATGTTAGTAAAAAATGTGTTTTTTTACTTAATATAATGACTGACAGGGCCATAGTTAGATTGGACCAAAATCATATCATAATAACAGCCCAACGAATTTGTAAAAAGACCCATTGGTTGGTTCATAATCTGAGCTCATGCATATAGATGAACGATTTCCACATAACAAATAATCCGTGGCTTTGGAGACCTGATAAATATACTACATACATCCTGTCATACTAACTTAACTTGATTGATGTCTAATATCATGTACTCCGCCCGATCCGTAATAAGTGTCATATTATGGATCGGAGACAGCACATGTTAGCGTGGTTTGAGTGCACGACCAACTTATCGGCTCATGATCTCAAAGATTTGTTTTGGCCCACTCGCAATGCTAACCTTTTTCTGAGTAGGGCTAGATCTAATTAATAATAACAGGTAATTAGCAGTCCGCTAGATATATATTCATACTTCGAGGTGCAATGAACCTTAAATCATAGATTCAATTACCAATGGCTAGCTCACAATTCAATCATAGATTCCTTGTATAGATCCTATATCATGCAAAATCAATATATTAGATTTTGTTGTTGCTGCACGTAACATAATTTTGGATGTTCAACAAATAAAGATTATTAATGACATTTTCTGCACAGTAAAAGCAAGTAAATAATTAATCACATGCTCTATCTGACTCATATTAATTGATTTAATTTTATCTAGACACAGATGTATCTAGTCAGAAAACACATCTAGATACATCCATATCTATTTGAACCAATTGATTTAGATCGGAGGGAGTAGTAAAAAGAGTGTCAAGTTATGACAGGATATTTAACAGTTTATCATTTTCTGGGTAGACTAACAACATAATAATTTGTATGATGAAAGAAAAACACTTATCTAACGATGATATCACAGTTGTGTAGATGGCTTAACAGCGACAGTTGAATCACTGACTCATGCATTGGAAATGGTTGAGAATACGGGCAGCTTACAGCACGTGTTCCATTAGAAGTCTTCGTCTTCACTTCAGCATCTAGCATCTCCACCATCTGGAGCTCAACATAGTATATGTAAATTTGCTAGAAATAGTTTGATAGATAAAATAGGATAGAAAATGACATACACAGTTGAGAAGAAGTAGATCTTCTCTGCGTTGTACATGTACAAAACAACTGGCTAGTAGATGTCCAAGGAACTTAGAAAAAGAAATTGTAATCAGGCTTGCCGATCTCATATATCTAGCACTACTACTATCAGCTACGGGCGGTGCATGCCTTCTAGTCACCACAGAGCTTTCATGCATGGTTGTTTCTCTACTTTCATATTAGTTTGAGAAAAAAGACTGTATTTCAATCACCTCCTCTCTCTCTCACCTAATCCTTCAGTTCTCCAATCGGCAAGGAGCATTGCTAGTCTGCCTGCACCCACCGCGAGCTCAAGCCCGCCTAATCAGCTCCATTGAGGGTGAGCTCGATCTTCCGATTTGGACATATCATATGACGACGGTGTAGAGGGCCACGTTATCTTCGTAGTAGAATCACATGTAGGAATCAAGAACGTGTCAGAAAGATAGATTAATACGGGGACAATGGAAAGAATTTAACTCAGAAGTGGCAAGCACATTGCATCAGGCTTGATCAATTAGGGAAAAACTGAAGATGAGTTGCTCAAACGCTGCCCCCCTTCTGGCTAATTTATATGTACCTCAAGGTTTACCCAGGAGAAGAATTCTTGGGCATGGCCGTACCTGCCCTTCTCGTGGAGCATGATGCCCAACTCACGGAAGGTGAGCTTTTAGACGAAGGCGGCCATGTCCTCGTGAATACTTCCGATCATCTTCCCTTCGATGAAGCGCATACGTCGGGGCGCCGGGCTGCTGCTGCTCGATGCCTCGAGCATGATTCCGGCGGTCAGGCTCCAAGACTTCCCGTGGACGGCGGCAAACAATGGTGTTGCCAAAGACATGGCCGGCGTAGCCGTCCTCAACACACCAGGCCATCTTCCCTTCGGTAAAGCGCATACGTCGGGGCGTCGATCTGCCGCTGCTCGATGCCTCGCGCATGATTCCAGCGGTCAGGCTCCAAGACTTCCCGCGGACGGCAGCGAACAATGGTGTTGCCAAAGACATGACCGGCGTAGCCATCCTCGACGCACCAGGCCATCTTCCCTTCGGTGAAGCGCATACGTCGGGGGGTCGATCTGCCGCTGCTCGATGCCTCGCGCATGATTCCAGCGGTCAGGCTCCAAGACTTCCCGCGGACGGCAGCGAACAATGGTGTTGCCAAAGACATGGCCGGCGTAGCCGTTCTCGACGCACCAGGCCATCTTCCCTTCGGTGAAGCGCATATATCGGGGCGTCGATCTGCCGCTGCTCCCCACTCCCGTGCAGCTACAATGCGGAGCCCCATACCAACGGAAAGATCTGTTTCAGCTGCGTAGTATTTCCATGCATGACCGTTTGTGTTCTTTGCAATGATCATGGACAAATTCTCTGGCGGCGGTGCATGAGGAAGCCCTAGAGGGAGATGTAGATTAGTTATAGCACGAGTCTGTATCATTGTGAGGTAGAGTTACGTGAATAATTTTGTAGGGCATTGGTGGGTAATTTTTCTATAACTTTAATGTCAATAGATTATTTGTAGAATCCACCGGTTGTAATTGACCTCTTGGTAAAATCGATGGACAGATGTTTCTGATTATTGTGGGATTTTTAAGCTAATTCTCTTAATTCTGGTTAGCTCTTAATGTACTTTTAATATATAATAGATACTAGAAATTATCTAGACCTTAGAGAGACCAAATATGCAAACCAAATTTTAGCATGCTCTATGTATTTCTTCATTAATAGGTGCAAAGCATATGATGCAAGAGCTTAAACATGAGCACAACAATTGCCAAGTATCGCATTATCCAAGACATTATAGCAATTACTACATGTATCATTTTCCAATTCCAACCATATAACAATTTAACGAAGAAGAAACTTCGCCATGAATATTATGAGTAAAGCCTAAGGACATACTTGTCCATATGCTACAGCGGAGCGTGTCTCTCTCCCACACAGTAAATGCTAGGATTCATTTTATTCAAACAAAACAAAAACAAAAACAAACCGACGCTCCAAGAAAAGCACATGAGATGTGATGGAATAAAAATATAGTTTCAGGGGAGGAACCTGATAATGTTGTCGATGAAGAAGGGGATGCCCAAGGCATCCCCAAGCTTAGACGCTTGAGTCTTCTTGATATATGCAGGGGTGAACCACCGGGCATCCCCAAGCTTAGAACTTTCACTCTCCTTGATCATGTTGTATCATCTCCCTCTCTTGATCCTTGAAAACTTCCTCCACACCAAACTTAGAACAACTCATTAGAGGGTTAGTGCACAATCAAAATATACATGTTCAGAGGTGACATAATCATTCTTAACAATTCTGGACATTGCACAAAGCTACTGAAAGTCAATGAAATCGAAATATCCATCGAACATAACAAAACAGGCAATGCGAAATAAAAGGCAGAATCTGTCAAAACAGAACAGTTCGTATTGACAAATTTTATCGAGGCACCAGACTTGCTCAAATGAAAATGCTCAAATTGAATGAAAGTTGCGTAGATATCTGAGGATCACTCACGTAAATTGGCATAATTTTCTGAGTTACCTACAGAGAATTTTGCCCAGATTCGTGACAGCAAAGAAATCTGTTTCTGCGCAGTAATCCAAATCTAATATGAACTTTGCTATCAACGACTTTACTTGGCACAATAAAACACTAAACTAAGATAAGGAGAGGTTGCTACAGTAGTAAACAACTTCCAAGACACAAATATAAAAACAAAGTACTGTAGTAAAAACCATGGGTTGTCTCCCATAAGCGCTTTTCTTTAACGCCTTTCAGCTAGGCGTAGAAAGTGTGTATCAAGTATTATCAAGAGACGAAGTGTCAACATCATAATTTGTTCTAATAATAGAATCAAAAGGTAACTTCATTCTCTTTCTAGGAAGTGTTCCATACCTTTCTTGAGAGGAATTGATATTTAATATTACCTTCCTTCATATCAATGATAGCACCAACAGTTCGAAGAAAAGGTCTTCCCAATATGATGGGACAAGATGCATTGCATTCAATATCCAAGACAACAAAATCAACGGGGCAAGGTTATTGTTAACGGTAATGCGAACATTATCAACTTTCCCAAAGGTTTCTTTGTAGAATGATCAGCAAGATTAACATCCAAATAACAATTTTTCAGCGGTGGCAAGTCAAGCATATTATAAATTTTCTTAGGCATAACAGAAATACTTGCACCAAGATCACATAAAGCATTACAATCAAAATCTTTAACCTTCATCTTAATGATGGGCTCCCAACCATCCTCTAGCTTTCTAGGAATAGAGGTTTCGCGCTCTAGTTTCTCTTCTCTAGCTTTTATGAGGGCATTTGTAATATGTTTCGTGAAAGCCAAATTTATAGCACTAGCATTAGGACTCTTAGCAAGTTTTTGCAAGAACTTTATAACTTCAGAGATGTGGCAATCATAAAAATTCAAACCATTATAATCTAAAGCAATGGGATCATCATCCCCAATGTTGGAAAAAATTTCAGCAGTTTTATCACAGGCAGTTTCAGCAGTTTTAGCAGTTTCAGGCAGTTTTTCGCTTTGCATTAGAAGTGGAAACATTGCTAACACCAATTCTTTTATTAGTAATAGTAGGAGGTGCAGCAACTTGTGTAGCATTAGCATTACTAGTGGTGGTAATAGTCCAAACTTTAGCTATATTATCTTTTTCTTTCTTCCCACCTAGCACGCAATTCGGCCATCAATCTTATATTCTCATTAATTCTAACTTGGATGGCATTTGCTGTAGTAACAATTTTATTATGATGATTCTCATTAGGCATAACTTTCGATTTCAAAAGATCAACATCAGCAGCAAGACTATCGACTTTAGAAGCAAGTATATCAATTTTCCCAAGCTTTTCTTCAACAGATTTGTTAAAAGCAGTTTGTGTACTAATAAATTCCTTAAGCATGGCTTCAAGTCCAGGGGGTGTGTTCCTATTATTGTTGTAAGAATTCCCATAAGAATTACCATAGCCGTTACCATTATTATAAGGATATGGCCTATAGTTGTTACTAGAATTGTTCCGGCAAGCATTGTTGTTGAAATTATTATTTTTAATGAAGTTTACATCAACATGTTCTTCTTGTGCAACCAATGAAGCTAACGGAACATTATTAGGATCAACATTTGTCCTATCATTCACAAGCATAGACATAATAGCATCAATCTTATCACTCAAGGAAGAGGTTTCTTCGACGGAATTTACCTTCTTACCTTGTGGAGCTCTTTCCGTGTGCCAGAGTAATTGATCATCATATTATAAAGAAGCTTTGTCGCCTCGCCAAGAGTGATGGACATAAAGTACCTCAGCAGCTGAATCAATAGGTTCGAAGAAAAATTCAGTCTGCATAAAGGTTTGGATGATCATCCAAGTAGTCAGTCCATGGGTTGGGAAATTTTTAACCAAAGATTTCATTCTTTCCCATGCTTGTGCAACATGCTCAGTATCTAATTGTTTAAAATTCATTATGCTACTCCTCAAAGATATAATTTTAGCGGGGGATAATATCTACCAATAAAAGCATCCTTGCATTTAGTCCATGAATCAATACTATTCTTAGGCAGAGATAGCAACCAATCTTTAGCTCTTCCTCTTAATGATAAAGGGAACAATTTTAATTTTATAATGTCACCATCTACATCTTTATACTTTTGCATTTCACATAATTCAACAAAATTATTGAGATGGCGCAGCATCATCAGAACTAACACGAGAAAATTGCTCTCGCATAACAAGATTTAGTAAAGCAGGTTTAATTTTAAAGAATTCTGCTGTAGTAGCAGGTGGAGCAATAGGTGTGCATAAGAAATCATTATTATTTGTGGTTGTGAAGTCACACAACTTAGTATTTTCAGGTGTACCCATTTTACGATAAATAAAGCAAACTAGATAAAGTAAATGCAAGTAACTAATTTTTTTGTGTTTTTGATATGGCAAACAAGATAATAAATAAAGTAAAACTAGCAACTAATTTTTTTTGTATTTTGATTTAGTGCAGCAAACAAAGTAGTAAATAAAACTAAGCAAGACAAAAACAAAGTAGAGAAATTGGGATGTGGAGACTCCCCTTTTGGCGTGTCTTGATCTCCCGGCACGGCGCGAGAAAAAGAGCTTGATATGCGTACAGCACGCGTCCGTTGGGAACCCCAAGAGGAAGGTGTGATGCGTACGGCAGCCCTCAGGATGAAACCAAGGTTTAATCGAACCAGTAGGAGCCAGAAGCACGTTGAAGGTTGATGGCGGCGAGATGTAGTGCGGCGCAACACCAGGATTCCGGCGCCAACGTGGAACCTGCACAACACAAACCAAGTACTTTGCCCCAACGAAACAGCGAGGTTGTCAATCTCACCGGCTTGCTGTAACAAAGGATTAGATGTATAGTGTGGATGATGATTGTTTGCGAGAAAACAGTAAAACAAGTATTGCAGTAGATTGTATTCAGTAAAGAGAATTGGACCGGGGTCCACAGTTCACTAGAGGTGTCTCTCCCATAAGATAAACAACATGTTGGGTGAACAAATTATAGTTGGGAAATTGACAAATAAAGAGGGCATGACCATGCACATACATATTATGATGAGTATTGTGAGATTTAATTGGGCATTACGACAAAGTACATAGACCGCTATCCAGCATGCATCTATACCTAAAAAGTCCACCTTCGAGGTTATCATCCGAACCCCCTCCAGTATTAAGTTGCTAACAACAGACAATTGCATTAAGTATTGCGCGTAATGTAATCGGTGACTACATCCTCGAACATAGCACCAATGTTTTATCCCTAGTGGCAGCACATCCATAATCTTAGAGATTTCTGTCACTTCCCAGTTCACGGAGACATGAACCCACTATCGAGCATAAATACTCCCTCTTGGAGTTACAAGCATCTACTTGGCCAGAGCATCTACTAGTAGCGGAGAGCATGCAAGATCATAAACAACACATAGATATAAATTGATAATCAACATAACATGGTATTCTCTATTCATCGGATCCCAACAAACGCAACATATAGAATTACAGATAGATGGTCTTGATCATATTCGGCGCTCACAAGACCCGACAATTAAGCACAATGAGGAAGACAACCATCTAGCTGCTATGGACCCATAGTCCAGGGTAGACTACTCACATCACTCCCGGAGCGACCATGGCAGCGTAGAGTCCTCCGGGAAATGATTCCCTCTCCGGCAGGGGCCGGATGCGATCTCCTGAATCCCCGAGATGGGATTGGCGGCGGCGGCGTCTCTGGAAGGTTTTCCGTATCGTAGCTCTCGGTACTGGGGGTTCGCGACGAAGGCTATTTGTAGGCGGAAGGGCAGGTCAAGGGGCGTCACGAGGGGCCCACACCTAGGTCGGCGCGGCCAGGGCTTGGGCCGCGCCGCCCTATGGTGTCGCCACCTCGTGGCCCCACTTCGTCTCCTCTTCTCTTACGGAAGCTTCGTGGCAAATAGGACCACAGGCGTTGATTTCGTCCAATTCCGAGAATATTTATTTACTAGGATTCTGAAACCAAAAACAGCAGAAAACAACAACTGGCACTTCGGCATCTTGTTAATAGGTTAGTTCCAGAAAATGCACAAATATGACATAAAGTGTGCATAAAACATGTAGATATCATCAATAATGTGGCATGGAACATAAGGAAGTATCGATACGTTGGAGACGTATCAACGCCCTATGCTATGAGATGGAGGGAGTAGTACTTACATTAGTATTAGTTTGCGAGTACTTTAAAGTACTCATGGCTGTGTCACTGGCTATTCAAATGGCCAGACTATGAAGATGAGCCCCAGTACCAAGATGAAGGACAGCAGGACGTCTACGACAACTAGGACCACTCTGACGTCAACAGTTGCTGTGGAACAGATGGACCACGACCGCTACTTCGCTTCCGCTATGTGTTTTGTAATTGGATCCTTAGATCCTCTATGTTGTATTAAGACCGGATCATGTGATCCTTTGTTGTAATACGATTATGTGTTGTAATGAATGATGTGTTGTGATATCAATCTATTATGTATCGCAAAAACAATATTCCTGGGATTGCGAGGAATGGCATAATAGGCATCTGGACTTAAAAATCCGGGTGTTGACACAGTATAAGTGATTTACATGATCTCATGGTCGAAGGACTAGGTAACTATGTATCGAAAGCTTATAGCAAATTGAACTTAATGACGTGATCTCATGCTATGTTATTTGGGTGTGTGTCCATTATATCATTCACCTAATGACATAACCTTGTTATTAATAACATCCAATGTTCATGATCACGAAACCATGATCATCTATTAATCAACAAGCTAGTTATACAAGAGGCTTACTAGGGACTCCTTGTTGTTCACATAACACACATGCATCAATGTTTCGGTTAATAAAATTATAGCATGGTATGTAAACATTTATCATAAACAAAAAGATATATAATAACCATTTGATTATTGCCTCTTGGGCATATCTCCAACAGCTCGGCCCATTGACCGACTTCTCCACGGGGAGCATCTACCGGTCCCTCCACTCCTCAAGGTGTATCATCCCCGGGCAAGACGTCAACTGGGTCTGCTTTGCGCCTCTCAAGGTGCGGGTGTTCTTTTGGATACTGCGCCTCCACAAGACCAGGACATGGGAGCTGCTACACCGCATCAGATGTGTGCCCTCCCCAGACTGCCCTTTCTGCCCGAATCAGCTGGAAGACACCTCGCATTTGTTTGTCGGCTGCCCCCGCCTTCGCCCCCTTTGGAGTGTCGTCTCCCCCTTAGGACGCCCCCCGTGGACGCCGATGTTCTGACCCTCCTCGACGCTCTCTCCGAAGACTTACCTCCCATGCACCCGGAAGCGCGCAACATGGTCATCCTGGCTCTCCTGTGGACTATCTGGAAATCCCGCAACAGAATGGTGTTTGATGCAGATTTCATGTCTACTCCGCGCACTTTAGCCTTGCTAGTAAACCATCTCCGACTTTGGGTCATCCGCGCCCCCTCTAGGCTCGACACAAGCGCCCTGCTGGCCTGGTGCCATGCTATCTCTTAGACTCTGTCTTTCACCTCGCACTATACTCCCTGTATCCAACTCCCCCATCCCTCACCCTCGCTCTGTTTGGGCGCGGTATGTCGCCCCATACCTAATTGTGTAGGCATTACGCCCCCCTCCTGTAACCCGCTCCCGCATTAATGAAAATTGAGTTCATGTGGACGATCGTCCCCCCGTTGTTTCCTCAAAAAAACAAAAAAAAAATAGTTAGGTGAGCATATAGCGTCTGCATTTACCGGCCCCAGCTAGGTAGTAAATCTGTGAGTGAATGTCACTTTTATACTGTTGTGTTAACTAATGGAAGAAACGAAAATGTGACCTCAGGTTTACAAGAAGCCAGCCAATTCGTTCTGCTTTCAGTTTTCGTTTGAAGATGGCATTTCATTTCATATCCCCTATGTCTATAGTTCTTTAGAGCAGTGACCGCAATGCTTGAGAGTTCCAGGATTATACAAACTGGAAACACAGCATTAAGGCAGCAAAATATGAGAGGTTTGCAGAAATGAAACTCCAGAAACTCATGGCATTTTTCCAGCGTGTACATCTCCGAAACAGAATCCCTATCTTAAAAACCTATGTTTTCCTACTGTAACTTTTTCGATAAAGGATGTTTTATTATTTTGATAAGCAATTACATCCAGCTTCTGCATAACCAGATGCACACATCCGTTTATAGGTCCAAGAGAACAATCTGATAAAACAAAAAGTAGGCGAAGTACATATCGAAACGATGAAATATAAAACGCCTAAGGTGTGGATGGAGCTGCAATCCGTAGACTATGCTGCCACCCATGTTGGGAAAAAGTATCCCTCGCCGTAGCCTCCAACCGTGTACAGACCTCCGTAAATAGGTCTCGGTTCTCCACTCACTGAAGAGGTAACCACGAACGGAGAATAGCCGTATATAAACTGCAATAGGGAACAATTTTGTCATTAAAAATCTTGTCATTTCTACTTAGCCATAGCACCCAGATGACTGCCAGCGCCCCCACCCTAAGAAGCAACTTGAATCTTGTATCGACGCCATGTAGCCAATTGCCAAAGACATTGGCCACACTAGTCGGGGGAAACATGATAGACGCTACTTGGATGACTGACCATATAAATTTCGCAAATTGGCACTTGAAGAAAAGGTGTTTAATCGTTTCGTCGTGTTGACAGAAAACACACCATGTACTTCCATGCCAGTTTCACTTAACAAGATTATCTTTGGTGATGATAACTCCTCGACGAAGGTACCATCCAAAAATTTTGATTTTTAGTTGTACATCTTCCAAATTTTCTTATTATTATCAACCGGTATATCAGAATGAAGAATCGGATTGTATAGTGATTTTACCGAGAAAGAGCCATTTGCATTAAGATTCCACCAGAATTCATCCAGTTCTGGTGATAGGTGTATATGTTCCAGCCGGTGGGTCTGGGTATTCCATGCTAATAGTCTTTGCCCAAGTAAAACTCTTCTGAACGTCACATTCGGAGTTGAGGTAGCCATTACCGTAGCAATGATATCACTTTTGCGACAGACAATGTTATACAAAGCAGGATATTGTTCACTTAAGGGTGCATTGTCTGTGCCCCATTCTTAATCGAGAAAGTACCATGGCGGAAGAAGACATTCTTTGCCGCCATGAGACCAGCCCAGAAGTGTGAATCCCCTGGTTTCCAAACCACTTGGGATAATGTCTTCAAACCCAAATACTTTCTCGTAAGAATAGTTTTCCATATCCCATCCTCGGTAAGAAGCTTAAATAGTCATTTACCTAGAAGTGCTGAATTTTCGACTTCCAGGTCATGAACTCCAAGCCCTCCTTGTTCTTTGGGACTACAAACTATACTCCATTTAACCAATTGATATTTCTTTTTCTCGCTGTCCCCTTGATGACCCACAAGTATAGGGGTGTATCGTAGTATTTTCGATAAGTAAGAATGTCGATCCCAACGAGGAGCAGAAGGTGTTGACAAGCAGTCTCGATGAAGGATTCACTGTAAATGCTCACGAGACAAGTATTCAGGAGGTTTTGATGTAGCAGGTGGATAAAGTACGAGTAAGTAAAGTGCGAGAGTAACAATTGCAGCGGTGACCCAATCCTTTTAGCACAAAGGACAAGCCGGTTTGTTTACTTATAATGACCAAACGTTCTTGACACACGGGATTTTAGTCTAGTGTTTTCGCTACATATGGCTAATTAATCTTCGTTGTTTTGATAAGTGTTGTGTGGGTGAACCTATGCTAATGCACCGCCCTTCCTAGGACTAATACATACTTGTGATTATACCCCTTGCAAGCATCCGCAACTACAAGAAAGTAATTAAGATAAATCTAACCACAGCCTTAAACTCGAGATCCTGCTATCCCTCCTGCATCGATATACAACGGGGTTAGGTTTCTGTCACTCCGGCAACCCCGCAATTGGCAAGCGAGTACAAGATGTATTCCCCTAGGCCCATAAAGGTGAAGTATCATGTAGTCGACGTTCACATGACACCACTAGAAGAATAACACCACAACTTAAATATCATAACATTGAATATTACTCAACCATAATTCACTACTAACATTTAGACTTCACCCATGTCCTCAAGAAATAAACGAACTACTCACGAGACATCATATGGAACATGATCAGAGGTGATATGATGATGAATAACAATCTGAACATAAACCTTGGTTCAATGGTTTCACTCAATAGCATCAATAACAAGTAGAAATCAATACCGGGAGAGTTTCCCCTATCAAACAATCAAGATCCAACCCAAATTGTTACAGCGGTGACGATGTGCAGCGATGGAGACGGCGGTGATGATGATGGAGATGATGTCCAGCTTGATGACGGTGACGATGGTGTCGATTTCCCCCTCCGGGAGGGAATTTCCCCGGCGGATCTCAGCCTGCCGGAGAGCTCTTTTCTCTCTGGTGTTCTCCGCCTCGCAGAGGCGGCTGTGACTCTTCGCGACTGTCCCCTGGAGCTTAGGTTTTGGGACGAAGAAATACGCGAAGGAGAGGAGGCCAGAGGGGGCTGTGGGCCCCCTCCCCACAAGGCGGCGCGGCCGGGCCTTGGCGCGCCGGCCTGTGAGGTGGGCCCACGGCGGCCCTCCTCGGCTCCCCCTTCGGCTCCCTTCGTCTTACGGAAAAATAGGAATTTTCATATAATTTCCGTCAATTGTTGATCTTCCGAAATATTGCATTCTGACGGCGCTTTTTCCAGCAGAATGAATCCTCCAATAATCATGAAACATGCAAAATAGATGAAATAACATAAGTATCATCTCCAAATATGAAATATATCAATGAATAACAGCAAATTATGATATAAAATAGTGATGCAAATTGGACGTATCAACTCCCCCAAGCTTAGACTTCGCTTGTCCCCAAGCGAAACTGAACTCGGTAAACAGGACCACATGTTTATGGAGTGAAGAGTCGATAAATAAAATACGGACAAGAAGCATCATATTCATTCACACAAGACATTCTAGTAAACAACTTCCTCATATAATTCAACTTGAAACAAGTAGAAGGTAATCACAAATAAAGGTGCATAAGAAATCATAATTGGTGATGGCAAACTTCGTTCTTGGTCAGAGAACAATTAACAGGTTATACTTATCTATTGAGCAGCGCTCTCATGTTAAAGTTTATATGGCACAACTTGCATACTCAATCATAATAATCTCCTCATAATCATTGATAACTTTCAAAGCTATATTCATTCGGATAAAACTTGTACTAAACAAGGAAGAGTAAAAGACATGATGAAGTGAATCACAATATAGATGGTTTGATACAACAACTTAAATGCTTGCTTAAGATGGAGAGAAATAGGTTTACTGACTCAACATAAAGTAAAAGACAGGCCCTTCGCAGAGGGAAGCGGGGATTAAATCATGTGCTAGAGCTTTTTCAGTTTTGAAATCATATAAAGAGAATAAAAGTAACATTTTGAGAGGTGTTTGTTGTTGTCAACGAATGGTAGCGGGTACTCTAACCCCCTTGCCAGACAAACTCTCGAAGAGCAGCTCCCATAAAGTTTTATTTTAGGTTGGCACTCCTCCCAACCTTTGCTTTCACAAACCACGGCTAACCGAATCCTCGGGTGCCTGCCAACAATCTCATACCATGAAGGAGTGCCTTTTATTTTGGTTTTATTTAGATGACACTCCTCCCCTCCTTTGCTTTCTCAAGCCATGACTAACCGAATCCTCGGGTGCCTTCCAACAATCACATACCATGGAGGAGTGTCTATTTGTAAAATTACGAAAGTTAATTAATTTGGGACTGGGAACCCCATTGCCAGCTCTTTTTGCAAAATTATTGGATAAGTGGATGAAGCCACTAGTCCATTGGTGAAAGTTGCCTAACAAGATTGAAAGATAAAACACCACATACTTCCTCATGAGCTATAAAACATTGACACGAATAAGAGATAGTAAATTTTGAATTGTTTAAAGGTAGCACACGAAGTATTTACTTGGAATGGCAGGAAATACCATGTAGTAGGTAGTTATGGTGGACACAAATGGCATATGTTTGGGTTAAGGTTTGGATGCACGAGAAGCATTCCCTCTCAGTACAGGTTTTTGGCTAGCAAGGTTAATTAGCAAGCATAAGAGTTGAGGGAAACAAACAAATATACATGTGATAGAAACAATCATGCATCTTCCTTGTAAGCACAAACAATTTTAACTTCAGAATAATAAGCTATGAGCTAACAAGAAAAGAAGACAATGAAACAACTACATGTATTTCTCTTTTCTACTTAAACCTCAAAGTGTTGTTGCTATTTGACCAATGCTAAGTTTGCCAAAACCAAATAGATTTACTCAATGCTCCCAAAGTGATACCAATACTAATAACAAGATCAATCATATAATAGAGATTGCAAACTAAAATAAGATGTGCAATATGTAAATGATAAGACTTCTCATTAATATTCCATAACGATAACTCACACCAAGGGATACATAGACAACCAACTAAAGGAGAGATACTTCCACACTGCAACCCATCTTATATGATAACTTCCCTACTCATGATATGACACTACTTGATAGTAAAAAGTAAAAGATAGTGATGATGTGATACCGCGGCACTCCCCAAGCTTGGAACAAACCAAGGGGATGCCAATACCGATGATGAATTACTCCTTCGGCGGTGGTGGTGATGAATTCCCATCATCAGACTTCCAAGAAAGAGGCTCTCCATCAACAAACGACATCTTGGTCTCGGGAATCCTGAAACTAGCAGCATAGCTTATGTATTTAAACCTGTTTTCATACTCACAGTTCTGATTCTGAACGTCATAGAGTTGAGCTTGGAGTTTGTTGGTGGTGTCGTGAAGCGAGAGGATGTCGTCCCATAGCTTTGCAGTCTCCTTCTTGTGTGCATCAATAAGTTCAGACACAATCTTGTGGAAGATGTCCACCTCACGCTCAGCCATCTTCTTGTAGTTGAAGACCTCTTGTTCTAGCTTCTCCATCCTGTCTTCCAAGCTTCCTTTTCCTTTAGGACCCTGGGCATCTTTGATCTACAGCTCTCCATCAACGAGCAGCAACTCCTTGGGGTGCATCTTCAGCTCGTCCATGTACAAGTTGACAACGTCCTCGCAGAAGCTGTCCTTCGGAGTTTCCGATGAAGACATGATGGCTCTAGATCCAAAGCAAATCCTGGCAGAAACAACTCGTAACAAAACACGTCGAGAAAACGATATACGGACCTCCAGGGGTCGGGGGATTATAGCAGGAATTTTCACGACAAAGGAAAGTACCATCGAACCAGAGTCGGAAAGGGGCGACGAGGTGGCCACCTCATAGGGTGGCACGGCCAGGCTGGGGCCCGCGCCGGCCTGTGGGGGCACGCCCTCGTGCGTCTCCTCCACTCCGTTTCGATCTCCTAATTTTTCATATTTTCCAAAAACAGCAAAAACATTGTTCGGAAAGTAAAACGCGAACTTTTTTACCAGTACTGTTACCTATTCAAAGTCGAACTCTGGCGGACTGTCAATTTGACCTTTGATGAAAGCCTCCGGTGTTTCCACTCGAATAACATCAACATCTTCATTATAAGAATCACCTGAGATATAATGCTTGAGTCTTTGTCCATTCACCACTTGTGTGGCATTGCCTTGGAGAGAGCTAATTTTAATTGCTCCTGAACGATATACCTCCTCAACGACATATGGTCCTTCCCATTTCGAGAGTAATTTCCCTGCAAAGAATCTGAGACGAGACCGATACAATAGGACTTTATCCCCAATATTAAATTCTCTTTTGATAATTCTTCTATCATGCCATTTCTTAACTTTCTCTTTAAAGAGTTTAGCATTTTCATAAGCTTCACTTCTCCATTCATCTAGAGAACTCAATTGCAGCAACCTCTTCTTACCGGCAAGTTTAGGATCTTTATTTAGTTCTCTTACAGCCCAATAAGCTTTGTGCTCTAGTTCTAAAGGTAAATGACAAGCTTTTCCATAAACCATTTTATAAGGTGACATACCCATGGGATTTTTATAAGCAGTTCTATAAGCCCATAGTGCTTCCTTCAATTTACTAGCCCAATTCTTTCTAGTTTTATTAACAGTCTTTTCCAAGATAGATTTAATCTCTCTATTTGATAGTTCTACTTGCCCACTAGTTTGAGGATGATAAGCGGAAGCAACTCAATGATTAATACCATATTTAGCAAGAGTTTTCTAAAACCACCATGAATAAAATGAGAACCCCCATCAGTCATAATATATCTAGGAACTCCAAATCGAGGAAAAATAATATCTAAAAGCATTCTTAAAGAGGTCTCACCATCAGCACTCTTTGTAGGTATGGCTTCCACCCATTTAGTAACATAATCAACATCAACAAGTATATGAGTGTTACCTTCTGAAGAGGGAAAAGGTCCCATGAAGTCAAATCCCCAACAATCAAATGGTTCAATAACAAGAGTATAATTCATAGGCATTTCATTGCGTCTAGAGATATTACCAACCCTTTGACATTCATCACAAGATAAGATAAACTTCCTTGCATCTTTGAAGAGATTTGGCCAATGAAAACCTGATTGTAGAACCTTTTGTGCAGTTCTATCTCCGGCGTGATGTCCTCCATAAGCACTACCATGACATTTACTCAATATCTCTTGTTGTTCATATTCGGGAACACATCTTCGCAGAATACCATCCACTCCTTCTTTATATAAGTGCGGGTCATCCCAAAAATAATGCCTCAAGTCATAAAAGAATTTCCTCCTTTGCTGAGCTGAAAAGGTTGGAGGCAAGTACTTGGAAACAATAAGTTAGCATAATCAGCATACCAAGGGCTATCTCGCGAGCTCACCTTTATTACAGCCAATTGTTCATTTGGAAAACTATCATTACAGGAACAGGATCATAAGTAATATTTTCCAATCTAGACAAGTTATCAGCAACAGGATTATCAGCACCTTTCCTATCTACAATATGCAAATCAAATTTTTGCAACAGAAGCACCCATCTAATAAGCCTTGGCTTAGCATCTTTCTTTTGCATAAGGTATCTAATTGCAGCATGATTAGTATGAATTGTAACTTTTGAATCAACAATATAAGATCTAAACTTATCACAAGCAAAGACTACAGCTAACAATTCCTTTTCAGTTGTAGCATAATTTCTTTGAGCAGCATCAAGAGTTTTACTAGCATAATGAATAACATTCAGTTTTTTATCTACTCGCTGTCCAAGAACAACGCCTACAGCAAAATCACTAGCATCACACATAATTTCAACAGGTAAGTTCCAATCAGGAGGTTCGACTATAGGAGCAGTTGTTAAGGCTTTCTTTAGAGTTTCAAAAGCTTCTTTACAATCATCATCAAAAACAAAATGTACATCTTTTTGAAGAAGATTAGTAAGAGGCTTTGAAATCTTGGAAAAGTCTTTAATAAACCTCCTATAAAACCCAGCATGACCAAGAACACTACGAATACCTTTAACATCCCTGGGATAGGGCATCTTCTCAATTGCTTCAACTTTAGCTCTATCAACTTCAATACCTCTTTCAGAAATTTTATGTCCCAATACAATTCCTTCATTAACCATAAAGTGGCATTTCTCCCAATTAAGAACAAGGTTAGTTTCTTCACATCTCTGCAAAACTTTATCAAGGTTCCGCAAGCAATTATCAAAATAATTCCCATAGACAGAAAAATCATCCATGAATACCTCTACAATATTCTCGCAAAAGCCATGAAAAATAGCAGACATGCATCTTTGAAAAGTAGCAGGAGCATTACATAAACCAAAAGGCATGCGTCTATAAGCATAAGTTCCATAGGGACAAGTGAAAGTGGTTTTCTCTTGATCCTTAGTTTTAACAGCAATTTGTGAAAACCCAGAATAACCATCAAGAAAGCAAAAATGAGTATTTTTAGATAACCTTTCTAACATTTGATCAATAAAAGGCAAAGGATAATGATCTTTCTTAGTAACCTTATTAACTTTTCGATAATCAATGCACATTCTATACCCTACAACTACTCTTTGAGGTATGAGCTCATCATTATCATTAGGCAAAATAGTCATTCCTCCTTTCTTAGGAACACAATGCACAGGACTAACCCATCTACTATCAGCAATAGGATATATAATACCAGCTTCAAGAAGTCTTAATACCTCATTTCTTACCACATCCTTCATCTTAGGAATTAGACGACGCTGATGTTCAACAACAGGCTTCGCATCATCTTCCATATTAATGGCATGTTGGCAAATAGAAGGAGAAATCCCCTTCAAGTCATCAAGAGTGTAGCCAATAGCTCCTCGGTGTTTCTTCAGTATTTCCAATAACCTTTCTTCTTCAAACTCTGAAAGCTTAGAACTAATAATAACAGGATATATTTTCTTATCATCAATATGATCATATTTAAGATTATCAGGCAATGGTTTTAAATCAAAGACAGGATCTTCCTTGGGTGGTGGTGTTGTACCCAGATCTTCTACCGGTAAATCATGCTTAAGAATAGGTTGACGAAGGAAAATTTCATCAAGCTCATTTCTTTCTTCCCTAAAGACTTCACTCTCACTATTCTCCAAATGTTGCAAAGGATTATTAGGAGCAAGAGCAATAGATGCACACTGTTCAACTCTAAAATCATTATTAGGCGAATCAGCTTTGTAAGGAGTTTTGGCAAATTTAGAGAAATTAAACTCATAAGATTCACCAGCAAATTTAGTCAACATTTTCTCTTTCTTGCAATCTATAACAGCTCCACAAGTATTTAGAAAAGGTCTACCAAAAATGATAGGACAATATTTACTAGCAGCAGAACCGAGTACTAAAAAGTCAGCAGGATATTTAATCTTACCGCATAGAACTTCCACATCTCGAACAATAACAATTGGAGAGATAGTTTCTCTATTAGCCAGCCGAATAACCACATCAATATCTTCAAGTTCACAAGAACCAATTTCGTGCATAATCTCCGTGTAAAGCTCATAAGGAATAACACTAATACTTGCACCAATATCGCATAAACCATAATAACAATGATCACCAATTCTAACAGATAGCATAGGAACACTAGCTTTCCTAGACTTATTAGGATGTGAAACAATATTAGAAGCATCTTCACAGAAAATAATATGACCATCTTCCACATTTTCAGTAACAAGATCTTTAACTATTGCAACAGCAGGTTCAACCTTTATTTGTTCTTCAGGTTCTATAGGTTTCTTTTCACTTTTATGAACCGCACTTCATTTTAGCAGGGAAAGGAGTTTTTTCAATATAAGCTTCAGGAATAACATGATCAACAGTTTCAACTACAACACATTTATTTATAGATGAATCAATTTTATCTTTATACGGTTCATGATACTTATCAAAATTCTTCTTAGGCAATTCATAATGAGAGGCAAAAGCTTTATAAAGATTTGCAGCAACTTGAGAATCAAGACCATAAGTATCACTCATATTACGAAATTTATCAGTATCCATAAAAGCTTCAATGCATTTATAATCATAATTTATACCTGATTCTCTATCTTTGTCGTTCTCCCATCCTTCAGTATTCTCCTGGATCTGATTAAGAAGGTCTCTTTTAAACTCTTCTTTGTTGCGTGTGAATGATCCAGAACAAGAAGTATCCAGCAAGGTCTTGTCTTGAAAAGAAAGTCTTGCATAGAAATTATCAATAATAATATTACCAGGAAGCTCATGAATGGGGCATTTGAGCATTAAAGACTTCAATCTCCCCCACGCTTGGGCAATACTCTCTCCATCATGAGGCCAAAAGTTATATATGCGGTTCCGGTCTTTGTGAATTTCACTTGGAGGATAGAACTTAGAATAAAATCGGGGCACAATATCATTCCATTCAAGAGAATCCTCATTATCCAGTAATTTATACCAATGCGCCGCTTTACCAGACAGCGATATAGAGAATAGTTTCTTCCTCACTTCATCCATAGCAATACCACACTTGAATAAGCCGCATAATTCATGTAAGAACAGTAAATGATCTCCAGGGTGGACAGTTCCATCCCCTGTATAACGTTATCCACAACACGTTCAATAATTTTCATAGGTATTTTGTATGGTATTTCTTCCTCACCTGGCGCCTCATCCACTACCTTTGCAGTAGTAATAGATTTTCCAAATAAAAATTCAAGAGAAGATCTCTCCATAATGAATTACATCAGCAGGCAGAAATAAAATCAGCACAAACAGTAAAAGTTTCCCTTACCAATTTCACTTACCAATAGCGCTTCACTCCCGGCAACGGCGAAAATACTCTTGATGACCCGAAGTATAGGGGGTGTATTGTAGTATTTTCGATAAGTAAGAATGTCGATCCCAACGAGGAGAGAAGGTGTTGACAAGTTCGATGAAGGATTCACTGTAAATGCTCACAGACAAGTATTCAGGGGTTTTGATGTAGCAGGTGAATAAAGTACGAGTAAGTAAAGTGCGAGAGTAACAATTACAGAGAGTGTCCCAATCCTTTTTAGCACAAAGGACAAGCCGGTTTGTTTACTTATAATGACCAAACGTTCTTGAGGACACACGGGATTTTAGTCTAGTGTTTTCGCTACATATGGCTAATTAATCTTCATTGTTTTGATAAGTGTTGTGTGGGTGAACCTATGCTAATGCACCGCCCTTCCTATGACTAATACATACTTGTGATTATACCCCTTGCAAGCATCCGCAACTACAAGAAAGTAATTAAGATAAATCTAACCACAGCCTTAAACTCTGAGATCCTGCTATCCCTCTGCATCGATATACCAACGGGGGTTCAGGTTTCTGTCACTCCGGCAACCCCGCAATTGGCAAACGAGTACAAGATGTATTCCCTAGGCCCATAAAGGTGAAGTATCATGTAGTCGACGTTCACATGACACCACTAGAAGAATAACACCATAACTTAAATATCATAACATTGAATATTACTCAACCATAATTCACTACTAACATTTAGACTTCACCCATGTCCTCAAGAACTAAACGAACTACTCACGAGACATCATATAGAACATGATCAGAGGTGATATGATGATGAATAATAATCTGAACATAAACCTTGGTTCAATGGTTTCACTCAATAGCATCAATAACAAGTAGAAATCAATACCGGGAGAGTTTCCCCTATCAAACAATCACGATCCAACCCAAATTGTTACAGCGGTGATGATGTGCAGCGGTGGAGACGGCGGTGATGATGATGGAGATGATGACGATGGTGATGGAGATGATGTCCATCTTGATGACGGTGACGATGGCGTCGATTTCCCCCTTCGGGAGGGAATTTCCCCGGCGGATCTCAGCCTGCGGAGAGCTCTTTTCTCTCTGGTGTTCTCCGCCTCGCGAGGCGGTGTGACTCTTCGCGACTGTCCCCCTGGAGCTTAGGTTTTCGGGACGAAGAAATACGCGAAGGAGAGGAGGCCAGAGGGGGCTGTGGGCCCCTCCCCACAAGGCGGTGCGGCCAGGCCTTGGCCCGCTGTGAGGTGGGCCCATGGCGGCCCTCCTCGGCTCCTTCTGCTCCCTTCGTCTGGAAAAATAGGAATTTTCATATAATTTCCGTCAATTGTTGATCTTCCGAAATATTGCATTCGACGGCGCTTTTTCCAGCAGAATCCTCCGGTGCGCGATCCTCCAATAATCATGAAACATGCAAAATAGATGAAATAACATAAGTATCATCTCCAAATATGAAATATATCAATGAATAACATCAAATTATGATATAAAATAGTGATGCAAATTGGACGTATCACCCATGGCCAAAAGAATCTGGATCGATAATAATCGAGTTTATGCAGTATTCCTTTTGGTACTAGGAAGAATGATAACATATACAGTACCATGTTTGTCAGTACTGAATTAAGTAGTACCAATCTTCCACCCAGGGACAAAAATTTTCCTTTCCAACTACTAACGCGCTTTTGTAATCTTTCTTCCACAATTTTCCATTCAGCAATTGTGAGTCTTCGATAATGAATCGTAATACCCAAATAGCGAATAGGAAACTGGCCTTGCCCACAACCAAACAACTCTGCGTATAAAGTCGTATCGTTTTGGGCATCACCGAAGCAAAACAATTCACTTTTATGGAAATTGATTTTTAATCCCGATAACAGGTCAAAAGCCGCCAATATTAATTTTAGGTTACGAGATTTTTCGAGATCATGATCCATAAAAAGAATTGTATCATCGGCATATTGAAGGATAGATAAACCACCATCTACCAGATGTGGAATCACCCCTTCAATTTGGCCTTCAGACTTGGCCCTCTCTATCAGGATCTCCAGCATATCCGCTACAATGTTAAATAACATTGGAGACAACGAACCCCCCTGGCGTAACCCTTTTCGTGTCTGGAAATAGTGTCCGGTGTCATCATTAACCCGGATTGCCACACTTCCTTCATACACAAAATCGTTGATAAGAGGTCGCTACTCAGGAGAAAAACCTTTCATCCTAAGCGTCTGCTAAAGGAAAGACCACTTGACCTTATCATAGGCCTTTTCAAAATCTAATTTTAAAATAACCCCATGTAATTTCTTAGCGTGCATTTCATGTACTATCTCATGCAGAACCGCAACTCCATCTAGGATATTCCTTCCTTGCATGAAAGCGGTCTGTGATGGACGGACAACATGATCCGCTACCGTATTAAGTCTAATGGTGGCCACTTTCGTGAAAATCTTGAAACTTACGTTTAAAAGGCAGATGGGTCTATATTGTTGAATCCTTTCTGCCTCATTAACTTTCGGTAACAAGATTACTTCACCAAAATTTAGATGAAATAATTTTAGTTGTCCCATGTGCAAGGCACTGAACAAAGCTAGAAGGTTCGGTTTAATAGTATCCCAAAAAGTTTGGTAAAACTCAGCTAGGAAACCATCTGGACCCGGTGCTTTATTACGTTCCATTTGGAAAATTTCCTTCTGAACCTCTTCCTCTGAATAAGGTGCAGTCAGAAGACCATTTTCCTCCACAGAAACTTGGGTATGTCATCCGTTAAGTCCTCGTTTAAAGAAAAACCAGTTTCCTCTGGAGGACCAAACAGACCTTTATAATAATTCGTAATGTAGGATTTGAGTTGCTCATGGCCTTCAATCACCCCTTCATCTTGTACCAGAGAATGAATACGTTTTTTCCGATGTCTCCCATTGGCTACACCATGGAAGTATTGCATATTGGAATCTCCTTCCAGTATGAATTGGGCTTTGGAACGCTGATACCATTTGAGCTCCTCTTCCCTGAGGAGACTCGCTATCTGCGCATTGGATTGATTCTTAAGTTCAATCTCTTGCATAGACAGCGGTCTAACCTCAGCCAAAGCCTCCAGCTCATCAATCAGAGTTGATAAGCGAGCCTTCTCTTTTTTTAAAATACCAACCATATGGGCAGCCCAACCAGAGAGATGTTTGCGCATAGCCCGCATCTTATTATTCCATCTCAAAATTGGAGTGCTACCCCCGACCGGTCTCTCCCAAACCGTCTTAACCATCTCATGAAACCCCTCCCAGTGTAACCAGCCAAGTTCAAACTTGAACGACCGTTTACAAACAGGTCGGGGGTTCCCTGTAGATAAGAGGATAGGAGCATGGTCAGACAATTTTTCAATATATTCTAGTGCGCTGACCGACACCATAGGGTATTTATCTTCCCACTCGGTATCCATCAACACACGATCTAGTTTTTCGTATGTGGGATCAGGCAAGCTATTGGCCCAAGTAAATTGTCGACCGGACATGAACACCTCTCTTAAGTCTAGGCTATCAATGACAGCATTAAACAAGAAAGGCCAAGGTCCATCAAAAGGGCCTTTACTTTTCTCATGAGGAAATCTCAGCAAATTAAAATCCCCTCTGATCAAGATTGGATAGGGGTTGTCTTTTGCAAGATTTACCAACTCACGTAAAAAGTCATCCTTAAAGTCTTCTTGGGCGGCATCGTACACAGCAACCAGACTCCAAATAAAATGGTCAGCTTTGTTCTGAATGTCGAGTTTAATATGATACTCTACATCCGAACTAGCTAGAACAGTCATGGTATCTATGCGGACGCCAAGTAAAATACCCCCCGATCTACCATGGGGTGGGTGAGAATACAACTGATAGTTAATCCCGCCAGATAATCTGTCGAGAAAACTCTGTGAGAAATTCCGCCTACCCGTCTCCGATATAGCAAAAAAATCTAAATCATAATCTCTACAACAAGCGGCAATGTGGGAGTGCTTAGCCAAGTCACCAAGACCTCTGCTATTCCGAAACATGCCATTCATCGAGAAACTATTTTAGATTTAGTGCATTTGCCATACCGCCGAGATTTCTTTCTAGCCGACGATCGAGAACCACGTGCAGACGCTTTTAGATCATAAACTGAACTAAGCTCTGAGTGCTCTAAATCAACTTCTGAAATATTTCCCACTATAGCCGAGAGGAGCTGACCATCTAGGATGTCATCAGCGTCCTCATCGTCTATTATGGTAGTTTCAGACTTAGTGGAGACATTCAGACCAACCGTCAAACGGTCAAGCTCCGTTTGTCTCAACACATTCGCCGAAACCGAAATCTCATCGGACCGACTCCCCATAGAAACACCTATACTACTCAAGTTCGAAGAAATACAAGAAACAGAAAAAGCAGTAAACGACTTCACCGGTTGTTTAGTACCTGCCGTGTCGAGGTTCTTCTCCGCCTTTCATCGCATGGCCCTCTGCATGACGTCCTCATCCGTGACCCCAGTCCCATCCTCTGCCAGCTCATACCTCCCACTCCTCCGCACCGTCGGCTGAACAACAGGTGGGAGAATAGTGGGACGAGGCTGCTGCAAGGTGGGGACCGGAGAGGGAGAGCTCGAGTGCGGTGTAGTCAACGACGTAGCGGGTGCCGAGTCCGCCGATGCAGGGGTAGAAGGCGGTGTAGCCCCTGCAACGGACCTGACTGTGTCGAAGAAGCCCCTGTCGGCGAAGAAGGTGTCGAAGAAGCCCATGTAGGAGAGCTTGGGTGCCGCAACAACGCGAGCGGAGGAACCGGCCGCTGCAGCTGCGCAGGCGGCAAGGCCGGCTGCTGCACCGGCATGAGCAGCATGGCCGGGTGCTGCTGCGCCCGTGGCGCGGACGACTCCGTGGCCACCGTGGCCACCTGCTGGCTTGCCGACACCGCCACCGTGTGCTGCGGCTGCTGCCGCGTCATGAGTGGCGAGCCCGGCTGCTGCGGCTGCGTGCCCGGCGTCACCGCCGGTGTGGGCGTCTCAGCAGATGCCGTGGGCGTGCCCCGGCCCAGCGACGATGTCTCTGATGACGCCGGGACCTCCATGCGAGTATCGCAACCTTAATACCGTCTTTCATAAACTTGGGATTTTGCATCATGTGTCTTGTCCTCATACACATCAACAAAATGGTGCAGCTGAACGCAAACACCGTCATATAATTGAGACTGGCTTAACTCTCCTTGCACATGCTTCTGTACCGTTTCGGTTTTGGAGTGATGGCTTTGTCACCGCTTGTTTTCTCATTAATAGGCTTCCTACGCGCCTGTTACGCATGAAAACTCCACTAGAGGTCTTGCTCCATGAAACTCCAGACTACTCATTTTTCAAAGTGTTTGGTTGCGCGTGTTGGCCACACCTTCGTCCGTATAATAGTCACAAAATTGAGTACCGCTCCAAAAAATGTGTCTTTTTGGGATACAGTCCTCTCCATAAAGGGTATAAGTGTCTTCATGTTCCATCTAACCGCGTGTACATCTCTCGTGATGTTGTTTTTGATGAGACAGTTTTTCCTACCGTAACTATATATGCGCATCAGAAATTCAGAATCAAGAGTGATGGAACGGTCCTACAAAAGGCATGCCTCCTCGCCTTCGGAGATGCTCTGCAGCGCCGGCCTCCAGTGCCCCCTAGCCTCGGGGCGGTCGCAGCACACCGTGCCGGAGTTGATCAGCTCCGCGAGCACCTGCTCCGTCCACGGCCCCTTGCCATCCAGCCCTGCTTTCTGCAGCAGCTCCTGGACCTGCCTCTTGGTCACCCTGATCTTCACCTCGACTCCCTGATCAACCTTCTCGGCGGCTGGCCTCTTCCCCTCCTCCACGTCCACCACCCACTCGTCGTCGTCCACCCACGACGCCACGGCGCGGTGCGACTTGAAACAGTTGCAGTTCCCCATCGACGATCGATCTCCGGATCGATGTAGATATAGAAGTTTATATCTCAAGCCTCGGAGCTGGCTCTTGATCTTTTTGAGCTAGATCGTCCTGCTTGAGTGGCTATTCTTTTTGTGAGAGACGAACGGAGAGAGCGAGAGCGAGAGAGAGAGGTGATCGTTTGGCCTGCGTGGTAAAGCTTATTTATATACCTGGAGCTGGAAGATGGCCGTGGTTAGCGAGGCGTTTAGCGCGACGTGCCAACTTGGACCTTGGTGGAGTTGGACGTGGAAAACGGTCGTGTTCCTCTGTGTATGAACGTCTCGTCGAGGACAGGATATTGTTGATCCACATCAGTTCAACATATCCTCCGCTTAAATCGTGTACGAGATAATAACTCTAATATTTCGCAAGGACGAACATTCTCCAGCTTCTGCACGTGTTAGTGCCTGGCTGTTGCAATACTGCAACCGGGTGACATCTGGACCAAAGGTTTTTATGGATGTTTTTTTGGATCGTGAACAATGACTAGCAGACTTCTAAACCGTAAACCTCAAATCGATGTATCTAGGTGATCCAAACGCGTTTTGAGGTTGAAAATCGGTGTATTCGGAATATGTTGTTATGCGGGCCGCGTTTGACGCGTCTGGACTGCGCAGCCATTTTTTGGCCCGCAACCAAAAACCGGAAACAAAGGGTTTATGCAAATCATCCGCTAATTCTCAATGCAACAACATAATCATGCAAAATAGATTGTTCAAAGTACTCAATCATACATGAAACATGAAACATGGCACCAATAAAAGATTGAACATCACATCATCAAGGAGGAAAGTGATCATGCGTCACCGTCGGTTGCCAGTGCATCGACATGGCCGCCACCACTCGATGTAGCGTCTTCAACTCCGGTATTCATCGCGGTAGCCATGGCAGCGCGTGCAGCTTCCCTCTTTCGCGCCATGATCTGCGTCTTCGTAAGCTTCCACCACTCAAGGCTAGCCTCATCCATGTCGGTCGGGTTCATCATCATATTGGCATTCTCCACCGCGATGAGGTCCGCCATGGCCCGGTGCTCCTCGGTGCGTGCTCTTCTCTCCTCGATGTCGTACTTGCGCTTTGCATACTCCCGGAGCGTGATCCATTTTGCCTCCTTCTCCTTGGTTTTCGCCTCCACCAACTCCTTCTTTTCCTCCATAATTTTCATCAACAACACCTCTTTGGACTTGACCATAACATCTATCTTGAGAGAAAATGATGCGACCTCTCCTTGTTTCTTGATCTTGTCCATGACTGCCTTTGCTCCCTCCGGCCTCTTTTTGTTCTTCTTGGTCTCAAGCACATCATCCTCCTCCGCCTCCTCCAACTCGACAAGCTTATGCTTTGGCGGTGGCGCCTCTTGCTCCCCCAACTTCCATTTCAGATTGTGCTCAAGAAGGGTATAGCAATGAGCGAATTTGAACGGCATGCCATTCAAACCGGGCATTTCCCGAAATCTTTGCTAAGTGATAGCCTCCCAATCGCCGGCGTTGGTGCCGCTCGGTGGCGCGTTCCTCAGGCCCTCAATGCAACCGGCCCACCGGCTGCACGCCATCTTGATGGTATCCCATTGGCCTTGGAGTGAGCGGTAGGAGCGGGTCGGAGTAGAAGAGAGAGGCGGCGTCAATTGGAAGAACTTGTTCTCGATGCGTTGCCAATACCTCTTGCCAGTTTGATCGGTGCCGGTCACGACATCCATCGAAACTGGCTCCCAAGCTCGGACCAAGATCACACTTCAAACTCGGTGTAGTTGCCGGACCGGATCACTCTCCCCTTTGCCTTGGGCACCACCCCATCGAACGCCACCTCTTCGATCTCTTTCAACCCATCTTCCTCCTCGCCCTCGAATCCCTCCTCCAAACCGTCGTTGTAGTCACCGTAATCCGCAAGAGGCGGCGAGTCGATGTCGACGGAAGCATAGTTGAGCATGTCAATGCATGACTCCGGCGCGACATCAACAGTGGGACTTTCGTCGACCACCTTGCGCGCAGCAGCCGACTCCGGCAGCGCCTTCGCCATTGCTGCCATCAAGGTAGTCAACGACGCCATATTGGCTGCAGCTAGCTTCTTTGCAGCCTTCCTTGGCGCCACCTTCTTCTGTGCCGGTGCCGGTGCCGGCGCGGGTGCCTTGTTGCCCGGACGCTTCGCTCGCTTGGCCAGAGCGGGAGGGGCAGCCGGTGCGGGAGGGGCAGCTGCAGCGGGAGGCGCGGGGACGACGTGCTGCTCCAGCCGCTTCGGCTTTTCGAGAGCAGCGGTAGCAGCGGGAGGCGCGTCGACCACAAGGCTCTCGATCGCAGCTGTTGCGGCGGCTCTAGATCCAGATGCGGTCGGTGGAGATGGTCTGCATGTCGCGGTCTGGCCCAGGAGCAGTGATGGGTTGATGGCGTCCATGTCGGTGCGGGCGCGCGGCTGCGGTGGCCGGAGAGGACTGGGGGCAACAATATCGGGAGCGGTAGGTGGGGCGAAAGCGGGAAAGGGCGAGCTGAAACTTTCTTCGCGCCAATGCGGGGGAGAAAATGGGGTTCATGCTCGCACAACCTCCCAAACCCGGGAACTTGGGGTTTCCGCGGCCTAAAACGGGATAGCCCGGATTTTTTTTTGGTATAGGTCCAATGCGATTTCTCAACCGTCTTTTTTTTCCGCCCCAAACCGGAAAACAACGGTTATTATGCGGATGTGGTTCCGATGGGGGTCTGCTAGAGATGCTCTAAGTCTAGGCTGCATTGGCTTCTGAACTTACAAAATTTAATCAATCACAGAGGGGTTGTTCTTGAGCATCACAGTTCTTTCTGTAATTCAGGGGCATGTACCGATGCGGCTTTGAGATAATCTGTCTATTACAGCATTTCAGGGTGCATATATATGGGTCTTTACATTTGGGGGTCTAGGCCTTTAGATCGCGAACAAGAACTAGGTCCAGGCTGCATTGGCTTCCTGTAATTCCCAAACTTAATCAATCACTGAGGGCTTGTTCTTCAGTGCCACAATTCTGTCGTAATTCGGGGGCATGTACCTATATGCAGCAGCTTTGAGACAATGTCTCTCTTTCAGCGTTTCAGGGTGCATGGGTCTTGACTACAGAAATTTTTTAAGGTTAAATCTATAGAAAAAAATTCTATGATGGTTGTTTGATTTGTAGAATATATTAATTTCCATAGGAATTTCTTTGCACTAGATTTCATAGAAAATCTAATATCCACTCATATATCTTTCAGAGAAAACTTGTGGTGGAATCGAACAAACTTTCATTCATATGAATTCCTCCTACGTTTCTTTTGTTCCTACGTTTTTCCTATCTGCAAATCAAATAGGCCCTAACTAGGTCAAGGTTGCATTGGCTTCTGAAATTTCAAACTGAATCAATCACCGAGGGCTTGTTCTTCAGCTGCACAATTTTGTTATAATTCAGGAGCATGGACCGATGCAGCTTTGAGACAATCTGTCTCTTTCAGTATTTCAGGGTGCATATATATGGATCTGAATTTGGTCTTGCTTAGAAGTTAAGAGAGGTTGGTCCAGCATAAGGACGAAACTGCTCACTGGAAAAAATTATCGAAGGTATAGACTATAGACTGGACCAATTCAGTGTGGAACAAATCAACAGATCATTGATAGGTACCTATAGTCTTTCATGCTAGTAATGTAATTGCAAGTGTCCATTTCAATAGTAGTTTCAGTTTGACTGCGATTGTACAGAGGGATGGAAATAGTAGGTGCGCATATAGCACCTGCATTTACCGGCCCTAGCTTGGTAAAGTGAATGTCACTTTTACACTTAATCTGTTATTAATTAATGGTAGAAACGAAAATGTTATCTCGATCGGGTTTACAAGAAACCAGCCATTTCGTTCTGCTTTCAGTTTTCGTTTGAAGATGACATTTTATATCTCCTCTATCTATAGTTCTTTACAGGAATTACTGTAATGCTTGATACTTCCAGGATTACAAACTACAAACACAGCTGTGTACTCCAAAAACTATGAGAGGTTTCCAGAGGTTTACAGCAAAAATATGAGAGGTTTCCAGAAGTGGAACTCCAAAAACTCATGGCAGTTTTGCAGCTTGTACATCTCCGAACAGAATCTCCATCTAAAAACCTATGTACTCCTAGAGTCCTACTGCAACTATGTATGCGCATCAGAAATTCAGAATCAAGAGAGATGGAACAGTCCTACAAAAGGCATGCCTCCTCGCCTTCGGAGATGCTCTGCAGCGCCGGCCTCCAGTGCCCCCTAGCCTCGGGGCGGTCGCAGCACACCGTGCCGGAGTTGATCAGCTCCGCGAGCACCTGCTCCGTCCACGGCCCCTTGCCATCCAGCCCTGCTTTCTGCAGCAGCTCCTGGACCTGCCTCTTGGTCACCCTGATCTTCACCTCGACTCCCTGATCAACCTTCTCGGCGGCTGGCCTCTTCCCCTCCTCCACGTCCACCACCCACTCGTCGTCGTCCACCCACGACGCCACGGCGCGGTGCGACTTGAAACAGTTGCAGTTCCCCATCGACGATCGATCTCCGGATCGATGTAGGTATATAAGTATATATTCTCAAAGCCTGGGAGCCGGCTCTGGAGTCTGGATCCTTGAGCAAGATCGTCTTGCTTGATTGGCTATTGCCTTTGGGAGAGACGGCCGGAGAGAGCGAGGGAGAGGAGATCGTTTGGCCTGCGCGGCAAAGCTTATTTATATACCTGAAGCTGGAAGATGGCCGTGGTTAGCGAGGCGTTTAGCGCGACGTGCCAAGTTGGACCTTGGTGGAGTTGGACGTGGAGGACGGGAGACCGCGTCTTGCAAGCCGGAGCAGGCGGCTTTCTCCCTAACCGGACGTCCATCCGGCGACGTGGACGGCCGAAGCGCCTCGACAGCGAGCTAGTGCGGCCGGTGGGATGGAGGCGACCAGACGCTGGACGGCTTGGATTGGGCGGAGGGCGGCGGTGGGGACGGCCCGACGGTGGACGGACGTGGTGGGAAACTGGTGCCGGGAGCGAATCTTCAAACTTTCTTCTTCCACGTGAAGTGCCCGGAAGGCTTCGCGCGTGTGAACGCTGCTTTTCCGAGGGATCTCCCGGTGCTCAAGGCTTTGTTAAGCCAATGACCAGGACGAGAGAATACTCACTCGCGTCGTGTGACCAAGTAACCAGTGAATCCAATCCAACCCAACACGTCAGAGTGGTCTAATAGTGCAATTTTCACATGATTACATTTAATTCTATTGTTTAGATGCTATGTGGAAATCTCGGGCTGGTCCATGGATTACCCTGTCCACGCCTGCAAGTAACCATGCAGAACTTGGAGAAGTCGACCCAGAACATGTTTACGAAGATCATAGAGAAAAATGCTTACCAATAACTTAAGCAAGTTATTATAAGATTTTATGACCAGTTGCAGGAGTGATAATCGAGCGATAAAAGAATGCGGAGCCAAACTAATCGGTAATTGTAATGCGGAAGAAGGCTCGACTAAGGATAACAATTTTACCTGCTCATACGTGTACCCGTGCGTACCGTACCTGCTTGGGTAGGGTGTTGGCGCATTTTTTTACCCATGGGTAGTACCAATACGATACCGTTAGTCATGGGCATGGCAAGGTGTAGCTTTGTATCCGTGGTTATACCCATACCTACCCGTTTATACTGACATGTGGACCTATGCATCTGAGCAGCCTAGGTATTGAGTTTTGTGGGCCTATGTTAAGTTGTCATCAATTATTAGTTTACCGTGCGACTCGTCTACTCTTGTTGAGTTATGAGGTATGAATGCGAGATTGTGGTTTTCAAAATTTCATTGAGTTGGGATAATTGATTCTTTTTGCCAAATGTGTTATCGATGAAAGTAAAGTTGTGAATAGCACATGTACACTTTGATCTACCCAATAGGTGCCCAATGTGTAAAGGTACCCACTAGCTATGGGTGTCGGTAAATTTTCATACCCATCGGTATAGGTAAGGGTATAATTTTGTATCAGCTCGACCTAATAGCCTACGCGATGGTGGAAATATTTGTTCCTGTTGCCCAGCTTATGGCTGGGAAATTACATGCGTATATCAATTATTGGGACTCGAAGTGCAGAGTGATGCATCAAGGATGATTTTCCCCACAAGGGTGACTCGAGGCTTTATATCGAATTCTCGGAAAAAGTTAAGTTCTTCGTTCAATCATCTTCAAACAACAAGTCAAGTAATAGCAACCGTTTTATGTCCCCAACTCCACCGATGTGTTTATCAGGCACATAGGTGTGTAAGTAATACAAATATTAAATGAATAAAGCAAGTAAAGCAAACAGTATATAACACTTAATAACAAGCAAGAAGTAATATTTTGTAATTGATAAGCATTTATATGGGCATCACGTCCCATCATAGAGATGATGCAAGACATCTCACTAATATTCCCTTGGAAACAGAACACTCTCAAACCAAGTTTAAGAAAAAAAACAAAGTATTTCTAGAAGTACTTTGACATGAAGTGGATTTAATGAGACTATCTTGAACAAACAAGACCACCTAGATTGTCATTAGATGAACAATAGCATACACAATCTTTATCCCTACTGAGGTATCCAATGGAAAGGTAAAATCCTTACCGGTAGATAGATTTGTATCACTTTCATATGCATAGTACAAAGTTACTCCAAATAATACAAACACCTCCGAAATAAATTCAGAGGTGGAGAACTCCCTCTTCATCACGGTGGTGGTGTTGATGGATGTGGAGGAGAAACTGGGACGACTCTAGCGTCGTTTCTCCTCTCAATCTTCGCATAACCTCTTCGTTTCGTGTATTTCTTTGGTTGCAGCTAATTCCTCGTGACTCTGTGATGGGGCCATATATATAGTTGTTTTTTAGTCAAAAGTCATCGGATGGCATGAAGACCAATGCGAAAGGGTGCTTGAGGGCCGAGGTGGGCCCCACATCACATGCTAAGGTGTGGTCATGCCGTGGGCCCCCTCTCATGGCCCATGATCCTCCCGTTGTCCTCCTTCTCATCCACCGATATTTCGTGAAATATTGACACTCCAAAAATTTCAGCTCAATTTGATGTTGGTAAGGTCTAACACAAAAATACGCGAAAACATAATTTCTTGTACTGTAACATCAAAAACCAATGAAAAGGGATTTATTTGCAAATCACCATAAATCAATATAAAACAACCGAGAAACCTCACATATCATGCATATATATCATATCAAAATCCAAAAAATCATGGATACATCTTACATGTATCACTAGCAACAACCATCAACGATGATGCACATCTTCCTAGTCTTTTGCTGGAGGAAAATTATAGAGCACAATGTCAACATATTCAGCATCTAGATGAAGGTTCCCGGTGGTTTGATCTACTGATTGATCAAACCACACTCGGTGTATGGGTTGGAATACTTGACAAATCCCACAAAGACATCCACAACAACAGATCCAACGACTATAATTTGCTTGACGCATGGTGAGACTTTGTACAAGGTGGCTCACATGATTGGACTGATGGGTTTACGTCGACGAATCCTTGGCGTCATGGGATATAAGAGGTAACATTGGGCTTCTTTGGGAGCTGCCCAACATGTTGTGCGCACATGGTTTTAGTTGTGTTGCTTGATCCTGTCATTTCAGTGCGTGTCTTTGGGATAATGATGGATAGGCAGGTGGTGGCAACATAGGGGACTTCAGTGTGGTAGATCCCTTTGAGTGCATGATCTCGAGTTTCAACGGTGATAGCTCTAGGCTTGATTTTTATTTTTGAACTTTTAAACAGTGGCATTCAGCCGTATTTCCTTACTGAATGTATTGCATGGAGTTTTCTCAGGCGAGATTGGATCCATTCAGCTCTATGTGAAAACTCATTATCTGGCCTCTGTGGTTGGATCCAGCGACATTATTATCGTTCGTCGCTCCCTTCTTGAACGCGTCGTGGTTGAAGCACCTCTCATGGTACCCTTCAGTTGCTATCTTTGGTGGTTGATGCTTCCGTTTACCACTACTATTTTGTTGATAGTATTTTCTTTTTTTTTCCTTGCAATAATTTAGTTATATGTATCGTAGATGTCTTCACTATCTCTTATTATTGTGGTGGTGGGTGAAATCGGTCTCGTCTTGATATTAACATGTCACTTTTATGGAAAAAAATTTAATTATCGTGAGTAATGACGCGATCTGCTAAAAAATACATAAAAGTAGGACCGAAAGGTGTTGTCTTTCTCCCTAGGAAGAGAGGGTATCCCAAGTGACGAGGAAACTATGTAGTGGGGTTTTGGTTCTCTGGGTTTTGTCCCCTTACAACCAAACAACGATACCTCCCACTGGCGATCCCACATGCCCTTGGGTCTAGCGGTCATGCACCCAAAATGAGAAGCTGCTAGTGAAAAAAGATATGACCGCATCCAACGGCTGAGGTAGAAAGTGAGATGCAGATTTTACTATGCCAGGTGAATCGAGCGCGCATAAGGCAGAAAGTTACCGATCTGATAGGGTACCCCTTTGCTCGTGAGGGAACGTAACCTCAGGCGATTAGGGTTGTCTGCCTCCCGTCGGTGGCCGCCTCCGATCTGGCCGCCTCTGTGGCCTTCGGGCCATGGAGGTGGGGCGGATCGGGGCTCTCGTCGGCGGGAGGGCTTCGTTTTTCAGTTTTGGGAGCTTCGTTTTCCGTCTTTAGGGTTTTTGTTTGTAGGGGCGGCGCTCAGGTGGTGGTGGCGGCACCTCGTGTAATAATGTTTCCCCGGCTTCAACCCCATCTCGACAACAACGTCGAGAAGCTTGTGGGTATGGTGTGGTCTTCGAGGATTTCATCTGGCTGTAGGGATCTTCGGATCGTCAAGGAGCTTCATCGGCAGTTCATCCTACTTCTTCGTCTCCGGCACGGATGTGGTCTTTTCGACCCGTTCGGCGACTTCCCATCCGTAACCAACAACGTCAGGCTGGCTCAGGGAGGAGCGGCAGCGGCGGTGCACCGTCGACACGGTCTGGAGGTTGAAGATGAAGGGCTTCTCAAGGATCTCATTGTAATTTTCGTTTTTCTTGAGCTGCTTTGTACCATTCGGTGTTTCTTTTAATGCCTCCTCCTTGCGGGTTGGCTAGTGCCCTTTAGAATTAGAAGTATTGTTCCAATGATGGAAGTAAAACTATTTAATTACTTATTTCTCTTTTATACTAAAATATTAAATTACTTTTTGTAGCGGTCCGACGATTCAACCAATAAATCATAGTATTGTCGCAGTTTTAAAGAAGCCAAGATAATAAAAGTAAAACGCCAAAAAATAAAAATAAAACAAGAAAAATGCTACACGCAGGAATTGAACTTTCAACCCCATCATACATAGGCACACCAACACCTAATGAAATATAGTTTAGATATCTTTATTGTTGAGATGAAGTTGGTTCGGCGAAGGTTCATCCACACTCACCTCTCTTATTATTCACGTCGCGCTATTGGCTTGGAAAAATATCGGCCCACCGTGCTATAAACTATGGCCACGGTCTATGAGAAAGGCTATATCCACCTTTTAGTGGGCTAAGAGCATCTCCAGTCGCGTCCCTCAAACAGTACCTAAATGGCGCTGGATCGAGTGTTTGGGGGACGTGTTTTGTTCGTGCCGTGTTTGGCGGACGTCGCTTCCCAGCCGCGTCTCCCAAATAAAATTTTAAAAATTTAAATTTGAGCGAATTCATTCAAACTTGCTATATATTACATAGATTTGAACGAAATTCGATTAAATTTAAACTAAACACTAATCTAGAAGTACCTGCGGCGGCCGAAGGCGTCCTAGTGCTGGTGGAAGTTGTACATGTCGTCGGTGACGACCTCCTGCTTGACGCGCTCGTCGGGCTCCTCGACGGGCTCGTCCTTCACCAGGCCGCTTGGTCCTGCCTCACCGTCGTCGGTGAGGTCCACGAGCGGCTTGCCAGTGTCGCGGATGGAAATGGCGATCGCCGTGTTGAGGTCGCCCCTCCAGGCGTCCTTGTCGTTCAGCAACGCCAAGCACGCCGCTCACAGCCCTGGGCAGTCCTCGGGGTCGTCGCTGCTGGCGATGAGCCACTGCTGCCGCTCGTACTCCGCCAGCAGCGCTGCCTTCGCCGCTACCTCGTTGTCCTGCTCCTCCTTCACCTCCGGCTTCGGGATGAGGAGGGCGCCGCCGCCGCGCCTTTGCTGCTGCCGACTGCCACTGCCGCTGCCGCCGCGCCTCGGATTGGCGGGCGTCGTCGCGAACTCCGGCTCCTCCTTCACCTCGTGCTTGGGGATGGTGTAGGGCGCGGAGCGGTGCGACGAGGACGACATCGATCGAGCCGGCCCTGACGAGGAAGAGTTGGAGGAGGACGAGTATGTCCACCTCGGCTGCCAGTGCGCTACGGGAGACGGTGGCGGTGAGGACGGCGCCTCCAACCTTGGAGTGCTATTGTGGATGCCGTCGATGACGTTCTCCAGGGTGCGCCTCGGAACGCCCCAGAACAGGAGGAGCCCGTCCTTGTTCGAGCTGTTCGGCCGGCCGACGAGGCCGGTGGTGCTGTTCATCTCCATGTCGTATTGCGCCTGCAAGTAGGCGACCCACCAGACGTCGTTGCCGGTGGCTGCCCAGGTCAGATCGGCCCGCTCATCGGCGTCGAGTGTGACCGTCGGGCCCTGATGGAGTCCCTCCAATGCTCCGAGCCTGCCGACGGCGGTGGCGGGACGCCTATGCCGTTCACGGCCATCCTCCAGCCTCCGCTGCTTGGCAGGCGCATGTCCGGCAGGACGGGATATCCCGTGCGGTACATCGCCCATGCCTCCGCCATGGTGAGGCTACCGCGGCCAAAGCCGTTCGCCGCGGCGATCTTGCGGGAGGACGACGACATTGCGTAGTGGTTGGAGCGGTGAGGAGAAGATTTGGGAGCAGCGAGAGATTTGAATGAACAAGAACCGCACGACGCTCTTAATGTACAACGGCGGCAGGCAAAGCGGAAGCGGGTCGTTGGACGCAATAAACGTCGTCGCGGACGGCCACGCGGCCATACACGACGAGACACGTCCCTACGTCGCCTGGAAACTCTGGGATGCCATTAACGTCGCTTGACCAAAACTAGGCGACAGGGTTTTAGGCTTCCGAGCCGCTGATACGTCGGGCCCGCGTCTCTTCGCCTCGCTTTTCGTTGTGTCGGCGTATCCGGAGCGTCCCCTGTGGGGAGGGGATGGGCTCAGGGCGCTGGACACTGTATCGGGCCGCACCGGACAAAAAGATGCTTTAGGAGACGTGGCTGGGCACGTATTTTTTTCTGGCGCGCCCCAAATCTCTTTGGGTGACGGTTTAGGAGACGCGACTAGAGATGCTCTAATACCTTTGACCGCACATTTTCGAAAGGGTATAGCCCGCTATTTAAAATTGGAGGGAAAAGATCGATCGCTACCCCACATACATCCCGAAATGAAAAGAATCGGTTCTTAGGGCATGTACAATGTAGTGATGTTAGTCTTCCCTTAGAGATGCCACGTCAGATTTTTGCTTAGTTGGAGGAGAGAGAATGAAGAGAGAGAAGGTTGTCTTTCCTTAGATAAGGGATCATCTTTTAGGAAATAAGGGAAGACTATTTTCTCCATTGTAACACATATGTCTTCCCTTTGCAACAAATTTCCTACCAAAATGTAATTATTCGTATTAATGTATTAATTACTAGAGATGGATTAAGAGATAATGCATCGTGTGACTTATATCTAGTGCCTTCTCTAACTGATGTGGCGGGGTAATGGAAGGCATGTCTTCTCTACCATTATACATGTCCTTAGGGCATCTCCCACGCGGTGACCCATCCCGCGCCCGCGCGTCCGGATGGGTCCAGCCGGACAAAACGCCCAACGTGGCGACGCACCGCAAATGCGGATGGCTGCGGCGTCGGAGCAGCGTAAACCCGGCCCAAATCTGGGCCGGGTTTGCGTGGCCACGGATGGCACGCGGCGTCCTCGCGTGTCCGCTGGTCCGCGTGGCTGGCCTGTCGGTGCCCCGTCCTATTAAATGTGGACTGGGGAGGGGGACTGTCCCTATGCAGTCCCCACTCCACTCCGGCCACACGCACGCGCGAGCTAGAGCTTTCGCGCCGCCATGGCCCCGAAGCGGGAGTTTCTCCCGTCCGCGAATCGCGCCGGTGCCGTTCGCCATGGGGCCGCCGGTTCCTCCCAGCCGCGACCGGATCTACGTCACCGTAGCGGTGGCGCAGATGTTTTGAGACGCCGGTGTCCCAATGTCGTGGGGGGACGTGCACCTCCCCACGGCTGGCACCTGAGCCCAGATCGGGTTCCGGTGCCGCCCATCCCGGGCTCCGGCCGCGCCCGCGTCGCGGAGATCCGGAGCGCCGCGCGCAGCTGCCGGGCACGTAGGGTGATGCAAGTCCCAACTGGGACTTGTGGTTCGAGGTGGAGCACGATGCGCGGCGGCCTCTACATCGACGAGCCCCAGCCCCAGCCCCAGCCGCAGGCCGAGCCCCAGGAGGAGGACGACCCCGACCTGCAGGCGGCGCTCGCGGCGTCCCGCGAGCAGCGCGACCTCGACAAGCTGGCCAAATGGCCGCACCTCGCCAAGACGTTGCGCGCCTCCGCGCTGGAGAAGGCCAGGAAGGCCCAGGAGGACGCCTAGGCGGAGGTGTGGGCCTTCCTCGAGATGGCTCGCCAGGAGGAGGAGGCCACGCGCCAGGTGGCGCTCCGGGAGGAGGAGGAGCGCCGGGCCGCGCTCCGGCAGGAGGCGGAGCTGCAGGCCGCAACGGAGGAGCAGCTCCGGAAGGAATCCGCGCGGAGGGCACGGCTGCGCAGGCCGGCGAGCCCTCCGGACCCGCACTCCGCCAGGAAAGGGCGCGGTGGTCGCCCTGGCCGGAGTCCCGGCGCCCTCCGGCGTGCAGCCGTCGCCGGGGGCGTCGTCCTCATCGACGGCGACGACGACGAGTACTACTGGGAGTAGTACTGCCGGCGGCCACCGTGCTCTCAAACCCTGGTTAGGGTTTGCTTTTTTTAAAAAAGTTTAAAGCCCATATAGGGCTTTCTTTTGTGTAAAAATTGCCCAAAATAGGGCTAAGTTTAATGAACCCCTAATTTAAATTTACTTTTTTGTTATTTTCATTTTTCATATTTATTTTCTTTTACTTTATTTACTTTGCGCTGCGTCCACGCGTTGGGCGCAGCGTGCGACCCAAACGGACCCACGGACGCGGGCCGCTATCCGGGTGTCCGCTCGGCCACCCAAACGGCCCAAAACAGACGGTCCAGCGCGTCCGTTTGGGTCGCTGATCCGATCAAGGAAGGCCTGACTGGTCCGATCAGGTCACTATTTACTTTTCCTGCCATGGCCTCTCCTAATACGAGTTCACGCTTACATGCAGGGTACTTTGCCTAACAAAACAAGAACCATTGGTCCAAACCGAACACAACAACCGACCGAGCTGATCACGCTTACAAGCTTACCGAACAGTCGCTAGCTACTCACTAGGTTCTATCTGCATGTCTTCTTCATTTGGATTTTGTAGGTATTAAACATTCGCCATGATCTCCTGCGTGTGGAACATGCGCACTCTTTTAGATGAAAAACGTGCTTTTCGGTGTATGCAAGCACAACTATTTCGTTGTACAAAATGCTACTCACCACAACTTCCCACATCATGCTTGGCCTACGTCGTCATGATGTCCTGTATGGAACATGGATGCCTTTATGTATGCGAGTGTTATTTTCATCGTATATATATTAATGTATGCTAGCACAACTATATCATTACACAAAAATTCCATTCGCCAGAACACGCACAACCAGGCACACGGCTATTCAATCATACTTGCTACATAGCCATGATCCCTTCGCTTGTAACATGCGCACTCCCTATATTCAAAGGGTCTTCTCACCTTATGCAAGCACAACCATTTCATTATGCAAAATACTTCAGTCACCACACTATTCTTGCATCATACTTACTTCGTGAGCACCAAACCATTTCAATAAGGAGAGCACCGGCCTTTTCTATATATATAAAAAAGGATTCCACATTTTTGTTGACGAGAGGATCAGCATATGCACATATGTTGGAAATGAACAACTAAGGGCCAATAACCTATCACTCCCGGCGGAGGGGCGGACCCTAGCCGCCATCCCTTTTCTTGCTCTTCTCTTGTCGTGCTACCGCAATGGAAACTCATGTACCTTAACACGAGGATGTTGAGGCGGCATCGCTTTGTACATGGATGATCGTCTAGGTGGTGGCTTCGAGCAGCGACACATGACTTTCGTGGATCTCGAAATCCCAAATAAAATGTGGCGTGCAGGTCTTGTGTTAGTTTCACGGGGCACAAGGCTAGTGGTGTTGGTTCTTGGTTGCTCGACATGCATGGTTGTTGAGTTGAGGTGTGGTCTGGTTAGTCAACTAGAGTTCATGGAGATTTAGTAGCAAAAATGGTGACAACCATTGGGGGTATGGTTGGGGGGGGGGGGGGGGGATTGTTCACCTCCTCGGGGATATAGCTGTGGTGATGCATTCTCTGCCCCTCGTGGGACTCTGGGGAACCAAAGATCTTAGGTCTTCCACGGTCGGGAGGTGACGTCGTTTGTACCTCGTTTTTTCTCGTTGGAGACATCACATTTCGATCCTCTATTCGGGGTCGGTGCCTGCCTTGCACTCATTTAGTCTGCTGAGTTGGAGACCTGCGGCGGGCTATTGGTATGTCAACGAGAGAATATCTAGTGGCACATGATCTATGAGTGCTACTAGTTTCCAAGACTATCTAAACCATCCATTTATATTCAATGAACATCATCGAACATGAATGTGGATCCTGTTGGAGATATGCCCAAGAGGCAATAATAAAGTGGTTATTATTATATATTTGTGTTTATTATAAATGTTTGCATCCCATGCTATAATTGTATTAACCGGAAACATTAATACTTGTGTGTTATGTAAACATATAAGAGTTCCTAGTAAGCCTCTTGTTAAGCTAGCTTGTTGAATAATAGATGATCATGGTTTCCTGATCATGAACATTGGATATTGTTAATAACAAGGTTATGTCATTGGGAGAATGATATAATGGATACACACCCATAATAAGAGTAGCATAAGATCAAGTCATTAAGTTCGTCTTGCTATAAGCTTTCGATACATAGTAACCTAATCCTTTGACCATGAGATCATGTAAATCACTTACACCGAATGGGTACTTTGATTACATCAAACTCCACTTCGTAAATGGGTGGTTATAAAGATGGGATTAGTATTCGGAAAGTATGAGTTGAGGCATATGGATCAAGACTGGGATTTGTCCATCCTGATGACAGATGGATATGCTCTGGACCCTCTCTGTGGAATGTCATTCAATTAGCTTGCAAGCATGTGACTAGATCACAAGGGATGACATACCACGGTATGAGTGAATAGTACTTATCGGTAACGAGGTTGAACTAGGTATAGAGATACCGATGATCGAACCTCAGATAAGTAAAGTATCACGCGACAAAGGGAATCGGTATCGTATGTTAATGGTTCATTCGATCATGTAGTCATCGTTGAATATGTAGGAGCCATTATGATCTCCAGGTCCCGCTATTGGTTATTGATCGGAGAGGGGTCTCGATCATGTTTGCATAGTTCACGAATCGTAGGGTGACACGCTTAAGGTTCTATGTTGTTTAGTAGATAAGGAATATGAGATGGAGACCGAATATTGTTCGGAGTCTCGGATGGGATCCAGGACATCACGAGGAGGTCCGGAGGCAAGTTACATTTTGGAATTGTTCTAGAAGAATTCTGCTGTTTTGTATTTCAGAAAAGTTGTTCTGGAAATATTCTCGGAATTGGACAAAACAAAAACATAAGTTCTTATTTTTCTATCATGCAGACGGAGTCAAAAGGGGAGACGGAGAAAGGCCGGGAGTGGGCCAGACCACCCCTAGGCACGGGCCCACCCCAGGCCGCGCCTAGGCATGGTATGGGCCCACCAGGCGCCGGCCCTAGATGGGCTTTTGGGAAAACCTAACCCTAAACCCCTACTATATAAAGAGGGGTGGGTTGGCCGGCCATAGCTGCTCCATACGCAACCCTAATCTGCCACCTCTCCTCCCTCCTAGTTTCTCCTGCTCCGGCTTAGGCGAAGCCCTGCAGGAATTCTCCTCCACATCCACCACCACGCCGTCGTGCTGCTGGGATTCGGAGGGGATCTACTCCTCCGCTGCTCGCTGGAACGGGGAGAGAAAGGACTTCATCGACACCGTACGCATGACCGAGTACGGAAGTGCGGCCGGATTGCAGCACCAGATCGATCGTCTACATCAACCACGAGATCTGATCTTGTTAAGGCTTTGGATCTTCAAGGGTTAGTCTCTCTTCTATCTCGTTGCTCCGATCTCATAGATTAGATCTTGGCTTTTCCATAGATTGGATCTTGGATTTATTCGTCTTTGTGGTAGAATTTCTTTATTTTCCATGCAACGAACCATATAGTGGTATCAGAGCCGTGTCTATGCATAGATCTGTTGTACGAGTAGAACACAATGGTTTTGTGGGCGTTGATGCTCTTGTTGTCGCTTGCTTTTCATGTACTTTGCATCTTGCGGGATGGTGGGATGAAGCGTCTCGGGCTAACCTTACATGACCGCGTTCATGATACTTGCTCCACGCTTGACATGCAACTTGTATTGCATAAGTGGCTTTGTGGGTGTATGTCTCTCTCAGCATAGTTAAGATCCAATTTACAATCTGCACTTGAGACAACACTTGTATCAGCATTGTGGTTCTTGTTCGTAGGTAGATCGGATCTTACTCGAAATCCCCAACCACGTAAAACATGCAAACACTTTTAGAGGCGTCTAACTTGTTTTTGCAGAGGCATGTTATGTGATATGGCTATGTGATTGTGACTATATTTGATGTATGAGATGATCATTATTGTATTATGGCAGCCGGCAGGAGCCTAATGGTTGTCTTTAAATTTGTTAAGACATGCGTGTCTATATCATGTAATAGCTTTATTTGAAGTAGTTGTTACAGTTGTTGTTAGTGATGGACAACCATGAAGCGGCGCCACTGACCTTGACGGCATGCTGGTGAAGATGGAGATCATGTCCATGCTTTGGAGATGGAGATCAAAAGCACAAGAAGAAGGCCATATCATATCACATATTATGAATTGCATGTTATGTTAATCCTTTATGCATCTTATTTTGCTTAGATCACGGTGGTAGCATTATAAGATAATCCCTCTCACTAAATATCAAAATAATAAAATGTTCGTCCTTAGTATGCACAGTTGCTAAGACTCATCGTTTCGAAGCATCACGTGATGATCGGATGTTATAGATTCTACGTGTGCATACAACGGGTGCAAGCCAGATTTGCACATGCGAATACTAAGGTTAAACTTGACGAGCCTAGCATGTACAGACATGGTCTCGAGCACGGGATACCGAAAGGTAGAGCATGAGCCTAGCATGTACTGACATGAACTCTTTGCAAATATATTGTAGATCATGGGGGCCCCACCATCAATTTTAATCAGTTCCTACAGAAAGAAAAGCTTAAGAACAATGGAAGCAACTTTGTGGACTGGTTCCATAATTTGAGGATTGTCCTCACTGCTTGACAACTGCAATATTTGCTCGATGCACCGCTAGGTGCCCCACCTGCAGAAACTGCTCCCGATGAGGTAAAAAATGTTTACCTCACTCGGAAAACTCACTACTCCACAGTTTAGTGCGCCATCTTGTACAACCTAGAGGCAGAACTTCAGAAGCGTTTTGAAAACCACGACCCTTGTGAGATAGTCCGTGAGATCAAAGCAATATTTGAAACTCATGCGGCTGTGGAAAACTATGAAGCCTCAGAACGTTTCTTTGGCTGTAAGATGAAAGAGGTAGCTCCGTTAGCAAGCACGTGCTCAATATGTTTGGGAACGCGAATAAGCTCAATGATATGGGAATAGTGATTCCTAACCAGTGGGGTATTCATCGTGTCCTCCAATCATTTCCACCTAGTTATAAGAACTTCGTGATGAACTACAACATGCAGTGCATGAACACGGAGTTGCCTGAACTCTTCTCCATGCTGAAAACTGCTGAAGTGGAGATAAAGAAAGAGCATCAAGTGTTGATGGTCAACAAGACCAACAGTTTCAAGAAGCAAGGCAAGCCTAAGGAAAAGGACAACTTCAAGAAGGGCGGCAAGAAAGCTGTCGCGCCTCCTAAGAAACCCAAGGCTGGCCCTAAGCCTAATAGTGTATGCTATTGCTGCAAGGGTGATGGGCACTGGAAGCGCAATGGCCTCAAGTACCTGGCTGATCTGAAGAGCGGCCACGTCAAGAAGAAAAGTATATTTGATATAAATGTTATTGATGTCTATCTTACTAGTAATCGTAGTAGTGCCTAGGTACTTGATACTGGTTCGGATGCTCACATTTGTAACTCGAAAAAGAGCTGTGGAATAAACGGAGACTAGCGAGGGACGAGGTGATGATGCGCGTTAGAAATGGATCCAAGGTCGATGTGATCATCGTCGGCACGCTCCCTCTACATCTACCTTCGGGATTAGTTTTAAATCTGAATAATTGTTATTTGGTGCCTGCGTTAAACATGAACATTATATTTGGATCTTGTTTATTGCAAGACGGTTATTCGTTTAAGTAGGAGAATAATGGTTGTTCTATTTTTATGAATAATATCTTTTATGGTCATGCACCTGAGATGAATGGTTTATTCTTATTAAATCTCGATAGTAGTGATACACATGTTCATAACATTGATGCTAAGCGAATTAAATTAAATGATAATTCTACATATATATGGTACTATCGTCTTGGTCACATTGGAGTGAAGCGCATGAAGAAACTCCATTCCACTAGACCTCATGAATCACTTGATTTTGAATCACTTGATAGATGTGAAGCATGTCTGATGGGAAAAATGACTAAGCTTCCATTTTCTGGTATAATGGAGCGAGCTACAGACTTATGGGAAATAATACATATCGATGTGTGCGGTCCAGTGAGTGTAGCATCGCGCGGTGGTTATCGTTATGTTCTAACCTTCACGGATGATCTGAGTAGATATGGGTATATTTACTTTATGAAACATAAGTCCGAAACATTCGAGAAGTTTAAGGAATTTCAAAGTGAAGTAGAAAATCAGCGTAACAAGAAGATTAAGTTTCTGTGTTCTGATCGCGGAGGTGAATATATGAGTTATGAGTTTGGCATGCATTTAAAGAAATGTGGAATACTTTCACAGTTGACACCGCCGGGAACACCACAGCGCAATGGTGCGTCCGAACATCGTAATCGAACTCTCTTAGATATGGTTCGGTCTACGATGTCTCTTTCAGATTTGCCGTTATCGTTTTGGGGTTATGCATTTGAGACACCCGCATTCACTTTAAATAGGGCACCATCTAAATCCGTTGAAAGGATACCGTATGAATTGAGGTTTGGTAAGAAACCTAAGTTGTCGTTCCTTAAATTTTGGGGCTGCGAAGGTTATGTAAAGAAGTTACAACCTGACAATCTTGAACCCAAAGCGGAGAAATGCATCTTCCTAGGATACCCTAAAGAAACAATTGGGTATACCTTCTATCACAGATCCGAAGCCAAAGTTTTGGTTGCCAAGAACGGATCCTTTTTTGAGAAGGAGTTTCTCTCGAAAGAAGTGACTGGAAGGAAAGTAGAAACTCGATGAGGTTATTGAACCTTCTCTCGAACTTGAGAGTAGCGCAACACCGGAAGATGTTCTTGTGCCGCCTGCACCGATAAGAGAGGAAGCCAATGATAATGATCATGAAACTTCGAACGAAGTTACTAATGAATCCCGCAGGTCGACAAGGGTTCGTATCACTCATGATTGGTATGACCCCGCCTTAAATGTCATGATTGTGGACAACAATGATGATGACCCTGCGACGTATGAGGAAGTAATGGTGAGCCCAGATTCCAACAAATAGCAAGAGGCCATGAAATCCAAAATGAGATCCATGTATGATAACCAAGTATGGATGATGTCTACGCACACTTCTATTCCTGTAGACAGTGTTGGGCCTCCAAGAGCAGAGGTTTGTAGAACAGCAGCAAGTTTCCCTTAAGTGAATCACCCAAGGTTTATCGAACTCGGGGAGGTAGAGGTCAAAGATATCCCTCTCAAGCAACCCTGCAATTACGATACAAGAAGTCTCTTGTGTCCCCAACACACCTAATACACTTGTCGGATGTATAGGTGCACTAGTTCGGCGAAGAGATAGTGAAATACAAGTATAATGGATGATTGTAAGTAGTAATTGCAATCTGAAATAAAGATGGCAGCAAGCAAACATGTAACAGAACTTGTTGGAAACGGTGTTTCAATGCTTAGAAACAAGGCCTAGGGATCATACTTTCACTAGTGGACACTCTCAACATTGATCACATAACTGAATAAATAAATGCTACTTTCTACACTCTCTTGTTGGATAACAAACACCATTCATTGTGTACGGCTACAAGAGCACACCTCAAGCCGGAGTAAACAAGCTCCACAACATCCGGAGTTCATATTAAAGTAACCTCTAGAGTGCATAATATACCGTTGCAATTTAGACCGAGTACTAACATAACATACACACTGTCACCAATAGCTATAAAAGGGGGAATAGATCACATCAATACTATCATAGTAATAGTTAACTTCATAATCTACAAGAGATTACAATCATAACCTACGCCAAGTACTACATGATGCACACACTGTCACCTTTACATCATGGAGGAGGAATGGACTACTTTAATAACATCACTAGAGTAGCACATAGATTAATAGTGATACAAAGCTCATGATCACATAAAGATCACATGGAGAGAGATGAACCACATAGCTACCGGTAGAGCCCTCAGCCGGGGAGAACTACTCCCTCCTCATCATGGGAGACGACAACGGCGATGGAGATGGCGGTCGTGTCGATGGAGATGACTCCGGGGGCAATTCCCCGTCCCAGCGGCGTGCCGGAACAGAGACTTCTGTCCCCGAAACGGAGTATCGCGATGGCGGCGGCGCCCCTGGAGTCTTTCTGGAGTATCGTCGATTTTTGTAGGGTTTTCATGTCACGAGAGATTATATAGGCAAAGAGGCGGCGCAAGGGGGTGCCTGGGGGGCCCACACCACACCTGGGCGCGCCCCCTCCTAGGCCACGCCGCCTTGTGGTCTGGAGGCCCTGGGCCTCCTCTCCGGCTCCCCTTCGGTGTTCTGGTCCGTCTCGGTGAAATAAGATGTTTGGCTTTAGTTTCGTCGAATTCCGAGAATATTGCCCGAACAGCCTTTCTGGAACCAAAAACAGCAGAAAAAACGAACTGGCACCTCGACATCTTGTTAATAGGTTAGTTCCGGAAAATGCATAAAATCATTATAAAGTGTGAGCAAAACATGTAGGTATTGTCATAAAACTAGCATGGAATATCAGAAATTATAGATACGTTGGAGACGTATCATGCATCCCCAAGCTTAGTTCCTACTCGCCCTCGAGTAGGTAAACGATAACAAGGATAATTTCTGAAGTGACATGCTACTATCATAATCTTGATCAATACTATTGTAAAGCATATGAGATGAATGAAGTGATTCAAAGCAATGGTAAAGATAATGACTAAACAACTGAATCATATAGCAAAGACTTTTCATGAATAGTACTTTCAAGACAAGCATCAATAAGTCTTGCATAAGAGTTAACTCATAAAGCAATAGATTCTTAATAGAAGGTTTTGAAGCAACACAAAGGAAGATATAAGTTTCAGCGGTTGCTTTCAACTTCAACATGTATATCTCATGGATAATTGTCAATACAAAGTAATATAATAAGTGCAAATAAGCAAGTATGTAAGAATCAATGCACACAGTTGACACAAGTGTTTGCTTCTAAGATAGAAAGAAGTAGGTAAAATGACTCAACATAAAGTAAAAGGAAGACCCTTCGCAGAGGGAAGCATGGATAACTATTTTTGTGCTAGAGTTTTTCATTTTGAAAACATAGAAACAATTTTGTCAACGGTAGTAATAATTCATATGTGTTATGCATAAGACATCCTATAAGTTGCAAGCCTCATGCGTAGAATACCAATAGTGCTCGCACCTTGTCCTAATTAGCTTGGATTTCCATGGATTATCATTGCATAACATATGTTTCAACCAAGTGTCACAAAGGGGTACCTCTATGCCGCCTGTACAAAGGTCCAAGGAGATAGATCGCATTTGATTTCTCGTTTTTGATAGATCTCAACTAAGGACATCCATACCGGGATAACATAGAAAACAGATAATGGACTCCTCTTTAATGCATAAGCATTCAACAACAGATAATACTCTCATAAGAGATTGAGGATTAATGTCCAAACTGAAACTTCCACCATGATTCATGGCTTTAGTTGGCTGCCCAATGTTCTTCTCTAACAATATGCATACTCAAACCATTTAATCATGATAAATCACCCTTACTTCAGACAAGACGAACATGCATAGCAACTCACATGATATTCAACAAAGGTGGAATAGATGATGGCATCCCCAGAAACATGGTTATCGCACAACAAGCAACTTATAAGAAATAAGATACATAAGCTACATATTCTTTACCACAATAGTTTTAAGGCTATTTTCCCATGAGCTATATATTGCAAAGACAAGGAATGAAATTTTAAAGGTAGCACTCAAGTAATTTACTTTGTAATGGCAGAGAAATACCACATAGTAGGTAGGTATGGTGGATACAAATGGCATAGGTTTTGGCTCAAGGTTTTGGATGCACGAGAAGTAATCCCTCTCAGTACAAGGCTTTGGCTAGCAACGTTGTTTGAAGCAAACACAAGTATGAACCGGTACAGAAAAACTTACATAAGAACATATTGCAAGCATTATAAGACTCTACACTGTCTTCCTTGTTGTTCAAACACTTCACCAGAAAATATCTAGACTTTAGAGAGACTAATCATGCAAACCAAATTTCAACAAGCTCTATGGTAGTTCTTCATTAATAGGTGCAAAGTACATGATGCAAGAGCTTAAACATGATCTATTGAGCAAAAAAATTGCCAAGTATCGAATTATTCAAGACCATATACCAATTACCACATGAAACATTTCCTGTTTCCAACCAAATAGCAATAAATGCAGCAGCTTTTAACTTTCGCCATGAACATTAAAAGTAAAACTAAGAACACAAGTGTTCATATGAACGAGCGGAGCGTGTCTCTCTCCCACACAAAGAATGCTAGGATCCGATTTTATTCAAACACAAACAAAAATAAAAACATACAGACGCTCCAAGTAAAGCACATAAGATGTGACGGAATAAAAATATAGTTTCACTAGAGGTGACTGATAAGTTGTCGATGAAGAAGGGGATGCCTTGGGCATCCCCAAGCTTAGATGCTTGAGTCCTCTTGAAATATGTAGGGAGGAACCACGGGGGCATCCCCAAGCTTAGACTCTTCACTCTTCTTGATCATATTATATCATCCTCCTCTCTTGATCCTTGAAAACTTCCTCCACACCAAACTCAAAACAAACTCATTAGAGGGTTAGTGCATAATCAAAAATTCACATGTTCAGAGAGGACACAATCATTCTTAACACCTCTGGACATTACCCAAAGCTACTGAAAGTTAATGGAACAAAGAAATCCATTCAACACAGTAAAAGAGGCAATGTGAAATAAAAGGCAGAATCTATCAAAACAGAACAGTCCGTAAAGACGAATTTTTTAGGGGCACTTAACTTGCTCAGATGAAAAATCTCAAATTGAATGAAAGTTGCATACATATCTGAGGATCACACACGAAAATTGGCAGATTTTTCTGAGTTACCTACAGAGAAGCCTACTCAAATTCGTGACAGGAAGAAATCTGTTTCTGCGCAGTAATCCAAATCTAGTATCAACCTTACTATCAAAGACTTTACTTGGCACAACAATGCAATAAAATAAAGATAAGGAGAGGTTGCTACAGTAGTAACAACTTCCAAGACACAACAAAACAGTAGTAAAATAAAAACATTGGTTATCTCCCAAGAAGTGCTTTCTTTATAGCCATTAAGATGGGCTCAGCAATTTTAATGATGCTCACATAAGGATGAGAGTTGAAGCAAAGAGAGCATCGAAAAGCAAGTATGAAACAAATTTAAGCCTAACCCACTTCCTATGAAAAGAAATCTTGTAAATAAACAAGTCATGTAAGCATAACGCAACAAGCATAGAAAGGCAACACAAGCGCAACTTCAAGATTCTCAACATAAAGAGGGAAACTTAATATTATTAAGATGCATATAACCATGTTTCCCTCTCTCATAATAACTTTCAGTAGCATCATGAACAAACTCAAAAATATAACTATCACATGAAACATTCTTATTCACATGCATAAAACTATCATTACTCTCCACATAAGCATAATCAATTTTATTAGTAATAGTGGGAGTAAAACTATCACAACCATCATTATAATCATCGTAAATTGCAGACATGGTATAATCATAATAAACTTTATCCTCCATAGTAGGTGGCACAAAAATACCACTATCATTATAATCATCATAAATGGGAGGCAAAGTATCATCAAAGAAAATTTTCTCCTCAAAACTCGGGGGACAAAAAATATCACAACCAGCTTCCCCAAGCTTAAATTCTTCCATAGCATTAGCAATAATAGTGTTCAAAGAGTTCATGCTAATAACATTGCTACAACTATTTTGCAAACAAAGTTCCATGGGTTTTTTAATTCTCTCTTCAAACACATCATGTCCTAATTCAATATAAAGTTCATAAAGATCTCTAATTTTTTTGTTTTTTTCCATTAAGCCTAACTAGTGAAAATAAAAATAAGAAACAAAAAGATATAATTGCAGGATCTAAAGGAAATAGCTTCGAGCACTCACACCAGCAACAGTGCTAGGAAATAGCTTAGTAGTCGGAGGATGTGAATACCTTTTACCTTACATCCCCGGCAACGGCGCCAGAAAATAGCTTGATGTCTACGCACACTTCTATTCCTGTAGACAGTGTTGGGCCTCCAAGAGCAGTTTGTAGAACAGCAGCAAGTTTCCCTTAAGTGAATCACCCAAGGTTTATCGAACTCAGGGAGGTAGAGGTCAAAGATATCCCTCTCAAGCAACCCTGCAATTACGATACAAGAAGTCTCTTGTGTCCCCAACACACCTAATACACTTGTCAGATGTATAGGTGCACTAGTTCGGCGAAGAGATAGTGAAATACAAGTATAATGGATGATTGTAAGTAGTAATTGCAATCTGAAATAAAGATGGCAGCAAGCAAACATGTGAACTTGTTGGAAACGGTGTTTCAATGCTTAGAAACAAGGCCTAGGGATCATACTTTCACTAGTGGACACTCTCAACATTGATCACATAACTGAATAAATAAATGCTACTTTCTACACTCTCTTGTTGGATAACAAACACCATTCATTGTGTAGGGCTACAAGAGCACACCTCAAGCCGGAGTAAACAAGCTCCACAACATCCGGAGTTCATATTAAAGTAACCTCTAGAGTGCATAATAGACCGTTGCAATTTAGACCGAGTACTAACATAGCATACACACTGTCACCAATACCTATTAAAGGGGGAATAGATCGCATCAATACTTGTAAGGATTCGTAGCATAGAAAACAAAAATTTCCTACCGCGAGAACGCAATCCAAGCCAAGATGCAATCTAGAAGATGGGAGCAACGAGGGGATGAACGAGACTAACCCTTGAAGATTTCCAAAGCCTACAAGAGGAGGCTCTCGTTGCTGCGGTAGACGATCACTTGCCGCTTTCAAAAGCGCGTAGAAGATCTTGACGGTGCCACAATCGGGCAGCACCTCCGTACTCGGTCACACGTTCGGTGTTGATGGCGACGTCCTTCTCCCCGTTCAGCGGGCAGCGGAAGTAGTAGATCCTCCTCGGAATCCCGGCAGCACGCGCATGGTGGCGGTGTTGATGGAGATCTCCGGCGGAGCTTCGCTAAGCATATGCGGGAGAAGTAGTGGAGGAGGGCGCTAGGGTTTGGGGAGAGGGGTGCCTTGGGCGCCGGCCACAAAGGGGGCAGCCAAGGTTGGAGGCAAGAGTGGCCGGCCACCCTCCCCTTGTCCCTCATTATATAGGTGGAAGCCCCAAGAGTTGTAGTCCAAGTCTTCGAATAAGACCCCAACACCAAAACTTCCCAAAGGTGGGAAACCTACTCAAGGGGGAGTCCTACCCAAGGTGGGACTCCCACCTTTTCCTTAGGTGGGGTGGCCGGCCACCTCAGGTGGAGCCCACCTGGGACTCACCTTCCATAGTGCCTTTCTTCCGGACTTTTCTAGAACCTTCTAGAACCTGCCATAAATGCACCGGATCATTTCCAAACTTGGAATATGACTTCCTATATATGAATCTTATTCTCCGGACCATTCCGGAACTCCTCGTGATGTCCTGGATCCTATCCGAGACTCCGAACAAAACTTCGAACTCCATTCCATATATCTATATCTACTTAAACGACATCAAACCTTAAGTGTGTCACCCTACGTTTCGCGAACTATGTAGACATGGTTGAGACTTCTCTCCGACCAATAACCAATAGCGGGATCTGGAGATCCATAATGGCTCCCACATATTCAACTATGACTTTAGTGATCGACTGAACCATTTACATACGATACCGATTCCCTTTGTCACGCGATATTTTACTTGTCCGAGGTTTGATCATCGGTATCTCTATACCTCTTTCAACCTCGTCTCATGACAAGTACTCTTTACTCGTACCGTGGTATGTGGTCTCTTATGAACCATTCATATGCTTGCAAGCTATTAGACGACATTCCACCGAGAGGGCCCAGAGTATATCTATCCGTCATCGGGATGGACAAATCCATTGTTGATCCATATGCCTCAACTCATACTTTCCGGATACTTAATCCCACCTTTATAACCACCCATTTACGCAGTGGCGTTTGATGTAATCAAAGTACCTTTCCGATATAAGTGATTTACATGATCTCATGGTCGAAAGGACTAGGTAACTATGTATTGAAAAGCTTATAGCAAATAACTTAATGACGTGATCTTATGCTACGCTTAATTGGGTGTGTCCATTACATCATTCATATAATGACATAACCTTGTTATTAATAACATGCAATGTTCATGATCACAAAACCATGATCATCTATTAATCAACAAGCTAGTTATACAAGAGGCTTACTAGGGACTCCTTGTTGTTTACATAACACACATGTATCAATGTTTCGGTTAATACAATTATAGCATGGTATGTAAACATTATCATAAACTCAAAGATATATTATAATAACCATTTTATTATTGCCTCTTGGGCATATCTCCAACAGTCTCCCACTTGCACTAGAGTCAATAATCTAGTTTACATTTGTAAAGATATAACACCTTGGCCTTCCGGTGCTTTATCATGTTTTGCTCACGGGAGAAGTTTTAGTCAACGGATCTGACATGCTCAGAAACGTATGTATTTTGCAATTCATTTGCGTCTCAACGCATCACTCATTTTCTAAATGAGTCGGCATTAAATATGTTTGGTCTTCTGGTGGAACCTTAATTCCGCGGTCTGAAATATGTCACTAATATTGTCATACACAATATAGCTTCAAAGTTCTGACACTATCGGAACTACACCAAGTTCTCAAAGAACCTCTTGACTTAACATTCTCAGTCATTGTCAAAACAATGACATACTCTGCCTTCATTTGTAGAATCCGTCACAATATATAGAACTCTTCCAAATCTAGCATAGACAACTTCTAGCTCATTGTGCTACCTTTTAAACAACACTTAGTCCAATTTGAGATTTGAAATTGTATTTTATATGTGACAAAACCAATATCGGTGCAACACCTTACAGTGATTTGTTTGTCATTTCTCCATACAAAATTATATATATATCCTTGGTTCTTCTTAAGTACTCAAGAATATTCTTACTGTTTTTCAATAATCATCATATGAATCATTCAGGTATATGCTCCTAACTTTTTAGAGCACAAGATATCTGATTTTGTACATATTATTGGTGATCTAAAATCACCATGTGTTTTTACTCATCGAGTGTCAGATACACTCAAGTCTTGTTAAACCTTCACATGACAAGAACATTTTCTTAATATTTCTATATTGAACTACTTCAATATCCATTCTATGTACTTTGACTTAGACTTATTATGTGTTTCAATCTATCTTCATAGATCTTGACACTAAATATGTTTCAGTCCATATCCTTTCATTGAAGTTAATTCTCAATGAAACCTTTTAAATCAAGTATATAATTACATCATTTATAACCAACTATATGTCATCTACATAAAGTATTATAAATATGTCTCAGCGCTCCCACTTAATTTCTTGCAAATGCAAGCCTCTTCATCGTTTCTGATGAAATCAAAAAACTCTTTGACTATTTCATCCGGTGAAGATTCCAACTCCGCGATACTCACTTTATCCAATTGAAGTTTGTATGCCTATCTAGTATTCCACGGACCAGCAAAACTCTTGGTTGTATCTTGTATACACCTTTAATACACACTTCTGATAAGTAATGTATTTTGCCATCCTACTAGCATATGTCATAAAAGAAATATGTAGTGATTACTAGAATAATCCACATAGACTATAAGCATTGCTACAGAAGATCTAATCTTATCGTAGTCAACTCTTTGAACTTTGTCGTAAACAACTTTTCGACAAGTCAAGCTTCATCAATTTTATAGATCCATTTACTTTCAATAAGTATTCATCTATCTTGGATTTCATGGCGTATAGCCATTTTAACGGAGTTAGGGCCCATCATAACTTCTTTGTTTGTAGTTGGTTTATCATTGTTCAAAATCAATCCTTTATCCACAAATCATTTATTTGATCACAAAGTAAACCATACCTACAAGATTCAATGTGTACTTTGATCTCCATGGCTAAAACACTTTGTAGTCATGAGAGCCATGATTGTCGTGGCCGCTTCCGGAACCAATTCCGATGCTGCGCTACTCTGATCATTATGCTCAGGTTCATAAACCTTTATCAAGTTCTATTGTCCTCCCACTCAAATACTTCGCTAGAAACAATTTCTTGGAAATAAATAAGAAACATTGACAAACACTTTTGTCTTTGTATCTATAGTGGAAAGAATTCCCAATCAATACTTTGGGATAACCAACAAAGACAATCATCCGATTTTGGTTGTAAACTCTTAGACCAAAATTTAAAGAAAGGACTATTAGGGTTTATACCCATGCCATAACTTGTATGGTGTCATTTCAACGGATCATGATGATGCTCTATTTAGTGTAAAAACGGTAGTCTCTAAAGCATAATTCACAAAAATATAATGGCATCAATATTTTATCTCATCATTGACCCAACAAGGTTTGGATACATCTCTCAGATACTTCATCATCACTATGATACTCCAAGAAATGTGAGTTGTAGAACAATTTCATAACTCTCTTAGATGTTCGCTAAAAATAGTAATTCAAATATTTTCACTATGATCCAATCATAGATATTTGACTTTTCTATTACGATGATTTCTACTTCATGCTGAAATTTATTTGAATCCATTCAAATGTTTCAAATTTCTTCCTTATTGAATATATCCACATATATATACTCAATTCATTGGAAGTTTTCATGAAGTAGAAGAATCTCCCGCACACAACTATGCCCAGTGAACCATATACATCATTATGTATGTTTCCACTAAGTTAGTTGCCCGTTCAACTCTTGGCCTATGAACAGTATTTTAGTCATTCTCTTTAGAAAAGATTTGCAAGCGCCAAACGATTCAAAAATCAAATGACTCCAAAAATCCATTTGCATGGAGTTCCTTCATGCGTTCCTTTCTAACATGACCTAAATGGCGGTTCCACAAATAAGTGGAATTCAAATCATTTGCCTTATGGCATTTTAGCGTCAGTGTTATGTATATGTGTTTCACCATTAAGATTTATAATAACTTATCCATCGTACATGGAGTAATGTCATAATTTGAACAACTCATTGTTTTTATTTGACCAGAGCAAAATACCAATTTATTAAGTTCTTTATTATAGATTCTAAGGGCTAGGTAGAATGCCAACGACAAACATAATAACACTTTATTATGTTCCAGACGTGCATTATTACCATATTCTTTATCAGTCACTTAGGCCATCGTATTCTTGTATTGCGTTGTACTGTATGACATCTCATACCAACCAACTTGGTACAAATACCCAAGAATTTCATTATGTGACCAAACAAGGAATATATCCATAACATGTATATCATTTATATACACCTGAGCTAGACTTTCTAGTCTTTTCTTTCTTTCTGCCAATAATCTTTTGTAGTTTCTCTTTTAGCTTTCCTCATTATTCAGAAAAACACTTCAACATCAATAACTTCTAGGTTTGTTGGTCAAATACTAATAACCTTGAGGTTCTTACTTTGAAGTTGATCATCATATGACAAGTGTTCCAGATTTCACTATTAGTAACTTTGTAATATGATGAACAATTTCACTCATAATTTTATCCATCATATCATGACGACTTTTCGAGACCATGTCTGTACATGCTAGGCTCGTAAAGTTTAACCTTAGTATTCGCATGTGCAAATCTGGCTTGCATCCGTTGTAAGCACACGTAGAATCTATATAACCCGATCATCACGTGATGCTTCAAAACAACGAGTCTTAGCAACGGTGCATACTAAGTACAATCACTTCATGGATATGTGAATATCGTTAGTGCCCCGATAGTTGGAGGATTGGGACGCCTTGCGTCTTCAACCTTCGTACATTCCCATAAAACTTATGAGTTTATGTAGTCTCACCAAATTATATTCTATCATCTTGCAATAAGGTCTTAGATATCACATATATCTCATACCTTGATTATTTCTGAAAACTAAATTTTCATCTCCTTACTTTTCAAACAGATTTGAACTTCAAGTTTCACGGAGACAAGATAACTTTAGGTACTAATTGAAAACACAACTCTTTGAATCAACAATGTGAGGTTTACTAAAAGTTTGCAATAAGACTTAATCATTTCTTGATTCTTTAACAATACGGTACCAGTCCGTAAAGTTTCTTGTCAGACTTAACAATATTTCTATCTCAATTACAAAACTAGCGCATGGTAGAAAACGGATGCCAATACTACAAAATTAATTCAAAATACTACTCAGACTATGTTTATGATAATTAGTTCATGTTTTAATCTAATTACTAATGAACTCCCACTTAATACAACATCCCTCATAGTTGTTAAGTGGTACACGATCCACATCCACTACACCAAAACCGATCATCACGTGAGATGATGTAGCTTCAATGGTGAACATCAACATGTTGATCATATCATCCATATGACTCGTGTTCAACCTTTTGGTTTCCGTTGTCCCGAGGCCATGTCTGTACATGCTAGGCTCGTCAAGCAAACCCAAGTATTCCGCGTGTGCAACATGGCTTACACCCGTTGTATGTGAACGTTGAATCTATCACATCCGATCATCACGAGATGCTTCGAAACGACGAACTGTAGCAACGGTGCATACGAGGGAGAACACTTTATTATCTTGATATTAATGTGAGGGATCATCTTATAATGCTACCGTCGCGTTCTAAGCAAAATAAGATGCATAAAGGATTAACATCACATGCAATTCATATGTGATATGATATGGCCCTTTAGTCTTTGCGCCTTCGATCTTCATCTCCAAAGCACGGACATGATCTCCATCATCAACGGGCATGATCTCCATCATCGTCGGCGTAGCGTCAAGGTCCATGGCGCCGTCTTCATGATTGTTCACCTCATGTAGCAACTATTACAACTACTTTGAAATACTACTCAACATGAAATTTAAAGACAACCATAAGGCTCCTGCCGGTTGCCACAATACAATAATGATCATCTCATACATATTTATCATCACATCATGGCCATATCACATCACCAAACCCTGCAAAAACAAGTTAGACGTCTCTAATTTGGTTTGCATATTTTACGTGGTTTAGGGTTTTCGAGTAAGATCCAATCTACCTACGAACATGAACCACAACGGTGATACTAATGTTGTCAATAGAAAGAGTAAATTGAATCTTCACTATGGTGGGAGAGAGACAGACACCCGCAAAGCCACTTATGCAATACAAGTTGCATGTCGAACGTGGAGCAAGTCTCATGAACGCGGTCATGTAAAGTTAGCCCGAGCCGCTTCATCCCACCATGCCACAAAAATGCAAAGTACTCGAACTAAAGACAACAAAGCATCAACGCCCACAAAACAATTGTGTTCTACTCGTGCAACCATCTATGCATAGACACGGCTCTGATACCACTGTGGATTCGTAGCATAGAAAACAAAAAATTTCCTACCGCGAGAACGCAATCCAAGCCAAGATGCAATCTAGAAGATGGGAGCAACGAGGGGATGAACGAGACTAACCCTTGAAGATTTCCAAAGCCTACAAGAGGAGGCTCTCGTTGCTGCGGTAGACGATCACTTGCCGCTTTCAAAAGCGCGTAGAAGATCTTGACGGTGCCACAATCGGGCAGCACCTCCGTGCTCGGTCACACGTTCGGTGTTGATGACGACGTCCTTCTCCCGTTCCAGCGGGCAGCGAAGTAGTAGATCCTCTCGGAATCCCGGCAGCACGACGGTGGTGGCGGTGTCGATGGAGATCTCCGGCGGAGCTTCGCTAAGCATATGTGGGAGAAGTAGTGGAGGAGGGCGCTAGGGTTTGGGGAGAGGGGTGCCTTGGGCGCCGGCCACAAAGGGGGCAGCCAAGGTTGGAGGCAAGAGTGGCCGGCCACCCTCCCTTGTCCCTCATTATATAGGTGGAAGCCCCAAGAGTTGTAGTCCAAGTCTTCGAATAAGACCCCAACACCAAAACTTCCCAAATGTGGGAAACCTACTCAAGGGGAGTCCTACCCAAGGTGGGACTCCCACCTTTCCTTAGGTGGGGTGGCCGGCCACCTCAGGTGGAGCCCACCTGGGACTCCTCCCTTAGGGTTTGGCCGGCCAAGCTTGTGGAGTCCCTCCGGGACTCCACCTTCCATAGTGCCTTTCTTCCGGACTTTTCTAGAACCTTCTAGAACCTTCCATAAATGCACCGGATCATTTCCAAACTTGGAATATGACTTCCTATATATGAATCTTATTCTCCGGACCATTCCGAACTCCTCGTGATGTCTGGATCCTATCCGAGACTCCGAACAAAACTTCGAACTCCATTCCATATATCTATATCTACTTAAACGACATCAAACCTTAAGTGTGTCACCCTACGGTTCGCGAACTATGTAGACATGGTTGAGACTTCTCTCCGACCAATAACCAATAGCGGGATCTGGAGATCCATAATGGCTCCCACATATTCAACGATGACTTTAGTGATCGACTGAACCATTTACATACGATACCGATTCCCTTTGTCACGCGATATTTTACTTGTCCGGGTTTGATCATCGGTATCTCTATACCTCGTTCAACCTCGTCTCATGACAAGTACTCTTTACTCGTACCGTGGTATGTGGTCTCTTATGAACCATTCATATGCTTGCAAGCTATTAGACGACATTTCCGAGAGGGCCCAGAGTATATCTATCCGTCATCGGGATGGACAAATCCCACTGTTGATCCATATGCCTCAACTCATACTTTCCGGATACTTAATCGCACCTTTATAACAACCCATTTACGCAGTGGCGTTTGATGTAATCAAAGTACCTTTCCGGTATAAGTGATTTACATGATCTCATGGTCGAAAGGACTAGGTAACTATGTATTGAAAAGATTATAGCAAATAACTTAATGACGTGATCTTATGCTACGCTTAATTGGGTGTGTCCATTACATCATTCATATAATTACATAACCTTGTTATTAATAACATCCAATGTTCATGATCACGAAACCATGATCATCTATTAATCAACAAGCTAGTTATACAAGAGGCTTACTAGGGACTCCTTGTTATTTACATAACACACATGTATCAATGTTTCGGTTAATACAATTATAGCATGGTATGTAAACATTATCATAAACTCAAAGATATATTATAATAACCATTTTATTATTGTCTCTTGGGCATATCTCCAACAGTACTATCATAGTAATAGTTAACTTCATAATCTACAAGAGATTACAATCATAACCTACGCCAAGTACTACATGATGCACACATTGTCACCTTTACATCATGGAGGAGGAATAGACTACTTTAATAACATCACTAGAGTAGCACATAGATTAATAGTGATACAAAGCTCATGATCACATAAAGATCACATGGGAGAGAGATGAACCACATAGCTAGGTAGAGCCCTCAGCCTCGGGGAGAACTACTCCTCCTCACCATGGGAGACAGAACGGCGATGGAGATGGTGGTGGTGTCGATGGAGATGACTCCGGGGGCAATTCCTCGTCCGGCGGCGTGAACAGACTTCTGTCCCCGAAACGGAGTTTCGCGATGGCGCGGCGCCCACAGGTCTTTACGGAGTATCGTCGATTTTGTAGGGTTTTCACGTCACGAGGATTATATAGGCAAGAGGCGGCGCAAGGGGTGCTGGGAGGCCCACACCACACAGGCGCGCCCCCTCCTAGGCCGCCGCCTTGTGGTGCGGAGGCCCTGGGCCTCCTCTCCGGCTCCCCTTCGGTGTTCGGTCCGTCTCGGTGAAATAAGATGTTTGGCTTTAGTTTCGTCGAATTCCGAGAATATTGCCCACAGCCTTTCTGGAACCAAAAAGCAGCAGAAAACAGGAACTGGCACCTCGACATCTTGTTAATAGGTTAGTTCTGGAAAATTCATAAAATCATTATAAAGTGTGAGCAAAACATGTAGGTATTGTCATAAAACTAGCATGGAACATCAGAAATTATAGATACGTTGGAGACGTATCAATGGACTTTGGTAGACTTAGCTGATAGCTGCAAGGCTGTCGAGAATAAATGGATCTACAAAAGAAAAACATATGCTCATGGTAATATTACTGTCTATGAAGCTCGACTTGACGCGAAAGGGTTCCGACAAATTCAAGGAGTTGATTACGATGAGACTTTCTCACCTGTAGCGAAGCTAAAGTCTGTTAGGATATTGTTAGCAATCGCTGCATTTTTCGAACGGCGTTCCTTAATGGTGACATTGAGGAAGAGTTGTATATGGTACAACCCAAAGGTTTTGTCGATCCTAAGAATGCTGACAAGGTATGCAAACTTCAGCATTCCATTTATGGACTGAAGCAAGCATCCCGGAGTTGGAACCAACGCTTTGATAAGGTGATCAAAGACTTTGAATTTATACAACTTTTAGAGAAGCTTGTATTTACAAGAAAGTGAGTGGGAGCTCAGTAGCATTCCTGATATTATATGTTGATGACATATTGTTGATTGAGAATGATATAGAACTTCTAAGTAGTGTCAAAGGCTATTTGAATAAGTGTTTTTCAACGAAGGACCTTGGAGAAGCGGCATACATTTTAGGCATCAAGATTTATAGAGATAGATCAAGACGCCTAATAGGGATTTCACAGAGTACATACATGGATAAGATTTTAAAGAAGTTTAGGATGGATGAAATCAAGAAAGGGTTCTTGCCCATGTTGCCAGGTAAGATTTTGAGTAAAACTCAAAGTCCGGCTACGATAGAAGAAAGAGAAAGGATGAACAAGATCCCCTATGCCTCGGCAGTAGGCTCTATCATGTATATCATGCTGTGTACGAGACCGGATATCGCACATGCTGTTAGTTTGACCAGCAGATATCAAAGTGATCCTGGAATGGAACACTGGACAGCGGTCAAGAATATCCTGAAGTACTTGAAAAGGACTAAGGATATGTTTCTTTGTTATGGAGGTGACCAAGAGCTCGCTGTAACCAGTTACACCGATGCTAGTTGGAACACTGATCCAGATGACTCTAAGTCTCAATCTGGGTACGTGTTTAATTTGAATGGTGCAGCAGTGAGCTGGATGAGTGCCAAGCAAAGTGTGGTGGCGAAATCTTCAACTGGATATGAATACATAGCTTCTTCGGAGGCTTCATCATAAGCGATATGGATGAAGAGGTTCATTACTTAGCTTGGTGTGGTTCCTAGTGCGTTGGATCCGATGACCATCTATTGTGACAACATGGGTGCCATAGCCAATGCACAGGAGCCAAGGTCACACAAGAAGCTGAAGCATATCAAGCTACATTTTCATGTGATTCGTGAGTATGTCGAAGATGGTGACATAAAGATTTGCAAAGTACACACAAATCTAAATGTGGCTGATTTGTTGACAAAAGCTCTCCCTAGAGAAAAACATGACCTACACCAGAACGCCATGGGTGTTAGGTACATTACCATGTAATCTAGATTATTGACTCTAGTGCAAGTGTGAGACTGTTGGAGATATGCCCAAGAGGCAATAATAAATTAGTTATTATTATATCTTTGTGTTTATGATAAATGTTTGCATCCCATGCTATAATTGTATTACCGGAAACATTAATACTTGTGTGTTATGTAAACATATAAGACTCCCTAGTAAGCCTCTTGTTAAGCTAGCTTGTTGATTAATAGATGATCATGGTTTCCTGATGATGAACATTGGATGTTGTTAATAACAAGGTTATGTCATTGGGAGAATGATATAATGGACACACACCCATAATAAGTGTAGCATAAGATCAAGTCATTAAGTTCGTCTTGCTATAAGCTTTCGATACATAGTAACCTAATCCTTCGACCATGATATCATGTAAATCACTTACACCGGATGGGTACTTATCGGTAACGAGGTTGAACTAGGTATAGAGATACCAATGATCGAACCTCGGATAAGTAAAGTATCGTGCGACAAAGGGAATCGGTATCGTATGTTAATGGTTCATTCGATCACGAAGTCATCGTTGAATATGTGGGAGCCATTATGGATCTCCAGGTCTCGGTATTAGTTATTGATCGGGGAGCGGTCTCGATCATGTCTTCCTAGTTCACGAACCATAGGGTGACACGCTTAAGGTTCGATGTTGTTTAGTATATAAGGAATATGAGATGGAGATCGAATATTGTTCGGAGTCTCGGATGGGATCCAGGACATCACGAGGAGGTCCGGAATGGTCCGGAGGTAAGTTATGTTTCAGAATTGTTTTGGAAGAATTCCGTTGTTTTGTATTTTAGAAAAGTTGTTCTATTCTTGGAATTGGACAAAACAAAAACAGAAGTTCTTATTTTTCTGTCACGCAGACGGAGTCAAAAGGGGAGACGGAGAAAGGCCGGGAGTGGGCCAGACCACCCCTAGGCGTGGGCCCACCCCAGGGCACGCCTAGGCATGGTCTGGATCCACCAGGCGCCGGCCCTAGATGGGTTTTGGGAAAACCTAACCCTAAACACCAACTACATAAAGACGGGTGGGTTGGCTGGCCATAGCTACTCCGTACGCAACCCTAATCTGCCACCTCTCCTCCATCCCAGTTTCTCCTGCTCCGGCTTAGGCAAAGCCCTGCAGGAATTCTCCTCCACCTCCAGCACCACGCCATCGTGCTGCTGGGATTCCGAGGGGGTCTACTCCTCCGCTGCCCGCTGGAACGTGTAGAGTAAGGACTTCATCGACACCGTACGCGTGACTAAGTACGAAAGTGCTGCCGGGTTGCAGCACCGGAACGATCGTCTACATCAACCATGAGATCTGATCTCGTTAAGGCTTTGGATCTTCGAGGGTTAGTCTCTCTTCTATCTCGTTGCTCCGATCTCATAGATTAGATCTTGGCTTTTCCATAGATTGGATCTTGGATTTATTGTTCTTTGCGGTAGAATTTTTTTTGTTTTCCATGCAACGAACCATACAGATCCGCCACCCATCATGGTATGTGTTATGTTGTGATCCAAATTCGTATAAAAGGGAGGAGAACTTCTGACGAGCGGAGCGAGGCTCGCTGCCGTTTAGGCTTGGGCCGAAGCGTATATCTAAGTTTCTATTCACTCGTGGGACCCGAGCAGTCTGGGAGGGTCCACCACGGGTCCTCTCTTCCGGAGAATCCATATATCCCTGATCAGTGTATGGAGAGCTATCTCTCGAGTATAGGTTGAGGTTTTTCCTCAATGGGAAAATGGAGCACATAACAACACATCTTCATAGACCTAGAACTACGAGATCACCCCTTTCATTCTGGGGTGATGGAGGGATCAGACCATTCGAGCCTTTTTTCATGCTTTTCCCTGTAGTCTTGATAAAGCTGCAATCAATAGGACTTTTCTAATCTCCCCTTACTTTCAGGAACAACGTGTTGCGGTCAGAAACCCACCGCGAGGCGATGGCAGCAACAGTGGGCGGGAATCTCCCGAGGCTGCGGTGGCCTGGTCCCTCAGAGCAACGGCCCGCAAAGCCTCGGCACGCACGTCCGATGCGTGCAAGGGCGTGCCACCCGACCTATACCTGTTCAGGAAGGTGTTGGATGTGCCTCGCTTAGTTTCTGCATGGCATACACGTAAACATTAAATACGAGCCTCGATCGGCTCTCGGGTTATCCTGGAATCGGCTCAAAGGCGATCCACCCATGATGCGTACGGGTGTACGATCGGATGGTGGTCCTGCTTGATCAAAACAAAGCTAAAACGACCTACTACGATTTAGGGTTTTCACCGCATAATCGGAACATCCTACTCGTGATTGAGCACAGCGCAGCCACGCACGGTGATCGTAAACCGACCCTAGACAAGGCCTAAAAACCAACACGAAGTTGATCCTCGGAACATCCTGTCTAGGGCTAGCAAACTACACCCTACGCGCCACTGGATCCTTCAACCCGTTTGTAAGGCCTAACTATGCAGATATTAAACTAATCCTTGAAGAACAAGGAGCAATCATAACGGATCGGATCTACTAAATAATGATCAAGCGGGGTGCCGCCCTTACACCCAAGATAGGTGTAAGGGCGGCTAGATGCTAAGGTTGCACGACGATAGCATATGATACGAAGAACAATGCTAACCCTAAAACATCTATGATAACTACGTTGCTCGCCATCAAAAGGCTTCATACGAGCAACGCACGCAACAACGAATAAACGTGTGCTGCCTAGATCGCAAGATGCGATCTAGGCAGCATGATACTTATCCGGAAGAAACCCTCGAGACGGGGGAGTTGGCGATGCGCCTAGATTGGTTTGTGGTGAACGTGATTGTTGTTTATTTCATAAACCCTAGATACATATTTATAGTCCAAGGGACTTTCTAATTCAGGCGTGCACCTAACCGTGCACGGGCCAAACTCTAACTTCTAAACTCAGATGCGATCTAATAAAATACAGATACACGGGCAATTTAGCCCAAACTCTTCGTGTAAGGCCGCTTCAAAGATGCTTCACGTGTAATCTTCTAAGCCCATCTTCAATCGCGGCCCACCTCTGATCCGGTCAAATTCTGGTGATAACACATGCCCCCCTGGTTTTGGAAATGACAATTCCAAAATCACTCCGTTTTTTCTTCGTTGGTCATGTCGTGGCAGAGCAGAACCGTCGCAGAGTCTTTCATCATGTCGCCTCGCCTCCTCAGCTTCTCTGCGTGCATTGACAGATTCGGCATCATGTCCTCGAGAACCGTTATGGCATTAAATCTCCACTACAACCCCTTTATTTATCTGTGCCGAACGGTTCGCCACTTCATCCCCCTGCTCTGTTCTGTCCACCAGCACCAAAAAAACCCTCTTCCCCTGTAGCAATGTCTTCCTCTTCTTCTACCTCCTCAGGCCTCTCCCTCCAATCTTCGCCGAAGAGCAAGAGTGAAGGGGCGAACCCCATCCCCTCCGACAAGGAGGAGAAAGAAGAAGAAGTAGAGAAGAAAGAGGCCTCCTCCTCCGCCAGGTACCCGCCGACGAAGCGCTCCCGCATGTGGCCGGACAGCGAGGACGATGATGATGACGAGGAAGGAGAAGAAGAGGAGGAGGATGATTCCTCCTCTTCCGCTGGGTATCCGCCGCTTCCGTGCTTGGGCGGACAGCGAGGATGATGATAATGACGAGGAAGAAGAAGCTCCGGCCGAAGGCTGGGGCAGCAGCGACGAGGAATTCTCCGGAAGTAGCGCCGACGGCAGCTCCGATGCCGACGATGATGCTAGCGAGGATTAGCAATGTAGGATTAGTAGTCCCTGAGCAATCGGCTCTTCTTTTGTTCTTCCTTTCTTGAGCAATCGACTCTTCATTGTAAAAATCCTCCCTTATTAATGAAGAAGAAATTTCTCAGCTGATTTTGTCCTTTTACCAATTTTGCCGATTGCTAAGATAAGTTAACAACCCAAGGGCCGATGGTAGTGTATCGCTATGGTCTCCTTCCAGCAACTCTAGTGATCTTGCTCTGCAACAGCCCATCACTTCCGAAGAGACTCATGATGCAGGGTCAGCCGATGACACTCCAATCGGCTTTCAAAAACAGAGTGCCTACCAACTCATCTGCCCCCCGGGACTCAGTTAAGGCGAGAACGGCATTGAGGGCATACCGTTCAGACAAACGGACCGAACTTGAACGAATCCGAGAAAACTTGCACCATCGATCCCCTTTTCTTCCGTTGAAAGCCGATATTGAAGGTGAAACATCAACGGCTTAACCGACAAAGGGTTGGAAGTCCTCGAAGAGAAGGGTTGGAAGGCCATCCGCGTCTTGAACACGCAGCGGCTAGAGTCGATGGCTATGCACCGGCTTTGTTCCTTAGTTCTAAAGTCGATGTTCGCGCATCGGCTGTATATCATGAAAAAAATTTTTTTACTGTGGCCGATTTTTCTATCGGCCCCCAATATTTCACTGCACATGTATCGCATATGTTCATCCGATTAGGTGCCCCAGAGCCGGTTCGCCGGTACTGCTGATATCGGCTCTGTGGTTAGCCAAGGCACTATATGTGAACGTCGGCTCTGTTAGGACCAGTGTGGACTTCTTCCAGCTCATCAGCCGACGCAAACCCATTGCCCATTAGATCGATGTTGAACCCAGGCAGAATGAATGGTGAGGATAATTTTGGCCGATTGCTTGAATCGGCCTCCATGTTGCTTGCTCAATGAAGGTTTTGCAATGTTCCTCCATAGATCCTTGGGGCCGATCACATGGATCGGCATCGCCACGTTTGTCCATAGATGTTGCTCTTGTTACACGGTCAGGCCGGTGGATAAAACCAGCCTAACCCCGTCCTTTGTCACGTCGATGCGCTCGCATCCAAATTGATGCCTGAGAGTGGCTCTTGGCCTGATGTCTCCCAAACGTTCATGCCAGCCGTTGAAATCTCGGCTGAATCATCTGCGTGGACGACTTCTACTTCATCTCCATCCCACTGTATTAGGCATTGGTGCATCGTGGATGGAATGCAACAATTGGCGTGGATCCAATCTCTCCCTAGTAGGACAGCATAGGTGCTCTTGCTGTCGACAATAAAGAACGTCGTAGGGACGGTCTTCCTTCCTACGGTCAGATCCACGTTCAGAACACCTTGTGCGTCGGATGCTTGGCCGTTGAAATCACTCGGTGTCACATTGGTCTTGATCGAGATCCGAGCTAGAGCGTCCCAACCGACGTAGCATGGAGTATGGCATAATGTTGACTGCCGCTCCGGTGTCCACCAGCATCTTGTTGACAGGCTGCCCATTGATGTAACCTCGCAAGTACAGGGCTTTCAGATGCCTGTAGCTTGTTTCTCGTGGCTTCTCAAAGATGACCGACCGTGGGCCGCAGTCAAGTTGTGCCACAGGTGCTTCGTCTAATCCTGGAGCACTAAACTCCGTTGGAAGGATGAAGACCATGTTTGTGCCAGCCGATGTCTCATCATCGGCTTTCTTTTGTCTAGGGCGCCACTCTTTCCTTTGTGGCCGACCTTCTTCGTCCTTCGCTGTCCAGAGGCGCCTTTCGCGTGTGCAGGTATAACCTTTTTTAGTGAACAGATCAGGCGGGAACGGCTGACCATCCGTGTGCAGGTATATGACCTTCTCAGCTTCTTCTCAAACCACTAGTTCAACCCTTCCTTCCGAGCGGACTCGGCCCCTTTCCGCAGGTCTTCTTTTTCATCGTCATTCTCATATCCTACGAGATCTCTACAGTGCTTAGAGGCCATTTGTCACGGACACGTTAGCATGTATCCTCTTCTTTGTCTACATTCGGGGTTGCCGATTGTAGGCAATCGGCTCATTCCTGAATCCCAGCAGTGTCTGAAGACAGTTGCCTATCCACGTTGCTCTCTTGACTTTTCCTTGGCGTGGCGCTCATATCTCTCCTCGTCGCGATCATGCCGACGTGCCTCCTGGCGTCCCTAGCCAGACGATCTCTTTCATCATCGTCGTTGTATCGCGGCGTTGGTCATATTGACCCACATACTTGTTGAGGAGGTGGTGTCGCTGATATCTTACGTTTCTCATCGCCTCGTGATGTGGCACCATCGTGTGCCGATCGCGTGGGCGGCTTCTCTGTGTCTTTGCTATGAGAGCAGCTGCCCTCATCTCCGTCCACCAGAGTGGTGCCCAGGTCCTACCATGTTGATATTGCACGAGAATCCTGGCTGGCACCCTCCATGGTAAGTGCACTCCACCGTGTTAACGGCGGGGAAGGGGTGCGTGTCGACCTTCATGGCGTACTGGCTGAAAATTAGGCGCCCTTGTTCTATCGCCATTTGGACTTGCTGACGCCACACCCTGCAGTCGTTGGTGGCGTGGGTGAACGTGTTATGCCACTTGTAGTATGGCTTTCCGTTCAGCTCTTGCACCGTGGGGATCTTGTGGCCTTCGGGTAACTTTAGCTGCTTCTCCTTGAGTAAGAGGTCGAAAATTTGCTCAGCTTTGGTCACGTTGAAGTCAAACCCTTTTGGAGGACCTTGTGGCTTAACCCATTTACAGGACACGGGGCTTGCCCCCGAGTCCATTCAGCCGCTGCTACCTCTTGATCTCCCGCAGCACCTTCATCTTCATCTGCCTCAACCAGGACCACCGCACGCTTGAATTTATCTGGTATACATACGGGTGGCGTTGTTCATATGCGACACGCACCATGTGCGCGGTGAAGGTAGTACGCGGGAGGCCACGTCCTTGATCGATGATGAGAGACCCACCACCGCCAACTCGACTGCTTCTTTTTCACTCACATGAACCGAATAGCATCGGTTCCTAACGGTCTTGAAGCGCTGGACGTATTCGACACTGTTTCCCAGCTTCTGTCGTACTTGTGCTAGATCGGCAATGCCAGCCTCGGAAGCCTCGAGGATCTTGCACGTGGAACTGCTCTTTTGCTTCCAAGTCCGGATTGAGTCCGGTGGCAGCGATGTGTACCACCCGAAAGCCGTCTGTGAGGGTGTGCGAAGAACCTCACGCGCAGCTCGTCGATGCTGAGATCGCCCGGCTGTGCCAAATATCGGCTCACATGCTCGATGGAGCTGGAACCATCTGATCCATTAAACTTGGTGAAATCAGGGAGCCGATACTTGGGTGGTAGCGGGATCAACTCGTACTCGTTGGGGTACGGCTTGGAATAGCCGATTGTCCTCCTTTTCGGCATCATGCCGAACTGGTCTTTCAGGATTGTACAAATCTGATCCGCGGTGATGGCTGCAGGCGTCGAACTCTGAAGATTCGCCGGAGTGGCATACTTAGCCAGCCATGCTTGCTTTTCCAGCTCTGAGCCAACTGCAGGAGCTGAGCTCTGGAGGTTTGTCGGAGTGGCATACTTAGCTAGCCACGTCTGTTCAAGATCTGTTCCCGAAGTTCCTCCTGCTGTTCGGAAGTCCTGCTGTTGCAGCCTGGTTCGAAGTGCCGATTCTGCGATCAGCACGTATGCGCACGATGTATCCATGAGGGATCTCCTTAGGCGCCTCATGCAAGAAACTGGTAGTCACTAGGGTCACCACCGATCTTGTAGACGACGTATGCCGATGAACTCGGCACTTCTGGTGCTGCCAACGACGGCGCGGTGGGACGGGACTGGAGTGGCCTCTCTCCATGGTGAGTCCCAGAGCTGGTCTGACGGAGAATGCGATGGCTCATGATTTCCTGGATCACGCGAAGAGCGACACGCTCCAAAGTGTTCACCGGGCTCTCGGAATGGCGGTGTAGCGAATGAGCCACCATGAAGTTAATCTCTGACGCAGCGACCTAGTGCGTTCTTCGACGGGGTGGACAGGTCCCTCCATCGACGCGCCTTCCGGTGAGAACCCTTTCCACACGATGCCGTGTGACGGGTTACGTGAAAAGAGCCGATGAGGTCGGCTTCGGGGACTGCTTTGATCTCGTCATACTTCTTCTTGAGCTCGTCGGTCAGATCCTCGTACTTGACTGGAGTGCCTTCCGCCATCTCAGATGTAGATGGCGATGCGGTTGTTGTCGAAGATGGTCTCTGATACGTCTCTGACGTATCGATAATTTCTTATGTTCTATGCCATATTATTGATGATACCTACATGTTTTATGCACACTTTATGTCATATTCGTGCATTTTCTGGGACTAACCTATTAACAAGATGCCGAAGTGCCAGTTCTGTTTTCTGCTGTTTTTGGTTTCAGAAATCCTAGTAAGCAAATATTCTCGGAATTGGACCAACGAAGACCCAGGGGCCTATTTTTCTGAAGCTTCCAGAAGACCGAAGAACATACGAAGTGGGGCCACGGGTGGCGACACCACATGGCGGCGCCAGGGGGCGCGCCGCCTGTGTGTGGGCCTCGTCGGGCCCCGACTACCCTTCCGCCTACTTAAAGCCTCCGTCGCGAAACCCCGATGCGAAAAACCACGATACGGAAAACCTTCTAGAGACGCCGCCGCCGTCCCATCTCGGGGGATTCTGGAGATCTCCTCCGGCACCCGGAGAGGGGATTCATCTCTCGGAGGACTCTACACCGCCATGGTCGCCTCCGGAGTGATGAGTGAGTAGTTCACCCTGGACTATGGGTCCATAGCAGTAGCTAGATGGTTGTCTTCTCCTCATTGTGCTTCATTGTTGGATCTTGTGAGCTGCCTAACATGATCAAGATCATCTATCTGTAATACTCTATGTTGTGTTTGTCGGGATCCGATGGATAGAGAATACCATGTCATGTTAATTATCAAGTTATTACATATGTGTTGTTTATGATCTTGCATGCTCTCGTTACTAGTAGAGGCTCTGGCCAAGTGTTTACTTTTAACTCCAGAGGGAGTATTTATGCTCGATAGTGGGTTCATGCCTGCATTGACACTGGGACAGTGACAGAAAGTTCTAAGGTTGTGTTGTCTTGTTGCCACTAGGGATAAAACATTGGCGCTATGTTCGAGGATGTAGTTGTTGATTACATTACGCACCATACTTAATGCAATTGTCTGTTGTTAGCAACTTAATACGGAGGGGGTCGGATGATAACCTGAAGGTGGACTTTTTAGGCATAGATGCGGTTGGATGGCGGTCTATGTACTTTGTCGTAATGCCCAATTAAATCTCACTATACTTATCATGTCATGTATGTGCATTGTTATGCCCTCTCTATTTGTCAATTGCCGACTATAATTTGTTCACCCAACATGCTTTTATCTTATGGGAGAGACACCTCTAGTGAACTGTGGACCCAGTCCATTCTTTAATTTGAAATACAAATCTGTAATACTTGTTTTACTATTTTCTCTGCAAACAATCATCTTCCACACAATACGGTTAATCCTTTGTTACAGCAAGCCGGTGAGATTGACAACCTCACTGTTTCGTTGGGGCAAAGTACTTTGGTTGTGTTGTGCGGGTTCCACGTTGCGCCGGAATCTGGTGTTGCGCCGCACTACATCCAGCCGCCATCAACCTTCAACGTGCTTCTTGACTCCTACTGGTTCGATTAAACCTTGGTTTCTTCTGAGGAAACTTGCCTGTGCATCACACCTTCCTCTTGGGGTTCCCAACGGACGTGTCAACTACACGCATCAAGCAAATTTGGCGCCGTTGCCGGGGAGATCAAGACACGCTGCAAGGGAGTCTCCACTTCCCAATCTCTTTACTTTGTTTTTGACTTGCTTTATTTTATTTACTACTTTGTTTGCTGCATTATATCAAAACACAAAAAATTAGTTGCTAGCTTTACTTTATTTGCTGTCTTGTTTGCTATATCAAAAACACAAAAAAATTAGTTTACTTGCATTTACTTTATCTAGTTTGTTTTATTTACTATTGCTAAAATGGCCAACCCTGAAAATACTAAGTTGTGTGACTTCACTAGCACAAATAATAATGATTTCCTATGCACCTATTGCTCCACCTGCTACTACAGCAGAATTCTTTGAAATTAAACCTGCTTTACTAAATCTTGTCATGAGAGAGCAATTTTCTGGTGTTAGTTCTGATGATGCTGCTGCCCATCTCAATAATTTTGTTGAATTGTGCGAAATGCAAAAGTATAAAGATGTAGATGGTGACATTATAAAATTAAAATTGTTCCCTTTCTCATTAAGAGGAAGAGCTAAAGATTGGTTGCTATCTCTGCCTAAGAATAGTATTGATTCCTGGACTAAATGCAAGGATGCTTTTATTGGTAGATATTATCCCCCTGCTAAAATTATATCTTTGAGGAGTAGCATAATGAATTTTAAACAATTGGATAATGAACATGCTGCTCAAGCTTGGGAAAGAATGAAATCTCTGGTTAAAAATTGCCCAACCCATGGACTGACTACTTGGATGATCATCCAAACCTTCTATGCAGGACTAAATTTTTCTTCGCGGAATTTATTGGATTCAGCTGCTGGAGGTACCTTTATGTCCAGCACTCTTGGTGAAGCAACAAAGCTCCTTGATAATATGATGGTTAATTACTCTGAATGGCACACGGAAAGAGCTACACAAGGTAAGAAGGTAAATTCTGTTGAAGAATCCTCTTCCTTGAATGATAAGGTTGATGCTATTATGTCTATGCTTGCGAATGATAGGACTAATGTTGATCCTAATAATGTTCCATTAGCTTCATTGGTTGCCCAAGAAGAACATGTTGATGTAAACTTCATTAAAAATAATAATTTCAACAACAATGCTTATCGGAACAATTCTAGTAATAACTATAGGCCATATCCTTATAATAATGGTAACGGTTATGCTAATTCTTATGGGAATTATTACAACAATAATAGGAATACACCCCCTGGACTTGAAGCTATGCTTAAAGAATTTATTAGTACACAAACTGCCTTTAACAAATCTGTTGAGGAAAAGCTCAATAAAATTGATATTCTTGTTTCTAGAGTTGATAGTCTTGCCTCTGATGTTGATCTTTTGAAATCGAAAGTTATGCCTAATAGGGATATTGAAAATAAAATTGTTACTACAGCAAATGCCATCCAAGTTAGAATTAATGAGAATATAAGATTAATGGCTGAACTGCGTGCTAGGTGGGATAGAGAAGAAAATGAAAAACTAGCTAAAAAGGAAAATATAGCTAAAGTTTGGACTATTACCACCACTAGCAATGCTAATGATTCATATGTTGCTGCACCTCCTACTATCAATGGTAAAATAATTGGTGTTGGCAATGTTTCTACTCCTAGTGCAAAGCGTACAAAATTGCCTGAAGCTGCTAAAACTGCTGAAACTGTGATAAAACTGCTGAAATTTTTCCAACCTTGGGGATGATAATCCCATTGCTTTAGATTGTAATGATTTAGATTTTGATGATTGCCACATCTCTGAAGTTATAAAGTTCTTGCAAAAACTTGCTAAGAGTCCCAATGCTAGCGCTATAAACTTGGCTTTCACAAAACATATTACAAATGCTCTCATAAAAGCTAGAGAAGAGAAACTAAAACTTGAAACTTCTATTCCTAGAAAGCTAGAGGATGGTTGGGAGCCCATCATTAAAATGAGAGTCAAAGATTTTGATTGTAATGCTTTATGTGATCTTGGTGCAAGTATTTCTGTTATGCCTAAAAAAGTCTATGATATGCTTGACTTGCCACCATTGAAAAATTGTTATCTGGATGTTAATCTCGCTGATAATGCTAAAAAGAAACCTTTGGGGAAGGTTGATAATGTTCATATTATGGTTAACAATAACCTTGTCCCCGTTGATTTTGTTGTCTTGGATATTGAATGCAATGCATCTTGCCCCATTATATTGGGAAGACCTTTTCTTCGAACCGTTGGTGCTACTATTGATATGAAGGAAGGTAATATTAAATATCAATTTCCTCTCAAGAAAGGTATGGAACACTTCCCTAGAAAGAGAATGAAGTTACCTTATGATTCTATCATTAGAACAAATTATGATGTTGATGCGTCTCTTGATGTTACTTGAGTTACACTTTCTGCGCCTAGCTGAAAGTTAAAGAAAAGCGCTTATGGGAGACAACCCATGTTTTTACTCCAGTATTTTTGTTTTATATTTGTGTCTTGGAAGTTGTTTACTACTGTAGCAACCTCTCCTTATCTTAGTTTTATGTTTTGTTGTGCCAAGTAAAGTCTTTGATAGAAAAGTAAGTACTAGATTTGGATTACTGCGCAGTTCCAGATTTCTTTGCTGTCACGAATCTGGGTCTATCTCCCTGTAGGTAGCTCAGAAAATTAAGCCAATTTACGAGCATGATCCTCAGATATGTACGCAACTTTCATTCAATTTGAGCATTTTCGTTTGAGCAAGTCTGGTGGCCTAATAATATCCATCTTTACGGACTGTTCTGTTTTGACAGATTCTGTCTTTTATTTCGCATTGCCTCTTTTGCTATGTTGGATGAATTTCTTTGATCCACTAATGTCCAGTAGCTTTATGCAATGTCCAGAAGTGTTAAGAATGATTGTGTCACCTCTGAACATGTGAATTTTTATTATGCACTAACCCTCTAATGAGTTGTTTCGAGTTTGGTGTGGAGGAAGTTTTCAAGGATCAAGAGAGGAGTATGATGCAATATGATCAAGGAGAGTGAAAGCTCTAAGCTTGGGGATGCCCGGTGGTTCACCCCTGCATATTATAAGAAGACTCAAGCGTCTAAGCTTGGGGATGCCCAAGACATCCCCTTCTTCATCGACAACATTATCAGGTTCCTCCCTGAAACTATATTTTTATTCCGTCACATCTTATGTACTTTGCTTGGGCGTCGGTTTGTTTTTGTTTTTGTTTTGTTTGAATAAAATGGATCCTAGCATTCACTTTATGGGAGAGAGACACGCTCCGCTGTAGCATATGGACAAATATGTCCTTAGGCTCTACTCATAGTATTCATGGCGAAGTTTCTTCTTCGTTAAATTGTTATATGGTTGGAATTGGAAAATGATACATGTAGTAACTCTAAAATGTCTTGGATAATTTGATACTTGGCAATTGTTGTGCTCATGTTTAAGCTCTTGCATCATATACTTTGCACCCATTAATGAAGAAATACTTAGAGCTTGCTAATTTGGTTTGCATATTTGGTTTCTCTAGAGTCTAGATAACATCTAGTATTGAGTTTTGAACAACAAGGAAGACGGTATGGAGTCTTATAATGTTTACCATATGTCTTTTATGTGAGTTTTTGCTGTACCGTTCATCCTTGTGTTTGTTTCAAATAACCTTGCTAGCCTAAACCTTGTATCGAGAGGGAATACTTCTCATGCATCCCAAATACTTGAGCCAACCACTATGCCATTTGTGTCCACCATACCTACCTACTACATGGTATTTATCCGCCATTCAAAGTAAATTGCTTGAGTGCTACCTTTAAAAATTCCATCATTCACCTTTGCAATATATAGCTCATGGGACAAATAGCTTAAAAACTATTGTGGTATTGAATATGTACTTATGCACTTTATCTCTTATTAAGTTGCTTGTTGTGCGATAACCATGTTTTCTGGGGACGCCATCAACTATTCTTTGTTGAATATCATGTGAGTTGCTATGCATGTCCGTCTTGTCTGAAGAGAGATCTACCACCTTCATGGTTGGAGCATGCATATTGTTAGAAGAACTTTGGGCCGCTAACTAAAGCCATGATTCATGGTGGAAGTTTCAGTTTGGACATATATCCTCAATCTCATATGAGAATAATAATTGTTGCCACATGCTTATGCATTAAGGAGTCCATTATCTGTTGTCCATGTTGTCCCGGTATGGATGTCTAAGTTGAGAATAATCAAAAAGCGAGAAATCAAAATGCGAGCTTTCTCCTTAGACCTTTGTACAGGCGGCATGGAGGTACCCCATTGTGACACTTGGTCAAAACATGTGCATTGCAAAGATCCGGTAGTCCAAGTTAATTAGGACAAGGTGCGGGCACTATTAGTATACTATGCATGAGACTTGCAACTTGTAAGATATAATGTACATAACTCATATGCTTTATTACTACCGTTGACAAAATTGTTTCATGTTTTCAAAATAAAAGCTCTAGCACAAATATAGCAATCGATGCTTTCCTCTTTGAAGGACCATTCTTTTTACTTCTATGTTGAGTCAGTTCACCTATTTCTCTCCACCTCAAGAAGCAAACACTTGTGTGAACTGTGCATTGATTCCTACATACTTGCATATTGTACTTGTTATATTACTCTATGTTGACAATTATCCATGAGATATACATGTTACAAGTTGAAAGCAACCGCTGAAACTTAATCTTCCTTTGTGTTGCTTCAATACCTTTACTTTGATTTATTGCTTTATGAGTTAACTCTTATGCAAGACTTATTAATACTTGTCTTGAAGTACTATTCATGAAAAGTCTTTGCTTTATGATTCACTTGTTTACTCATGTCATTACCATTGTTTTGATCGCTGCATCCACTACATATGTTTACAAATAGTATGATCAAGGTTATGATGGCATATCACTTCAGAAATTATCTTTGTTATCGTTTTACCTGCTCGGGACAGAACTAAGCTTGGGGATGCTTGATACGTCTCCGGCGTATCGATAATTTCTTATGTTCTATGCCATATTATTGATGATACCTACATGTTTTATGCACACTTTATGTCATATTCGTGCATTTTCTGGAACTAACCTATTAACAAGATGCCGAAGTGCCAGTTCCTGTTTTCTGCTGTTTTTGGTTTCAGAAATCCTAGTAACGAAATATTCTCGGGATTGGACGAAACGAAGACCCAGGGGCCTATTTTTCCACGAAGCTTCCGAAGACCGAAGAACATACGAAGTGGGGCCACGAGGTGGCGACACCACATGGCGGCGCGGCCAAGGGCAGCGCCGCCCATGGTGTGGGCCTCGTCAGGCCCCGACTCTGCCCTTCCGCCTACTTAAAGCCTCCGTCGCGAAACCCCTGATGCGAAAAACCACGATACGGAAAACCTTGCAGAGACGCTGCCGCCGCCAATCCCATCTCGGGGGATTCTGGAGATCTCCTCCGGCACCCTGCCGGAGAGGGGATTCATCTCCCGGAGGACTCTACACCGCCATGGTCGCCTCCGGAGTGATGAGTGAGTAGTTCACCCTGGACTATGGGTCCATAGCGGTAGCTAGATGGTTGTCTTCTCCTCATTGTGCTTCATTGTTGGATCTTGTGAGCTGCCTAACATGATCAAGATCATCTATCTGTAATACTCTATGTTGTGTTTGTCGGGATCCGATGGATAGAGAATACCATGTCATGTTAATTATCAAGTTATTACATATGTGTTGTTTATGATCTTGCATGCTCTCAGTTACTAGTAGAGGCTCTGGCCAAGTTTTTACTTTTAACTCCAAGAGGGAGTATTTATGCTCGATAGTGGGTTCATGCCTGCATTGACACCTGGGACAGTGACAGAAAATTCTGAGGTTGTGTTGTGCTGTTGCCACTAGGGATAAAACATTGGCGCTATGTCAGGATGTAGTTGTTGATTACATTACGCACCATACTTAATGCAATTGTCTATTGTTAGCAACTTTGGAGGGGGTTCGGATGATAACCTAAAGGTGGACTTTTTAGGCATAGATGCAGTTGGATGGCGGTCTATGTACTTTGTCGTAATGCCCAATTAAATCTCACTATACTTATCATGTCATGTATGTGCATTGTTATGCCCTCTCTATTTGTCAATTGCCCACTGTAATTTGTTCACCCAACATGCTTTTATCTTATGGGAGAGACACCTCTAGTGAACTGTGGACCCCGGTCCATTCTTTAATACTGAAATACAAATCTGCTGCAATACTTGTTTTACTATTTTCTCTGCAAACAATCATCTTCCACACAATACGGTTAATCCTTTGTTACAGCAAGCCGGTGAGATTGACAACCTCACTGTTTCGTTGGGGCAAAGTACTTTGGTGTGTTGTGCAGGTTCACGTTGGCGCCGGAATCTGGTGTTGCGCACTACATCCCGCCGCCATCAACCTTCAACGTGCTTCTTGACTCTACTGGTTCGATTAAACCTTGGTTTCTTGCTGAGGGAAAGTGCGCATCACACCTTCCTCTTGGGGTTCCCAACGGACGTGTCAACTACACGCATCAGTCCCACCGGGCGTGCCAGAATGTGTTGCGGTCAGAAACCCACCGGCGGGCAGTGACGGGCAACACCGTAGAGCCGGGAATCTCCGGAGGCTGCGGCTGGCCCTGGTCCCTCGAGCGACGGCCGCAAAGCCTCGGCACGCACGTCCGATGCTGATGCAAGGCGTGCCACCTGACCTATACCTGGTCAGGAAGGTGTTGGATGTGCCTCGCTTAGTTTCTGCATGGCATACACGTAAACATTAAATATGAGCCTCGATCGGCTCTCAGGTTATCCTGTGAATCGGCTCAAGGGGCCGATCCACCCATGATGCGTACGAGGTGTACGATCAGATGGTGGTCCTGCTTGATCAAAACAAAGCTAAAACGACCTACTACGATTTAGGGTTTTCACCGCATGATCGGAACATCCTACGCGTGATTGAGCACGCGGCCACGCACGGTGATCGTAAACCGACCCTAGACAAGGCCTAAAAACCAACACGAAGTTGATCCTCGGAACATCCTGTCTAGGGCTAGCAAACTACACCCTGCGCGCCACTGGATCCTTCAACCCGTTTGTAAGGCCTAACCATGCAGATATTAAACTAATCCTTGAAGAACAAGGAGCAATCATAACGGATCGGATCTACTAAATAATGATCAAGCGGGGTGCCGCCCTTACACCCAAGATAGGTGTAAGGGCGGCTAGATGCCTAAGGGTTGCACGACGATAGCATATGATACGAAGAACAATGCTAACCCTAAAAACATCTATGATAACTACGTTGCTCGCCATCAAAAGGCTTCGATACGAGCAACGCATGAATGACGAATAAACGTGTGCTGCCTAGATCGCAGATGCGATCTAGGCAGCATGATCTTATCCGGAAGAAACCCTCGAGACAAGGGAGTTGGCGATGCGCCTAGATTGGTTTGTGGTGAACGTGATTGTTGTTTATTTCATAAACCCTAGATACATATTTATAGTCAAGGGACTTTCTAATTCAGGCGTGCACCTAACCGTGCACGGGCCAAACTCTAACTTCTAAACTCAGATGCAATCTAATAAAATACAGATACACGGGCAATTTAGCCCAAACTCTTCATGTAAGGCCGCTTCAAAGATGATTCACGTGTAATCTTCTAAGCCCATCTTCAATCGCGGCCCACCTCTGATCCGGTCAAATTCTGGTGATAACACATGCCCCAGAGAAGGTTTGAAAAATGATATTAGAGTGTCTAGGGTTGCGCCAGGAAGGTCTCTTAACTCCTTCCTTTTTCTGCCCATTGGAGTTATTTCTTAAGGACTTTCCATGGTAAGATGGAGAAGGGGGAAGAAGCACACTTGAAGAGCGTAGTACAACGGAGGATGAATCGCTCCTGAATAGGAGTCTACTGATTCTCTTCCAATTGGTTGGATCGTAGGGGCAATGATTTTCTTCACGGGTGAGGTATCTGGTTCAAGTCCATGATGGCACAACTGCGCCAGGGAAAAGAATAGAAGAAGCATCTGCCTCTTTCATGCATACTCCACTTGGCTCGGGGGGGTAGCTCAGTTAGATAGAGCTCCGCTCTTGCAATTGGGTCGTTGCGATTACGGGTTGGCTCTCTAATTGTCTAGGCGGTAATGATATTATCTTTACCTGAACCGATGGCTCATTTTTTCAAAGTAATGGGGAAGAGGACTGAAACATGCCACTGGAAGACTCTACCGAGACAAAAAAAGATGGGCTATCAAAAAGGTAGAGGATGTACGATGGGCAGTTAGTCAGATCTAGTATGGATTGTACACGGACAATAGTTGGAGTCGGCGGCTCTCCTAGGCGTCCCTCATCTGGGATCCCTAGGGAAGAGGATCAGGTTGGCCCTTGCGAATACCTTGATCCACTATCTCCCTTCAACCCTTTGAGCGAACTGTAACAAAAGGAAGGAAAATTCATGGAATGACCACAATGTCTCCACCCCGTAGGAACTACGAGAGCACCCCAAGGACGCATTTGGCATCCAGGGGTCACGGACCGACCATAGACCCTGTTCAATAAGTGGGAATACATTAGCCGTCTGCTCTCTGGTTGGACAGTAAGGGTCGGATAAGGCCAATCACACGGTCTTAAAACCAGCATTTTTAAGTTTAAGACCAAAGAGTCGGGCGGAAAAAGGGGAGATCTGCCGATTCCCGGTTCTCCTGTAGCTGGATTCCCCATAACCACAAGAATCCTTACAATGAGATTCCAACTTAGCACTTTTTCCAAGACAGGTTACATAGGATACCGCACTAAGAAACACCCATTATGAAAGGCCTTAAAATATCTTTTTGTACGACAACAATGACAACTTTTTCAAAATCAGAGTTGCCCTATTATCTTGGAAGTGCTTATCTGGTGGCCTGGTCGGCATGAACTTGGTGCTGCTTCTTGGGTGTGGTCGCTATGAAGTTGGAGTTGGCAGGTTACCGGCGTGTGATAGGTGATGAAGATGATATTGTTGCAGCGTCGATGTGGTGGTCTTCTGGTGTTGTTCGTTGAGTTCGTGCCAGTGATACCTTGCCCGCACGCACACAGTTCTCTTGGCCTTATGCTGGTGTTGTGGTCCGCCGTGTGGGTTTTCAACAAGGTTTTCTCAAACTAACCAGGCTCCCGCTCCTTTTTGTCGGTTCGAAAAAAAGAAGATAGGGTCAGCGTTATGTCATTTTAGCGTCGGCTCTAATTAGCTCGTTGTTTGTCAGGGTGTTTGTCTTCCATACAACTATTATTCCTAGTACTAGTTAATACCACAGGTTTCTTTGGACCTAATAATGGCTGTATCTGCTAACTACCACCAGAACTGAAGCATCAAGGCTCCGAAGTATGTGCGCCAGTAGTTGCTCGTACAAACGAAATGGTCCTTTGACAGAAATTGGGACTTTCAGATAGCAACGTACTATGCGGTCAACACGATAGCAACACTATGACCACTACTTCGATCCTATTAATGGATTGATTGGTACATCGAGCAACCTTGATATAGACTTCGGTTTATCAATTTGTTTGCTGGCAGCCTGGCACCTACTAGCTAGAGTGTATCAATATTCTCCATTTAATCCTATAGGGAAATTTTGACTTGTAAATGATTGCACGGTTTAGCTTGATAATGTGTGGATCCGTTAATTTGTAGTGAAGGTGTCTGTTAGACTTAAAGATCAGTCTCAGATGAGCTATTTCCCATGAGTTCTTTCAGTCACGTCTCACCAATAAAATGATTTTCATGGTTCTACATTATAATATTTTTTAGTTTTAATCTTACATTAAAATTTGCTTCTATGTGGCATGATAAAATTGCAATTAGGTTCTTGAATGTTGTGTGTGTGGAGTCGTCGCTCCACATATATACCCCACGTGGACGCAAACCTAAGTTCAATCAATACTATTGTGATTGTCCATCGATCATGTGGCGAATGCGATGACCCAGAATGGGTACTAAGACTCTTGCGGTATTAACCCGGCTTGGCTATCCCACATTCATTGCCTGCACGATACCATCACCAAGCTAGCGGTAAAATCAACCTAGTTCTGATGATGCTAACCCCATCGTTCAAACGACCCCATTTTGAGCCCTCAACATAATCCATCTAACTAGGTTGAGAATGCTTGCATCGCCAAGTCCCAACATAACCGGCGGGGCCAATCCCGTCCTATAATTAAGTTGGAGTCTACTCAGATCAATCCCTGCTTGTGGGATCATGCCAGAAGAAGAAATATTTACGGTTAGGGGCAGACCTAAGGAAAAGTAAGGATGATTCTGGTCTTCTTTGAGCGGTTAAGTTTCCTTACGTGTCCCCTGGTTAAAGAAGTATTCTTAGTCTAGACCTTAGCATCTAGATAAAGCCCAAGCTGCCTTCAGTGCAGTTCCTCCATATTCTTAGTTAGCATCGAGATGACAAAGGTATCGAGTGAAGTGTTAGGATATTGGGTAGAGCTACAATTTCACCTAAGACCATCCACGATCTTCACCAAAAGCGGTTCAAATAGCCCAGTGAATCATTTCATCACATAGCGAAGCATCTGTTTATGAAGTCTGACAAGAAAAATGAATCGACTACTTAGCTTGTTTCTTTGCATGCACATGTGGGCCTTTTGGCTGATCCGCGCGAGAGAATTTATTGAAAATTGCTACTCTCTTCGACTTATATTAGTTGTCACTAATATTGATGTATCTAGACATATTTAGTTCTAGGTACATCCATACCAGTGACAAGTAATATGAATCGGATGGAGTACTGATTTCTATTCCGACACATATTCTGTTGAATCGGCTCAACATTGTGCATGGTCTAAGGGCAAGAATGAAAGTGTGGCGCCAGTTGACATTCTTAAAAGAGGAGTTACCCTAGCTCGTTGATTAGGCTGAGAATTGTGCAACCGGTAACTAAGATATATAATAAATAGAGATGGATCTCCCATGAAATGGTTTCATGAGTGATCCTAAAATTAACAAGCGGATTCAGAATGCAACCCCCAAACTTTCCCAAATCGAAGCGTACAAAAGTCATCGAACCTACCTTAGTCTAACATGGGGCCGCTGATGTACAGGCCCCAAGTCAAGTAACGGGGACGTACTCTTTACCATCGAAGGTGTAGTCGACATCGCCCATTGTTGTATTTTGTTTTTGCACCGCCTATTGTAGTAAATCCTTGATGCAAATTGTCTAGTAAAAAATTATACAGGCGGTGTCGACAGCCTTTTAATCATATTTAATCTGAAATCCTAAAATAATGGCAAATCAGTTCATTCTTACCTCTTGCGCCAAGCAAACGAAGGAAGCATGCCCATACTTAATGCGCCGCCTGTTGAACGTGGAGGATAGAAAATGCACTAGGTCCAGGCTGCTATACATTCTTCGTTGGCAGCACGACTTTCAAATCGAGCGCGACCTAATCATGCTTATTATTGCATAACTTGGCATGAGGAGGCAGGCAATGTCTGCTAATTTGGCACATGGAACGGAATTGCTTCCACTCCGAGTTTCCCAGTTCTGGCATGAACTCGTGTACATTTTTCCTTCTTTCTCTCTTTTGTTTTGCTGTTATTCGATTCGCCACTTCCCGGTAGCCAGGGAGCTCGTTTGATCCTCCTTTTTTTTTCTGTGGAAATAACGGATGAACTGGAAATGCTAGTTTGTTCCACACAGAAAAAGAAAGTATGGACAGAACACCTGCTTTACAATCTACACCACCGCGTCTACCAGCAGTTTGCCTAGTAATTTACATTGTACTTTACACTCGAACCAAAGAATAACACCCAAAAAAAGGCCACCAAAAAGCTGTGCACTAGCAAAAGACACCGCAATGAAGCAACCAAGAAAGAGACGAGAAAACCCGGGTGGCAGAGGGCAGAGCCATGGCAACGATCGTCACGACTCGACGGCCTCCGGGATGCTCTGCAGCGCGGGCCGCCAGTGCGCCGCCCTGCAGTGCTGGACGCTGTGGTGGACCTCCCCGGCGTTCATGATGTCGGCCAGAAGCTCCGACGCCGACCCCCGGTCGTTCTTCCAGAAATGGCCGTGGGCACCATCGTCGGCCCTCTTGTCGATGAGCTCCTGCAGCTGCCGCTTGCTGATCCTGATGGTCACCTCGTTGATGGTGTGCTCCTTCCTCCCCGCGTCGCCGTCGCCGGCGCCGGACGGCGACTCCCACTCGCCGTCGTCCGCCCACGACACGGCCTCGTGCGTCACGGCGCAGTTGCCCATACGCGATGTAGACTGTAGACGCTTCTTCTTCCTCCTCCTGCTCCTGTGGAAGGTAGCTGTTGTAGTAGTATGTCGCTAGCTAGCTGCTTCTGCTTTCGGATGAGCGATTATTAGGTGGTCTCCGTGTGACCAGCTCGGCATGGAGGCGCGGTTATATAGTCGGAGCGAACGGGTCGGCGGTGCCGTCGGACCACGCTCCGCCTAGCGTCCACGCCGCGCGACACTCCGACGTGGAGGCCGAATCCTACGTGGACGCCGTGGTGGATGGCGACGAGTGGGTGGGAAGCGCGGGCTCCGTGAGTCTGATTGTCTGAACGCGGGGGTGTGGGGGATCTCGGGTTGGCGGGACCCGGACGCTCGCGGTGGGAACGCGGCTTTTCCCCGGGATTCGCCTCGGGCGCGAGCTGCCGGAGCCACCGTGTCTGTCGGCCGGCCGGCTGGCATCGCATTGCTTAGCCGCGGCGGGTTGGAAGAAGCCGCGCTGTGCCGTCGTGACCACCGCGCGCCGTGGACGCGTGCTGCCGTTCTCTTCTTTCGGCGTCTCGTCGGTGCACGCCGCGCCGCAAAGCTGCTGGCCGTCCGTACCGTGCAGTTTGTATTTTAGAGGCAAATCCCGGCCCCTGTATCAATACCTTTTTATTACATTGTTATTACTAAAGCGTGTTTTATAAATCACCACAAATTATTATCACAAATGAGTTCATACTACCTCCGTCCCGGTGGGTTAGGCCTATGCGTATATGTAGGTTATCACTTTGGCTAACATAATAAATATTGTACAATATAAAATTATATCATTAGAAAGTATAACATTCGAGTTTTCTAATAATATATGTTTTGTAATATATAAATTTATATTATGTTGGTTAAATTAACAATTTAGGGATACGTGTAGGCCTAACCCACCAGGATGGAGGGGGTACATTTATAAGACATCTGAGGGCTCGTTCAGGAGGGTTGTTTTCGTGAGTATTATCCAACGGGTATTGGGTGGAAACACTGCACTACACAGGGTTTGGGAGTCCTGTTGCACCCTACATTTACCTATGGGTTCCACACCGAGCCACCAATAAAACGCGAGGAGGTGCTCGCGTTTCTAATCCACTTTGACCCAACGAGTTTTCGACGGGATTATTGGACTCATTCCCGCTCAAGCCCGGCCTGCGGAACATCACTTGTAATGTTTTTAGGTGTATTATTGGGTTGGGCTGGGTAAATACACTCCAAACCAAGAAAAAACACGTGTGCCGAACAAGGCCTAAAGAACCACGAAACATGCAGTGCCTTGGCATTAAGATGTCTTGTATCAAACTATCAACCGTACTAGTTGTCCAAATCCTATGCCACCATTGCCAAATGGTTACACCCAATATGCATAGGCTTTTAGGAAAATGAATAGCTCGAAGGAACGAAGAAAAGCTTACTTTGTTACATATAAATTCATTGTGTGAATGCCATATGACGCAAAGTAAAGCACATGAACCCACTCTAATGCGAGTTTTTTGTTCACACCATTCAATTAGTTCCTAAGTAAGTTGATAATATTAGTTGACATATAAATTTCATAAGCCACATGAATAATTCACCATCAGATCTTTATAAAAGAGTATGTAATAAATAGATGTTTATTGTTACATTTTGATCACAAAAGAAACATTTTGCGCATCTATGTCAATTCTGTTTCGGTAAATTATCCTCGGTGAAAATTACTTTTTGATGGTGAAAACACATAAAAGTTGTGATTTTAAGTTTATACGAATTTTCGCAGAAACCTTTTGTGACCGTTAATCATGTCTATATACATAGATTTGACCATAAACTTTTCTGCTTTTGTTAATTTCCATCTAAAAACATCCTATTCAGACATACAGACATGCATGAGTATATTTACCTAATGCAACCATCTATCCCATTTCTCTCAAAGTCCTCCACTTGAAACCTATGTTTAAAGGAATGGTTAACATGACATTTGTAACTGAAACAACTGTGTGTTGCAAGTATATTTCCAAACCCTCGTTTTCATGTCTTTACAAATTTCAAAGGACCCTCACTAAAAAAAATCGTCTGTGACATTCATGATATCTTTCCAAAAGTGTGAGTCAGTTGGTTCAACTGAAACCTAAGACAATGCTTTAGATTAAAGATTTTTGTTATGTAGTAGCCATGGCCACACACCTTCCTCACTGGGGAGCTTATATAGACACTTGCTAATAAGAATTTTCGAAGTTCTAAAGATAGGTTTCCAACCTTTTATGGATTTTAGTTTGTTGGAAGAAACGTGATATATATTTTTTAATCTCTTCCTTACCCATTTGGTTATTTCTAGTAAAGATAGCCAAAAAAACATAGGAAAACTTGTAAGGGCTGAATTAGTGGGGTATATGCGATTGCCATATGATAATACTACATCTACTCAATTTTTTCGAAATGGCTATCCATAGGTTTCCACTCTCGATTCTTAAGTTCAACAAAATTTAATAGGAACTTCCCGATATCTAAACTAGAGAGTCCCTGATTCGCAACATGATAGAACTTTTATTCTTGCTTCACTAAAAATTAGGATTTTTATGTGGTTCTTGCATAGAAAAGTGATTTTAACAAAAGACAATATAATCAAGCGGAAGTGGCAAGAAAATACAGTATGTTGCTTTTGTGACAAAGAAGAAACAATTCAACATTTGTTCTTTGAGTGTCCAATTGCTAAAGTCATTTTGCGGATTGTTCACATGTCATTCGGAATTTCTCCGCCCAAAAATATTACTAACATGTTTGGAAATTAGCTTAATGGCCTTCAAAAGAGAGTTAAAAACCAGATTAGAGTTGGAAGTTCTGCTCTCTTATGGGCAGTATCGTTGCCTATTCGACGGTACTTCAGAGGAGGGATCCTCATGGAGGGGAGAAGAAGTAGGGGCCATTGGGCGGAGAGTCTTTGGGACGGTGGTACACGATTTACCCAGCTTCGGAACACCTGCTCGATGGCAGGGCCTACTGCTTCTTGTCTGGAATTATCTGGGCGCTTTCGTTTTGTTACAATGAGTTGTGGTTATGCCTCTAGGGCTCCCGGGATCCGGCTTATAAAGGCGCTAGGATCTAGGGTTTACACGGAGAGTCCTAGCCGGAATACAAGTTTCCTAACTACGGAATAGTACATTGTCGTGCACGTCAAGGATCCGTCTTTCCTTACACGCCGCACTGGATCCGGCTACCTTTGATGGGCCAGGCCGGATCCGACTTCCAGAGTAGGTCGGTGGATCCGACTCCTTGTTCCTGGGCTGGACTTCCTCCATCTTGAGCATCAGCAACTGGGCCGCCCGATGGGCCATATGCCACCATCACCGTCTATGAGCCACCCGGGTTTGCCGGATCTAGCCACTGTCGATGGTACACCCATGAAGTATACCCACAACAGGCAATATGGCATGTCCGCAATGACTATATATTTAACAAATCAAAACATGCTTCCTTTTTGCAGGTTATACCTCTGGCTGCTCACTGGACCTGTTCGTGGTTATGTCTCCAACCGGAGGAGCAACGCTAGGATATGGATTTTTGGTGCAACCGTTTGGAGTCGGTCGCTCGGAATTTATTCAGCCGGTGCGGTTGGCAGCTTGATCGCAGGCTAACATGTTGATACATTGGCGGCTGTTTAGTTTGTCTCTCTTTAAGTGGTTGATGCATGATCCGTGAACTGTAATAAGATTGTAATAAGATCTCCTCCAATAAAAGTAATAAAGGTCGTATGCATCTTATCGATGCAGAGGCTGGAGTGTTTTTCCCCTTTTCGGAAAAAAACTTCTTGTGGTCTACCAAAGCAAACAATATCTTTTTTAATGAAAGCTGGTTTTCGGACCGAAAGTAGTTAAAAAAATGCAGATGACTAGTTTTATATTAAGTGCATTTTCCAAGTCATACTCAAGGAAGATAATTATGTCATTTGCGTACTCTAAATTAGAAAGTCCTCCCTCAACTATGAGCAATGAGGTCATACACTTGATCATCCTCTTTTGCTTGTGCTATAAGAATAGCTAAAATATCTGCAATAATATTAAAAAGAATAGTAGAGAGGGGTTATACCTGATGTAAACTCTTTCGTGTTTGAAAGTAATGACATATGCCATTGCTTACTGTAATACCCACGCTACCACGCTTGACGAACCGCTCCATCCAATCTCACCATTTTAGGTCAAAATCTTTCAATACAAAGATTTGCAAAAAAGGCCATTTACCTTATTTATGATGGTATTTTTCATAATCAACTTTAAAAGGAACCTCAATTATTTTCTACCTATAAAGTTCATGGATTGCTTCATGAAAAGATCACCACTCCTTCTAAAATATACTTACCATGCATAAAAGTTGTTTGAGTTGGCCTAACAACTGTGTTGGCTGAAAGTGTTATTCGATTAGTCCCTACCTTAGTAAAAATCTGGAAGCTAACACTGAGCAAGCATATGTTATGGTATTGATGAATTTGACTCGCATTTTCTTACTAAAACGAAGAATGATCATCCTAGAATTAAGATGGATAATTGGTAGCTCTCCCTTCACAAATGATCTCAAACATTTCCATCAATTCACCTTACAAAATCTCCAATTTTCTTTGGTAAAGTATAATTAGTATACTGGTATCCGCTTTGACAGCCCCAATTCGAGGATGCTGCCTGCATTGCGGCCGGTGACCTAAGGTTCCGCGGGTTCGGACACATCCTATTGGCGTCTACCGTGTTTCTTTCTTGTTGAGCGGCTACCAACAGTGCCGTGCAAGACTGCAAGTTGTTGCTTGCATCGCGGTGACACATGCCTGTCGGAGCCTCGCACTGATCCTTGCGGTTGACGCTTGCTTACATGAATCTACAGGGAAACACGATCAATCAAGCTAATTAATTCCTTGATATGCAGCTGCCAACCGTCAACTCCTAGCGGACATCGCTGGAGATGCTACTCATTCCTTCTCAAATGGAGATGTTGCCGTAGCCTCGAAGATATATGATCATGATGCTGCGTTGAAATGGTAGATAGATGGGGACGCGAGCTAGCATACCTGTACGTGAGCGCGGCACATATCATTGGTGGCGGTAGGAAGGCTGTCTGGTCGTGCTGGCTCGTCTCGCGATCGTGATCGATCGTCCGGTGGTTTCTGCGAGAGCACCACGGGGCCCTCTAATGAGTTCAGTGTTCAGACTCGATATGTAATGTACAGTGTCGATCATGCCCCCACATCCTTAGGCTTTGGGTTGGAGTTGACTACTGTACTATATAGTGTAATATGCTGGCAGTCACTTGGCCAGATAAGATGAACTGACATTGTTGCTAGTCCAGATGTCCAAAGTCCAAACATGATGAGACGAGGTTCACAGTGAAGTAGTTGACCTTGAATGATTGCATAACGAAATTTAACACCGATGAGGCGATGAGACTTCAGAGCCAGGTTTGTACGTACGTTTCAATGCTGTAGAAAGGAATTGGAGTATGCACAACATCAATTGGGCCGGCTGCTCATGTAAAATTACAGGTACAACCCTGACAAACACGGGACCTATACCTAGTACAATATGTTACTCAACACAGTACAATATGTTACTCAACACCCCCCCGCAGTCGAAGGGTCGGCACCGACGCATAGACTGGAGCGAAACTGAAACTCAGGAAAAGTCGTGGACGGCAATCCCTTCGCCATGATATCGGCAAACTGCTGAGAGAACTCGAACGTGACCGAGGGCAACTTGCTCACGAACAAAGTGGATGTCCAACTCGATGTGCTTGGTGCGCCGATGATGAACGGGGTTGGCGGAGAGGTAGACAGCCGACACGTTGTCGCAGAAGACCACCGTAGCCTTGTCAACGGGACAAGAGAGCTCGGAGAGAAGCTGGCGAAGCCACGTGCACTCGGCCACAGCGTTATCCACGGCGCGGTACTCAGCCTCAGCACTGGAGCGAGACACGGTGGGCTGCCTCTTGGAGGATCAAGAGACGAGCGACGAGCCGAGGTAGACACAGTAGCCGCTGGTGGAGCGCTGATGGCGTGTAACTCACACGTTCGTTGGGAACCCCAAGAGGAAGGTATGATGCGCACAGCAAGTTTTCCCTGAGAAAGAAACCAAGGTTTATCGAACCAGGAGGAGCCAAGAAGCACGTTGAAGGTTGATGGCGGCGGGATGTAGTGCGGCGCAACACCAGGGATTCGGCGCAACGTGGAACCTGCACAACACAGCCAAAGTACTTTGCCCCAGCAGAGTGAGGTTGTCAATCTCCCGGCTTGCTGTAACAAAGAGTTAACCGTATTGTGTGGAAGATGATTGTTTGCAAGAAAATAGTAACACAAGTATTGCAGTAGATTTGTATTTCAGTATAAAAGAATGGACCGGGATCCACTAGAGGTGTCTCTCCCATAAGATAAAAGCATGTTGGGTGAACAAATTACAGTCGGGCAATTGACAAATAGAGGGCATAACAATGCACATACATGTCATGATAAATATAGTGAGATTTAATTGGGCATTACGACAAAGTACATAGACCGCTATCCAGCATGCATCTATGTCTAAAAAGTCCACCTTCAGGTTATCGTCCGAACCCCTTCCAGTATTAAGTTGCAAACAACAGACAATTGCATTAAGTATGGTGCGCAATGTAATCAATAACTACATCCTCGGACATAGCATCAATGTTTTATCCCTAGTGGCAACATCACATCCATAACCTTAGGGGTTCTGTCACTCCCGGAGGCATGAACCCACTATCGAGCATAAATACTCCCTCTTGGAGTTAATAGCAAAAACTTGGCCAGAACCTCTACTAATAACGGAGAGCATGCAAGATCATAAACAACACATAGGTAATAACTTGATAATTAACATAACATATATTCTCTATCCATCGGATCCCAACAAACACAACATATAGCATTAGAGATAGATGATCTTGATCATGTTAGGCAGCTCACAAGATCCAACAATGAAGCACAATGAGGAGAAGACAACCATCTAGCTACTGCTATGGACCCATAGTCCAGGGTGAACTACTTACTCATCACTCCGGAGGCGACCATGGCGGTGTAGAGTCCTCGGGAGATGAATCCCTCTCCGGCGGGGTGCCGGAGAGATCTCGAGAATCCCGAGATGGGATTGGCGGCGGCGGCGTCTCGGTAAGGTTTTCGTATCGTGGCTCTCGTACTGGGGTTTCGCGACGGAGGCTATTTGTAGGCGGAAGGGCAGGTCAAGAGGTGGCACGAGGGGCCCACACCATAGGTCGGCGCGGCCAGGGCCTGGGCCGCGCCCCTGGCTGTCGCCACCTCGTGGCCCCCTTCGACTCTCTTCGGTCTTCCGGAAGCTTCGTGGCAAAATAGGACCTGGGCGTTGATTTCGTCCAATTCCGAGAATATTTCGTTACTAGGATTTCTGAAACCAAAAACAGCAGAAAACAGCAACTGGCCTTTGGCATCTTGTTAATAGGTTAGTTCCAGAAAATGCACGAATATGACATAAAGTGTGCATAAAACATGTAGATATCATCAATAATGTGGCATGGAACATAAGAAATTATCGATACGTTGGAGACGTATCAGCATTCCCAAGCTTAGTTCTGCTCGTCCCGAGCAGGTAAAACGATAACAAAGATAATTTCTGAAGTGACATGCCATCATAACCTTGATCATACTATTTGTAAACATATGTAATGAATGCAGCGATCAAAGCAATGGTAATGACATGAGTAAACAAGTGAATCATAAAGCAAAGACTTTTCATGAATAGTACTTCAAGACAAGCATCAATAAATCTTGCATAAGAGTTAACTCATAAAGCAATAAATCAAAGTAAAGGTATTGAAGCAACACAAAGGAAGATTAAGTTTCAGCGGTTGCTTTCAACTTATAACATGTGTATCTCATGGATAATTGTCAACATAGAATAATATAACAAGTGCAATATACAAGTATGTAGGAATCAATGCACAGTTCACACAAGTGTTTGCTTCTTGAGGTGGAGAGAAATAGGTGAACTGACTCAACATAAAAGTAAAAGAATGGTCCTTCAAAGAGGAAAGCATCGATTGCTATATTTGTGCTAGAGCTTTTATTTTGAAAACATGAAACAATTTTGTCAACGGTAGTAATAAAGCATATGAGTTATGTAAATTATATCTTACAAGTTGCAAGCCTCATGCATAGTATACTAATAGTGCCCGCACCTTGTCCTAATTAGCTTGGACTACCGGATCATCGCAATACACATGTTTTAACCAAGTGTCACAATGGGGTACCTCCATGCCGCCTGTACAAAGGTCTAAGGAGAAAGCTCGCATTTTGGATTTCTCGCTTTTGACATCCATACCGGGACAACATGGACAACAGATAATGGACTCCCCTTTAATGCATAAGCATGTGGCAACAATTATTATTCTCATATGAGATTGAGGATATATGTCCAAAACTGAAACTTTCACCATGAATCATGGCTTTAGTTAGCGGCACAATGTTCTTCTCTAACAATATGCATGCTCCAACCATTAAGGTGGTAGATCTCTCTTACTTCAGACAAGACGGACATGCATAGCAACTCACATGATATTCAACAAAGAATAGTTGATGGCGTCCCCAGAAACATAGTTATCGCACAACAAGCAACTTAATAAGAGATAAAGTGCATAAGTACATATTCAATACCACAATAGTTTTTAAGCTATTTGTCCCATGAGCTATATATTGCAAAGGTGAATGATGGAATTTTAAAGGTAGCACTCAAGCAATTTACTTTGGAATGGCGGAGAAATACCATGTAGTAGGTAGGTATGGTGGACACAAATGGCATAGTGGTTGGCTCAAGGATTTTGGATGCATGAGAAGTATTCCCTCTCGATACAAGGTTTAGGCTAGCAAGGTTATTTGAAACAAACACAAGGATGAACGGTTCAGCAAAACTCACATAAAATACATATTGTAAACATTATAAGACTCTACCGTCTTCCTTGTTGTTCAAAACTCAATACTAGAAATTATCTAGACTTTAGAGAAACCAAATATGCAAACCAAATTAGCAAGCTCTAGGTGTTTCTTCATTAATGGGTGTAAAGTATATGATGCAAGAGCTTAAACATGAGCACAACAATTGCCAAGTATCACATTATCCAAGATATTATAGCAAATACTACATGTATCATTTTCCAATTCCAACCATATAACAATTTAACGAAGAAGAAACTTCGCCAAGAATACTATGAGTAAAGCCTAAGGACATATTTGTCCATATGCTACAGCGGAGCGTGTCTCTCTCCCATACAGTGAATGCTAGGATCCATTTTATTCAAACAAAACAAAAACAAAAACAAACCGACGCTCCAAGCAAAGTGCATAAGATGTGACGGAATAAAAATATAGTTTCGGGGGAGGAACCTGATAATGTTGTCGATGAAGAAGGGGATGCCTTGGGCATCCCCAAGCAAACGCTTGAGTCTTCTTAGAATATGCAGGGGTGAACCACGGGGCATCCCCAAGCTTAGAGCTTTCACTCTCCTTGATCATATTGTATCATACTCCTCTCTTGATCCTTGAAAACTTCCTCCACACCAAACTCGAGACAACTCATTAGAGGGTTAGTGCACAATAAAAATTAACATGTTCAGAGGTGACACAATCATTCTTAACACTTCTGGACATTGCATAAAGCTACTGGACATTAATGGATCAAAGAAATTCATCCAACATAGCAAAAGAGGCAATGCGAAATAAAGGCAGAATCTGTCAAAACAGAACAGTTCGTAAAGACGAATTTTAAAATGGCACCAGACTTGCTCAAATGAAAATGCCCAAATTGAATGAAAGTTGCGTACATATCTGAGGATCACTCACGTAAATTGGCTTAATTTTCCGAGTTACCTACAGAGAATTAGACCCAGATTCGTGACAGCAAAGAAATCTGTTTCTGCGCAGTAATCCAAATCTAGTATGAACCTTACTATCAAAGACTTTACTTGGCACAACAAAATATAAAACTAAGATAAGGAGAGGTTGCTACAGTAGTAAACAACTTCTAAGACTCAAATATAAAACAAAATACTGTAGTAAAAACATGGGTTGTCTCCCATAAGCGCTTTTCTTTAACGCCTTTCAGCTAGGCGCAGAAAGTGTAAATCAAGTATTATCGAGAGATGATGAATCTTCAGCGGGGTTTGGAGTTTTCTCAACCATGCATAGTATATTGGATACATAAGTTTCAGCGGCTCCCTTTTCATTAGTCTTGGGCTTGCTACTCTCATCAAACAAATTTTCAGGAACAAGCCAAGCATAGTTATTTTCTAGCGCTTCATTCATCGCTAGGAGCTTACATGGTATCGGCGCTTTGATCTCCCCACCGTCATTAATATTATTAGTGTACCTTATTCTCTCCATGTCCATCTTTTCAAGGATACTAGCAAAATTGGTATAAGAACCAAGCATCTTATATTTACTAAAGACCTTTCTAGCTTCTCTTGCTAAACCACCAAATTCTATAAGAAGGGTTTCTAAAACAAAATCTTTCTTTTCCCCTTCTTCCATATCACCGAGTGTAAGAAACATGTGTTGGATTATAGGATTGAGATTAACAAATTTAGTTTCCAACATGCGAACTAAAGCAGCAGCAGCAATTTCGTAGGTAGGTGCAAGTTCTACCAAGTGTCTATCTTCAAAATCTTCAATAGTACTAACATGATTGAAAAATTCTTCTATATTATTTCTCCCAACTATAGACCCACGTCCTACCGGTATGTCTTTTGTGGTAAAATTAAAAGGAAATATGATGAATCAAGTAAAGTAAATGCAAGTAACTAATTTTTTGTGTTTTTGATATAGAGTGCAAGATAGTAAATAAAATAAAGCTAGCAACTAATTTTTTTGTGTTTTAATATAATGCAGCAAACAAAGTAGTAAATAAAATAAAGCAAGACAAAAACAAAGTAAAGAGATTGGGAAGTGGAGACTCCCCTTGCAGCTTGTCTTGATCTCCCCGGCAAAGCGCCAGAAAATATGCTTGATGGCGTGTAACTCACACGTTCGTTGGGAACCCCAAGAGGAAGGTATGATGCGCACAGCAGCAAGTTTTCCCTCAGAAAGAAACCAAGGTTTATCGAACCAGGAGGAGCCAAGAAGCACGTTGAAGGTTGATGGCGGCGGGATGTAGTGCGGCGCAACACCGGTGATTCCGGCGCCAACGTGGAACCTGCACAACACAACCAAAGTACTTTGCCCCAACGAAACAGTGAGGTTGTCAATCTCACCGGCTTGCTGTAACAAAGGATTAACCGTATTGTGTGGAAGATGATTGTTTGCAAGAAAATAGTAACACAAGTATTGCAGTAGATTTGTATTTCAGTATAAAAGAATGGACCGGGATCCACGGTTCACTAGAGGTGTCTCTCCCATAAGATAAAAGCATGTTGGGTGAACAAATTACAGTCGGGCAATTGACAAATAGAGAGCATAACAATGCACATACATGTCATGATAAATATAGTGAGATTTAATTGGGCATTACGACAAAGTACATAGACCGCTATCCAGCATGCATCTATGCCTAAAAAGTCCACCTTCAGGTTATCGTCCGAACCCCTTCCGGTATTAAGTTGCAAAACAACAGACAATTGCATTAAGTATGGTGCGTAATGTAATCAATAACTACATCCTCGGACATAGCATCAATGTTTTATCCCTAGTGGCAACATCACATCCATAACCTTAGGGGTTTCTGTCACTCCCAGATTCACGGAGACATGAACCCACTATCGAGCATAAATACTCCCTCTTGGAGTTAATAGCGAGAACTTGGCCAGAGCCTCTACTAATAACGGAGAGCATGCAAGATCATAAACAACACATAGGTAATAACTTGATAATTAACATAACATAGTATTCTCTATCCATCGGATCCCGACAAACACAACATATAGCATTACGGATAGATGATCTTGATCATGTTAGGCAGCTCACAAGATCCAACAATGAAGCACAATGAGGAGAAGACAACCATCTAGCTACTGCTATGGACCCATAGTCCAGGGTGAACTACTCCTCATCACTCCGGAGGCGACCATGGGGTGTAGAGTCCTCCGGAGATGAATCCCTCTCGGCAGGGTCTTGGGAGGAGATCTCAATCCCCGAGATGGGATTGGCGGCGGCGGCGTCTCGGTAAGGTTTTCCGTATCGTGGCTCTCGGTCACGGGGGTTTCGCGACGGAGGCTATTTGTAGGCGGAAGGGCAGGTCAGAGGCGGCACGGGGCCCACACCATAGGTCGGCGCGGCCAGGGCCTGGCGCGCCGCCCTGGCGTGTCGCCACCTCGGCCCCCTTCGACTCTCCTTCGGTCTTCTGGAAGCTTCGTGGCAAAATAGGACTCTGGGCGTTGATTTCGTCCAATTCCGAGAATATTTCGTTACTAGGATTTCTGAAACCAAAAACAGAAAACAGCAACTGGCTCTTCGGCATCTTGTTAATAGGTTAGTTCAGAAAATGCACGAATATGACATAAAGTGTGCATAAAACATGTAGATATCATCAATAATGTGGCATGGAACATAAGAAATTATCGATACGTTGGAGACGTATCAAGCGCCGCGTGTCCGTGCAGCCCGCCCAGTCCGCATCCGAGTAGGCGACAAGATCGGTCGACGTCGAGGGCGAAGCTTGCAGCGACAAGCCGTAGCCCATAGTCGACGTCGAGGGCGAAGCTCTGATACCATGTAGAAAGGAATTGGAGAATGCACAACACCAATTGGACCGGCTGCTCATGTATATATATACGGACACATGTACAATTACAGGTACAACCCTGACAAACACGGGGACCTATACCTAGTACAATATGTTACTCAACACAGTACAATATGTTACTCAACACAGGTATATACATGAAATCTAAGCCTAACCCTACCTCCCTCCTGTGGCGCTCCCCAGGGCGCCACCGGGGGGCCAAGCCCAACCACCACACCCCCCTCCCCTCGAGCAGGCTCCCTCCCGCCGCTGCCGCCGGCATCTGCCGCGGTGGCGGCGGCCCCTGGCGCCGAAGGTGCTCGGGTGGAGGAGCGGCGGCGGCTCTTCGGTGCGGCTGGGGCGGCATCGGCGGATCTCGGCGTTGGCAGAGGTTGGGGCGGCGTCCCCAGCCTGGCGGCGGCGGCGCTACTCGCTGATGGCGGTGGCTTCGCTGCGGGTCTAGGTCCCCCACCTAGGCCCGTCGTCCTGTGGCGGCGCGGAGGGGCGTAGGGCGGTGGATCGATCGGCGGAGGGTTGCGGAGAAGGCGCTACGGCGGCGGCGGTCCTCGGTGGTTGCTGCCGGCGGTGGCCTCAGTGCAGCCGGTGGCGGTGCGACCAGGGCTGATCGCGGCTGTGTAGCCTGCTGGTTCCCGCACCCCAGGGTCGTTCGTCTTGCCGGATCTTCGGTGTGACAGGCGGCGAGGATGGCCGTTTGCGTGGGGGCTCGGCCTGTGTAATGGCGGTGGTCCTAGGGTTTCTCACGCGCCAAGACGAAGACCTTCTGGAGGTTGATCTTCTTCATCGAGCCGGAGTGATGAGTTCCGGAAGGCTCCGCCGGCGAATGGAACAGTGCATCTTATGTCTGGAGTTCGCTGGATCGGGTGGTATTCGGTCGCGCGCACCCATGCTTTTATTCCGATTGGTTACGGAGGGAGCGGCGCGAAGCTCTTTTTCTGTGTTGACATCAAGTGACTATGGATCCATGATGAAAGTCGGAAGAAGAGAATTTCATGAAGGCCGGAAGGGAGGACTAGCTAAGGGAGGTTCAAGTCTCCACGATGTTGAGACGCTTGCTTGGTGTTTCCGGCTTCACATCGGTATGAAAGTGGGGGCGACAACACAGGTGAAGCGCAGAGTCCTACCTTTCAGGGTGAAAACCCAAGGTCTGGCCTTAACTGGTTGTGCCTGGCAGTGACCTTGGTGGAGGCATTGTTTTGAGAGTGGGGACTATCTTGGTGAAAACCTAAGATCTTTTGATCGGGCGCGACGGTGTTGGAGCACTGTTCCCTTCTTGGAGGCGTCTTTTTTTGGAGAGTCTGCAATTCAGGTGTTGTCATGGTGGTGGATGTATTGCTGTTGTTAGGCCCGAGACACTGTAGCGGGACTTTTATTTCTTAGTTTTCTTTTCCTTTTTTGGCTGTGTGCTTCCGTAGTGCCATTAAGGTGGTGCGTTGTTGCAGAGGCTGGGTGTAATTGGTATCTCTCGATATTAATATATTCCCTTTATCGAAAAAAAAACAAATGCTAAGCCCTCCACCAGATGTTCGAATTGGCAAGGCCATGCTATCACAAATCACAAACTACAGTTTGTGAGATTGCCGGTGTCTTGCTTGCAGCACTGGTAGAACTAAAGTAGAGCCTGGAATGTCCTCTCAAGCAAGAAAGCAGCGTCCCGTGTGATTTGCCCACAGAAAGCTAGTAGAACCGAAAGGAATCGTTCGAAGAGAATGTGAACAGAATAATTCTATCTGATGAACCGTTTAGATGAATTTACATCCTGCTCGTGCATGTGGTTAGACGCGTGGCATGGCATTCTTATTCGACACCAATCTGCTTCCTTTTTCTACTAAACAAGGTGCCTGAACTGGACGGCAGACATAATTCCGTGTGCGGCCTTTTGTGATTTGGTGGTAGCTAATGCGGACTGTTACTACCTTGACCTCTTGTCTCTGTAAACAAGAAGCCCTAGACAGAATGTATGCATCGACTTAATTAATAAAAATGGAAAATCTTTTGCCTTGTTTCAAAAAAATTGGAAGCCCTAGACATGATTAGACGAGGTTCACAGTGAAGTAGTTGATCTTGAATGATTGCAAGATGTTAGGACCGATAGATGAGACTTCAGAGCCAGGGACATACTAAGCCAATTGTCCACCAAATGTTCGAACTGGCAGGCTATGCTGTCGCACACACTGCTGTTGGTGAAAATTGCCGGTGCGCAGCACTACTGGTAACTAGGTAGAGCCTGGAACGTCTTCTCAGAAAACAAAACAGCGTCCCATGTGATTTACCCAGAGAGAAGGTAAAACTGAAAGGAATCGTTCGAAGAGAATACGTGAACAGAATATTTCAGTTTGATAAACCGTTTGGATTGATTTACGCCCTGCTCGTGCTGTCGTGCATGTGGTTAGACGCGTGGCGTGGCCTACTTCCTCGCCACCAATCTTTTTTGTTTTTTCTTCTTGTAAACAAGGTGCCTGAATTCGACGGTGGATGTAATTAATTCTGTGTGCGGCTTGCTGTCTTTGGCGCACTGTCAGCTGTCACTGGTTAATATTGACCTCCTGTCTCTGTAATTGTAAACAAGAAGCCTCGCATCGGTGCCGTCAGATCCCTAGTCACAGTATCTACAGGTGATTTCATTTCCCAAATAAATATGCAGTGTTTGCATAGTTGTTGACTGTTGGCTACTTTGCTTGCTGCACCACGGATTGGAAATTTCTTATACAGGCACTGAGGATCATATCGAGGATCGTCTTAAAAATTAGTATTCATAATCTCACTCAAGGAGGATATCATAACGATGGTTCCAGCTTGCATAATATACAATAGACAATGCAAATCCGTGTCTTCCGACCAACCTGACTGAAATAGACGCAATGCAATACTATACGCAAGGCGATACAGACATTACGAGAGACGCCGAAAGAATGAAACAAATACAAAAGTCAGCGGGAGAAAAGGTAATGACAGTAGAGGACAATTTTGCTTGGTCTACTATCGGAGCAACAACCCAGGTTTTTCTTCTAACCGAGATCACTAGTCTAATAAAACTCCTAGCTCTTAGCAAAGTTTAAGTTAAACTGGTATACTAGACTGGGTTAAAATAAGGAGGTGCGTGCACATGGCAAACCCTGATGACAAATAGCAAGCCATGAATTAAGTCTGGTCAGAACATTCATCAGAAAAAATTTACTCAACAGAGTGGAATTAATCGTAGGAGAGGCCGGAACTCTCCGGCTTTCATTTTCAGTATTTGTCGGCCACGCTTTCCTCATGTTTTCCTTGTGACGCTTACCCTATATATTTTCCTGGCAAACACATGCATGTACTGTTTTTGTTTAGCATTTCCCGAGTGCGTGCAGAGAGGACACAGTCATGAACATGCTTCAGCGATAGAATGCATGCTCAGCACATCTGAGTCGCCCATTTATCTCGCAATCCTTAGTAAGAATTTTCTATTCTGACCTTCACGTTCGATTGCTGCATGTGTACATGGCTAGTACCTAGTTTTGCTGAATCAATATCCCGCGAAGAAAATTCAGAATTCGATTATTCCTTGATTTACACAGGAGAACCAAATAATTCTCGTTGAAGATCACTCTCTAATAAACAACTCTGAATGTCTCTGCAGAGGCAACTCGCTGCCCGGTGAGGCAATGCGCATGGTAGACCTAACCACGATCTTGGTCGTCTGCACATCTGGTTTTGTACTCTTAAACTTATTACGGAACGTAATTGTCACACTGCACCTACACCGAGTCACCGACAATCTTGAATACTTCGAGCGCGCGTGCAGCGATGGACCAAACAAGAAGTCGTTAAGAAGTATTGCCGATGTTGCTTTTACTGTGTAAAACGAGGGGGCACTGGTGGAATCTCTGGTAGCCTTTGCCGGGTCGGTCAGATTCTTGACCAAGAGATCACACGTACGGTTTCATTGATCCTGTGAAAAAAGTTAAATTATGGGTGCCTTTAACTTTATTAGAGAACTCCTTTTGTTGACATGTTGCTTTGTGAACCATGGATAGACCAATTAGAGCATGGCAAGACGGGTTAAAAAAATGTTTGGTTTGTGCAACTCAAGGACTTTTGTCTTCTCTTCTCACTCTAAAAAAATTAAATTTGGTTTCGTAACAAAGGGAATTTTGTTGCCTATTCGGATGCCGACTAGGCTGGATGCCCGGATACTCGTCGCTCAACGTCAGGTCCGGGTACGTTTTTTTTGGGTGACAATTTGATTTCTTGATCATCTCGTCATTAACCGACAGTTTCTCGTAGTTGTGCAGATGTGGGGTATCGTGCAGTTGCCACAACCGTTGCTGAGACATGTTGGGTTAGTCATCTCTTAGTTGAGCTCCGCTGCCCACTTCACAATACCGCCATCGTGTAGTGTGATAATAGTTCCGCCGTCTACATGTGCATTTCATATACTGAGGACATGGACAGTTGCCCGAATAGAGGAGCTATGACCGAGGCGACGCCGGAGGCGACGCCTGAGGCGCCTCGTGCGCCCGATCCATGGCTGGTGCCGGGCCGTTCCTCCCGCCGGCGATTCCATCTGCCGCCCATCTCCTTTCAGACCGATCCCTCCTCGTGCTCAGGGAGTCGTTTTGAGGCCTTAGAGGTTTCGGCGGCGGATGAGGAGATGACGGTGGCGGAGGAAGTGGCGTGGGCAGGGCTTGGCGACGAGCCGCGAGTCTTGCCGATCGCCACGGTTGGGTCTCAAGATCGGGCAGCGGTGTTGGAGGATTTTTGGGAGAAGATTGGCTTCCAGGTGCTGATGCAAGGACATGGGAGCGGAGGACGCCGGCGACGTCGATCGGGGCGAGCTCGCTCGGTGTCTCCCTCGCGGCCTCCAGTGAAGGCGAATGCCAGAGCTATCTCTAGTTCACCGCCGGGACGCAGGCTTCCTCGCCAGCCCTTGAGGATCAAAGGATGGAAGGGTCCTCTTCCTCCAAAGAGGTTCACGCCGCCGGCGGTGTTCGGCGATTTCATCGACATTGCGATGAGGGCGTCGGATCGAGCGGGCGGCGGATCCTCCTCGCCGGAGTTGGAGGCGCAGGAGGCGGATCCTCCCCGTTTCGAAACTGCGGAGGCGGGATCGGCGGCGTCAGACGTTGGTGGGCCGCGGAGCTGCTGGGCCGGCCTGTGTAGGGCGTTGGTGGGCTTGCAGATGGATGATCGGCGTACGAGATATTCGATCTCGCTGACCGACATACGATCATACGATCGCCTCCACTCAGAACCACGCCGTCGCCGCCTCGAATTCTTCCGCGCCGCTGCGATCTCTACGTCCTTCAATCTCGCCACCCTTCTTCAGCACGCCTCGCAACCGTTCCTTCGCCGACGTGGTTGCTAGGGGAGTCGTGGCTGGAGGCATGGCCGGGCCGCCCCGTGCCGTGCCGCGGGGGCGCAGCAGGCGGTAGAACCTCCGCGTGCCGCGCCGCCAGGGGCTCCGCAAGGCCCGGCGGTGCCGTCTTCTGTGCAGCCGGCTGGTGTGGCGGCTAATGTTTCGTACCAAGGGCCGCCGGGCTTCCAGGGGTGGCCGACAGGAGCCCTCATGCCGCCCGCGCCTTCGGCTCCGCCTCGACCTCAGGTGGGGTTCCGCCCGCCTCCACCTCGGATCCCGGCTGCGCAATTCATGCCGCAGCAGCAGCAGCCGTTTGCGCCGCCACAGCAGTACCAACCGTACCCGGGGCAGTATTATCACTATCCTACGGTGCAGCAGCCGGTCGCACCTCCGCAGCCGGCTAATCAGCAGCAGCCGGCACAACCGGGGCAAGCCAAGAAGAGGAGAAAGAAGAAGCCCGTGGGCGTGGCTGCTGTGGCGGGAGGGGCAGCTGCCGTGCCGCCACCTGCTGTGCAGAGTATGGTGCAGCAGCCACCACCTCCAGGGGGTGTGCCGGCTGCTAATCCTTTGGTGGAGGCGCCCCCTGGACCGCAGCAGTTGCCCATACCTGCTCCTGTCGCCGCAGCTCCGCCTTTGAAGCCGAAGAAAGTGGGTCGCTGCTGGAAATGCGCGGACAATTCTCATGCGACAAAGAACTGCAAGGTGATTCACTATTGCTTGGTCTGCGACTCCGGAGCACACCCGACCATTCGGTGCCCTGTTCTGAAGACTCCCAGGCCCATGAGCTCTTTGGTTGGATGTGGTAATGACGCTACGCTTGATCTTCAGATCCCTGATTCGCTGTATCAGCCGCAGTTGTCCTACTCCGGAGCACCTACAGCCTTGGTACAAGTGTCAGGGGAGGGGACTGTCGCTGCGGTAGATGTCCAGAACCTCATGGCTCGCATGTGTCCGGGTAATCCTACTTGGAAGTGGGAGGCGGTGCCTCATGATAACAATGCTTTCTTGATTGCGATACCTACAGCTGAGGACTTGTTGAGAATCGACGGTATGCAGATGAGTGTACCTAAGGTTAATGCGCAGGTTGTTGTTTCGGCTTGGGTTCATCAGGATGTTACTCCCGAGTTTGTCATGGAGCCTGTGTGGGTGCATGTCGAAGGTGTACCAGATTCGCTCCGTCATTTTCTGGGTTTATGGGCCATTGGGACTTTTATTGGTTCTACTCTTGATGTGGATTTATATACACTCCGGAGTCAGGGGATAGTTCGGATCCAGGTGGCCATGAGGAATGTTTCTGTTTTGGAGAAGGATAAGTCTCGCGACAGAGCTCCATGCTTAGAGGTCTTGGCTCGCCTTCAGCTTAATGGTTATAGATTTCGTTTTCGTCGTGAGGCCACGGGGTATAAGCCTGATCCGCGGTTTAGACCTTTCTTCTGGAAAGGGGATGATGATGATGATGCGTCTCACGGCTTTGAGGATGAGGGGCTTGATGATCCCGCAGCAGATTTGGCACCAGGGTCATCACATATGGAGGTCGATGGTCACGCGTCTGGCCTCTTCTGGCACAGCTTCGGTACCGGTTACTCAGGTGGCTTTGACCCCGTTTAACCACTCGCCGAGGACGGACAGGGGCCGGGAGATTGTGGCGCGAGCTTTGACGGTGTCTCCACATTTGGTGGCCACTCCGCCACCCTCGACCAGGACGTCTTCTCCGTCTCGCGTTCGATCTTTTATGCAGGGGAGGACTCGTCCCGTTTCGTCGGCTTCGCCGATGGGTGCTTCCTCGTTAGTGCCCGCTCCGTCTTCTACATCACCTCAGACGGAGAGGGTACAGACGACGCTTCCTCTTGAGTCGGCGGAGCACACGGCCACCCCGGGGCATCAACCCACCGAGGTTGTGCCGGCGAGGGCGCAGGCGTGTGACGCTGCGGAGGAGCAGCTGCAGCCGGCCGGTGGCAGGCCGGCGACTCTGCGGCCGGCGGCCTTTGGCGGGGGCCAGCAGGGACCGGCACCGGGCCGGGCTGGGCAGCAGCCGCCCCCTGGCGCTGCTGATGAGAGGATGGGGCCAGGGTCGCCCCAAGTCTTTCCTTCGGTGGCGGTACCGGTCGGGTTGGGGAGGAGCCCCAGCCCACCCGTCGCGTCTCCTTCGCCTGCTGGGGTGGTGGCGTCGAGCCTCTCTCCGACGGGAGTGCAGGTCGGGCTGGAGAGGAGCCCCAGCCCACCTTGCGCACCTCCTTCGCCTAGAGGGGCAGCGGCGTCGCGGCCGAGCTCGGTGCAGGGGGCTTCCTCGACATCCACCCCTGCACTGCCTGTTCCTCCTTCGACGTCGTCTATGGTTTCTGCCTCGCCTCGCTCGAGTCCGTCTCCCCCACCAGCCGCACCGCAGCCTCAGCCCACGGGTCCTCCACCGGCTATGCAGCCGACAGTGAGGAGGAGTGGGAGGTATGCGGTGGCGGAGGATGGAGCGGGTGTCACGGATGAAGATGTGATGCAGAGAGCTATGCGGCGCAAGGCGGAACTGAACCTCGACACGGCAGGTACTAAACATACAGCCAAGTCGTTTACTTCTTTTTCGGATTCTCGATTGCATCTAATTTATGTAGAGTAGGGGTCTCGTTGGGTAGTCGGTCTGATGAGATTGTAGCTTCGGCTAATGTGTTGAGACAAATGGAGCTTGACCGTTTAACGGTTGCTTCAAATGGATCCACTGAGCCTGCCACCTCCATAGACGATGATGAAGATGAGGACATCCTAGATGGTCATCTTCTCTCGGCTATAGTTGGGAGTGTTACGGAGGTCGATTTAGAACACTCAGAGCTCAGTTCGGTTTATGATCTTGATGCTTCTGCTCGTGGTTCTAGATCGTCCGCTGGTAAGAAGTCTCGTAGATATGGCAAAAATACTAAATCTAAAATAGTCTCTCGATGAATGGCATGTTTCGGAATAGCAGAGGTCTTGGTGACTTGGCTAAACATTCTCACATTGCTGATGGTTGTAGAGACTATGATTTAGATTTTATCGCTATATCTGAGACGGGCAGGCGAAATTTCTCACAGAGTTTTCTCGACCGGATATCTGGCGGGATTAACTTTCAGTGGTTTTCTCGCCCGCCTCGTGGTAGATCTGGGGGTATTTTACTGGGCGTCCGTATAGACACCATGACAGTCTTAGCTAGTTCTGATGGCGAGTATCATATTAAACTCGATATTCAGAACAAAGCAGATGGTTTCATTTGGAGTCTGGTCGCTGTGTATGGTGCTGCCCAAGACGCCTTTAAGGCCGACTTTTTACGTGAGTTGGTAAATCTTGCAAAAGATAATCCGCACCCGATTTTAATCGGAGGGGATTTTAATTTGCTGAGATTCCCTCATGAGAAAAGCAAAGGCCTTTTTGATGGACATTGGCCTTTCTTGTTTAATGCTGTCATTGATAGCTTAGATTTAAGAGAGGTTTTCATGTCTGGTCGACAGTTTACTTGGGCCAACAGTTTACCTGAACCCACATACGAAAAACTAGATCGCGTGTTGATGGATACCGAATGGGAACAAAAATATCCTATGGTGTCCGTCCGTGCACTAGAACGTATCGAAAAACTGTCCGACCATGCTCCTATCCTATTAACCACCGGGAATCCTCGACCTGTTTGTAAGCGACCGTTCAAATTTGAACTTGGTTGGTTACATCGTGAGGGTTTTCATGAGATGGTTAAGACGGTTTGGGAAAGACCAGTCCGGGGTGGCTCGCCAATTTTGAGATGGAATAATAAGATGCGCGCTATGCGCAAGCATCTCTCTGGTTGGGCTGCTCATATGGCGGGTATTTTGAAAAAAGAGAAGGCTCGCTTGTCTAAAGAGATTGATGATCTTGAGGCCATCGCGGAAGTGAGACCGCTGTCTCAGGAGATTGATCTTAAGAATCAATCCAATGCACAAATGGCGAGTCTTCTTCGTGAAGAGGAACTCAAATGGTATCAAAGATCTAAAGCCCAATTCATTTTGGAAGGAGACTCGAATACGCGATATTTTCATGGTTTAGCCAATGGCAGACATCGGAAAAAGCGTATTCATTCTCTTGTACAAGATGAAGGGGTGATTGAAGGCCACGAGCAACTTAAATCGTACATTACTAATTATTATAAAGACCTGTTTGGTCCTCCGGAGGAAAGCTCTTTCTCTCTTAACGAGGACTTAACGGAAGATATACCCCAAGTTTCTATGGAAGAAAATGGCCTACTAACCGCACCTTATTCTGAGGATGAGGTTAAGAAGGCTATTTTCCAAATGGAATGCAACAAAGCACCGGGTCCAGATGGTTTTCCAGCAGAGTTTTATCAAACCTTTTGGGATACTATTAAATCGGATCTTCTAGATTTGTTCGGTGATCTTCACACAGGACAACTGGAATTATTTCGTCTAAATTTTGGTGAAGTAATTTTGTTACCGAAGGTTAATGAGGCAGAAAGGATTCAACAATATAGACCTATCTGCCTTTTAAACGTCAGTTTCAAGATTTTCACGAAAGTGGCCACCATTAGACTTAATACGGTTGCGGATCATGTCGTTCAACCTTCACAGACCGCTTTTATGCAAGGAAGGAATATCCTTGATGGAGTGGCAGTGTTGCATGAGACGGTACATGAGATGCATTCTAAGAAATTAAACGGGGTAATTTTAAAATTAGATTTCGAAAAGGCGTATGACAAGGTTAAGTGGTCTTTTCTGCAGCAGACACTTAGGATGAAAGGTTTTTCTCCTGAGTGGCGCGCTCTAATTTACGATTTTGTGTATGGAGGTAGTGTGGCTATCCGGGTTAATGATGACACCGGCCACTATTTTCAAACACGAAAGGGGTTACGCCAAGGGGATCCGTTATCACCGATGTTGTTTAACATTGTAGCGGATATGTTGGCAATACTCATAGAGCGAGCTAAGTCTGATGGCCAGATTGAAGGTGTGATCCCACATTTGGTTGATGGGGGTTTATCTATCCTTCAATATGCCGACGATACAATTATTTTTATGGATCATGATCTCGAAAAAGCTCGCAATCTCAAATTAATTTTGACGGCGTTTGAGCAGTTGTCGGGATTAAAAATCAATTTCCATAAAGTGAGTTGTTCTGTTTCGGTGGGCCCAAAACGATATGACTCTATATACAGAGTTGTTTGGTTGTGGGCAAGGCCAATTTCCTATTCGCTATTTGGGTATTCCGATTCATTATCGGAGACTAACAATTGCTGAATGGAAAATTGTGGAAGAAAGATTACAAAAACGCCTTAGTAGTTGGAAGGGTAAATTGCTGTCCCTCGGAGGGAGATTGGTTCTCATTAATTCAGTACTGACAAATATGGTACTGTATATGTTATCATTCTTCCTGCTGCCAAAAGGAATTTTGCATAAACTCGATTATTATCGATCCAGATTCTTTTGGCAAGGGGACAGCGAGAAAAAGAAATATCGACTGGTTAAGTGGAGTGTAGTCTGTAGTCCCAAAGATCAAGGTGGACTTGGAGTTCATGACCTAGAGGTTAAGAACTCAGCTCTGCTAGGTAAATGGCTTTTTAAGCTTCTTACTGAGGATGGGATTTGGCAAACTATTCTTCGTAGAAAGTACATTGGCTCGAAGGCGTTATCCCAAGTGGTTTGGAAACCCGGGGATTCTCACTTCTGGGCTGGTCTAATGGCGACTAAGAATGTTTTCTTTCGTCATGGTACTTTCTCTATTAAGAATGGAGAACAGATACGCTTCTGGGAAGATGTTTGGTTAGACAATGCTTCCTTGAGTGAGCAGTATCCTGCCTTGTATAGTATTGTCCGTCGCAAGGGTGATACCATTGCCACAGTAATGGCTACCTCACCACCTAATGTGACGTTTAGAAGGGTTTTGCTTGGACAAAGGCTTGTTGCATGGAATGATTTAATTCAACGGTTGGGAGATATTCAATTATCAACTGAACCGGATGAATTTAGATGGAATCTTCATGTAGATGGTACTTTTTCAGTCAAATCCTTGTACAATGCGATTCTCCATTCTGATATACCGGTTGATAATAACAAGAAAATCTGGAAGATGAAAATACCACTAAAAATAAAAAATTTTCGGATGGTATCTTCGTCGCGGAGTTATTCTTACCAAAGATAATCTTGTCAAGCGGAATTGGCATGGAAGTACTAGGTGTGTTTTTTGTCAACAAGATGAAACTATTAAACACCTTTTTTTCCAATGCCATTTTGCGAGATCTATTTGGTCAGTCATCCAAGTTGCTTCTACCCTGTATCCCCCGACTAGTGTAGCCAATGTTTTTGGCAATTGGCTCCACGGTATCGATTCAAGGTTTAAGTTGCTTCTTAGGGTGGGGGCGTAGAGTTATCTGGGCACTCTGGCTAAGTAGAAATGACAAGATTTTTAATGATAAAAATTGTTCTTTGTTGCAGGTCATCTACAGATGTACAGGTATTCTCCGTTCGTGGTTACCTCTTCAGAGGATGGAGAACCGAGACCTATTTACGGAGGTCTGTACACGGTTGGAGGATACGGCGAGGATACTTTTCCCTACATGGGTGGCAGCATAGTCTACGGATTGCAGCACCACCCACACCTTAGGCGATTTATGATTCATCGTTCCGATATGTACTTCGCCTAGTTTTTCTTTTACTTTGTTGGTTACAGACTCTTTGAACAGCTGTGTGCATCCTGGTTATGCAGAGGCTGGATGTAATTGCTTTCCAAAAGTAATAAAGCATCCTTTATCGAAAAAAAAATCTGCTAACCCAGTACAACATCGTCGCGCTGAACGCATTGAGCTTGACATTCATTTCATTTGGGGAGAAGGTTTCACTTGGAACCCTACGTGTACTACATGTTTACATCGAGCTCACAGTTTACACATACCTTCATCAAAGGATTACTGACGCCATTGCTCACTGAGTTTTTTTTGCAGTATTCACATCATCGACGGCTTGTCCCCTTGTTCAGAATGTGAGGGTGCCTTAGATAACCCTAGATTTATAGATCAATCTATACCTTCGCTTACCTAGGGTTTAGGAAAACGATCTAACCTTCTTGTAACACAAGTTGTAATCCCTGTGTGCATACTACATACTAATCAATGCAATCATGGGCGTGCACAATTGCAGCCTAACACATATCTCTCTCCCTCTCGTTTACAAGAACAACACAATGTCTACGTCCCAATGTGATCATATATTTTCAGCTCGGGACGCCTAAGTAAACTCCCGAGAGGCCGAGAATGCCTTCAATGAAGGAATATCGCATGAATATCGCCATTGCTAGGTTCGACAAAATAAGGTTGGACACAGAGTTTTCACTCCTTGAGACAATGCACTATATGGCGTCAACCCAACGAAAAAGTACGTCAGGTGATTCAATTTCTACTATGTATAGAGCCGCATGAAACTGTACAAATGGGGATAAAAGAGGACATTTTACATACTCCATATCCCGTTTGAGCGGGCCGTCCTAAAGAAAGTGGGTCTTCACCAATCACGAGATAGAAAAGAATCATTTTCTATCGATTCGAACCAAATTTTTGGTTCGCCTTCTTTCAGAAACAATGAGTCGATGCTCTACTATATCCGAAACCGACTCGTAGTGCTCTGGGGGCGGTTTGGGTGCCTAGTGGCATGTGTGCCACTGGCGAGCAGACCGGAAGAAGATTAGTGGACGTGGGTGTTGTCCGCGGCGACACATTTTCAGACCAAAATCGGGCTAAGAGCCGCGGACACCTCAGTCCATTTACGTCGGCCCGCTAGAGCTGTCCTCATGTCCGTACTAATCAAAAAGGACAGTCGTGAACGGTTTGCGTCCGGCCGCTGGAAATGTCTAAGGATTTAGTTTGGAGTTGACTACCATAGTATAATACTGGTCTATGTGCCATTGGTTGACGGACATGGAAGGAGATGAGTGGGATGCATGCAGACACGGGCGTTGTCCACACCAACACATTTCCAGCCCAAATTTAGGCTGTGAGTCACCGCGGACACCTCAGTCCATTTGGGTTTAGCTGCTGGGTCGGTTTTCCATATCCTCTTGTCCGTGCGGATTTGCGTCGGGCCACTAGAGATGTCTGGGGATTTAGTTTGGAGTTGACTACTGTAGTATAGCACTAGGGCTAGCAGTCACTTGACCAGATAGGAAAAACTGGCATGGTTGCTTGTTTAGAAGTCCAAACTCGGCGCCATGATGAAGTCCAGAGTGAAGCAGTTGACCTCGAATTATTACACAACGAAAATTAGTACCGAAGAAACTTGAGATCGAGTCGGGATCCTACGTGCTAAGCCAATCGTCCACCAGCAGATATGAGACTTCCTTTTGATCGAATTGGCAGCTGGCTGCCTGGCTTTTGCTGTCACAAGCGTATACAGTTCGTCAGATTGCCGGTGAGCAGCTCTAGTAAAGCAGAACCTGGAATGTCCTCTCAAAAAAGAAAACAGCGTTCCGTGTGATTTACCCACACTCCCACAGAAGGCTAAAACTGAAAGGAATCGTTCGAAGAGAAATGTGAAAGGAATATCTAAATCTTAGGAACCGTTTAGATTAATTTTACGCTCTTCTCTTGCATATGGTTAGACGCGTGGCGTGGCCTCCTTACTCACCACCATTCTTTTTTGTTTTTTCTGCTAAACAAGGTGCCTGAATTGGTCGGTGGGTCGTAATTCTGTGTGCGGATATTTATTTTTGGTGGTAGCCAGTGCGGACTGTCATCTGTGACTGCTGTTAATCTTGACTTCCTGTCCCTGTAAACAAGAAGCCTCGCGTCTGTGCCGTCAAATCCCTAGACACAATGTCTGCAACGACTTCATTTCTGAACAAAAAAGAGATGCAGTGTTTGTTGAATGGCTCTTGGCTTGCTGCACCACCGATTGATTTTTCTAATCCAGGCACTCAAGATCATAGTATCAAGGACCCCCTTAGAAATTACCCGCAAAAAAGGATCCTCTAAGAAATACCCATATATGATACCTCACTCGAAAAGTTGCGATAAGGGATGGTTTAAGCATTGCACTATACAATGCAAATACGTTTCTTCCGACCAACTAGATTTAAAATAGACGCGATACACAATGCAATACCGACATTGCGAGACACGCCGTGCACCGAAGGATTAAAACAAATGCAAAAGGCGCAGGAACAAATGGCAATGACAGAGAGGAAAGTTTCGTTTAGTATAGGAGTACTACAGATGCAACAACTCGCTTTTTTCTTCTAACTGAGATCACTACTCTAATAAATCTCCCAGCTGTTGGCAAAGTTTAATTAAACTGGTATATTAGGCTAGGTTAACAGAAAGGTAGTGCATACACGGAAAACGCTAATGACAAGTACAATGCCTCAGTATCAACTAGATAACCATAAAAAAAATATTAATCCACAGAGTGGAGTCGACCACAATATCATTTTCAGGGCTAAAAAATGGCCGTACCAGTCCACCCACTGTGATCGCCTCTGTGTAATCAAAGGCTGAAGAAAGAACTGCAACTTGTTTACAGCAGCTATTTAAACACCTTCTCCAGAGAAGTACGAAAGGGATTTATGTTGTTCATCCTGCTTTGTATAGTATTGTTCGTCGTAAAGGTGATACCATTGCCACAGTAATGGCTACCTCACCCCCGAATGTAACGTTCGGACGGGTTTTGCTTGGACAAAGGCTACTGGCATGGAATGCTCTAATTCACCGACTGGAAGATATTCACCTATCGCCTGAACCGGACGAATTTAGATGGAATCTTCATGTAGATGGCACTTTCTCAGTCAAATCTTTATACAATGCGATCCTTCATTCTGATATACCAGTTGATAATAATAAGAAAATTTGGAAGATGAAGATACCATTAAAAATAAAAAAATTGGATGGTATCTTCGTCGAGGAGTTATTCTTACCAAAGACAATCTTGTTAAGCGGAATTGGCACGGAAATTTACGGTGTGTTTTCTGTCATCATGATGAAACCATTAAACACCTTTTTTTCCAGTGCCATTTTGCGAGATCTATATGGTCAGTCATCCAAGTAGCGTCTACCCTGTATCCCCGACTAGTGTGGCCAATGTCTTCAGCAATTGGCTTCATGGTGTCGATTCAAGGTTTAAGTTGCTTCTTAGGGTGGGGGCGCTAGCAGTTATCTGGGCGCTTTGGCTAAGTAGAAATGACAAGATTTTTAACCATAAAAATTATTCTTTGTTGCAGGTCATCTACAGATATACAGGTATTCTCCGTTCGTGGTTACCTCTTCAGCGAGTGGAGAACCGAGACCTATTTACGGATGTCTGTACACGGTTGGAGGCTACGACGAGTGATACTTTTCCCCTACATGGGTGACAGCATAGATACGGATTGCAGCCCCACCCTCACCTTAGGCGCTATATGATTAGTCGCTTCGATATGTATTTCGCCTAATCGTTTATATCTCTGATTTTGAACAACCTAGCGTGTGCATCCTGGTTATACAGAGGCTGGATGTAATTGCTTCGCAAAGTAATAAAGCATTCTTTATCGAAAAAAATCTGTAGAGGAGGATATAGTATCTTGGGGATCAGTTTCGTGGCCGAGATTTGTTTGTATCCACTGATTAAAGAAGCTCTCCATCTTCCATTTTCTTGTATGGCATTTCGAGTGCGTGTACGTGCAATAGGTCACAGTCACATGCATGTTTCAGGGATAGAATGCATGTTCAGCAAATCTGACTTCGACGTTCGATTTATTCATGTCTACATGCTGAAGTGTTTGTGCAAGAGCAGCAGCAACTCAAACGATTTGAAACCATCGCTGGGAGTCACGCGCGCTGGAGAACCGAATCATTCAACGAAGAGTTATCTTCCAAATCATTCCGAATGTCTCGTCGGAGGCAACTCGCTGTTGGTGAGGCGATGCGCAGGGTTAACCTAACACGATCTTGGTGGTTTGCAAATCTGGTTTTGTAAAACTTATGGGACGATAATGTCACACTTTTTTGGGAAACACACAGCGTTCACAAATATGTATATCCTACGTCAATATGCACCTTAAAGAGACTTAGTCAAAAAAAAATCAACTGACAGATTTTGAGATGAACAAAACTGTGGCCTCACACTGGAAAATATTCCGCAACTCCAGAAATCTTAAACACTTTTTTAGGGACTTAGCGTGCAGCGATGTAAGAAGGAGTAGTCGGGATCAATTACCGATTCTGCTTTTATTGTGTAAACGAAGATGGAGTCGTGGAATCTCTCATAGCCTTGCCCGTTCGGTCAGGTTCTTGAGCAAGAGAGCACACGCACGGGTTTCATTGATCTTGTGAGAAAAGTTGAAATTATGGGTTACCCCTTTAAATTTTTTAGAACTCCTTTTGTTGACACGGTGCTTTGTGAACTATGGATAGACCAATAAAGCAATAAGAGCATAAGCACAAGACGGCAAGACGAGTTAAAAGGTTTGGTCTGTGCAACTCAAGAACTTTTGTCTTCTCTTCTCATTCAGAAAAAAATATCAAAACTGTTTTTTTAATAAATTGAATATTATCTAATAGTCATCAATTACACCGTACCTTTGCACCAATATGATATTTAGATCTTGTCAAGACATCGATGATTTACATCCAAATTATTACAAGAAATAGAAAATGGAGACCACCAATGACGGTAACCTGAGGGTAATAAGAAAGGAGCCACAATAGGGACGCCTCCAGAAAGGAAACAACACAAGGAAGCTTAAGAAAATCTTAGCCGAAAAGAACTGACCCTATTTGGCCCTCGCGTAGGCTCTCTTGGGCGACTTGGCGGCAAAAATCTAGTGTCCCCTCCCTGCCCCTACCCCGCCGCTGCCAGAGGCAGCTGCCGGGCAAGCCTTGGCCGCGTACGATGAAGGCGGCGGCCAGGAGCTTCACTTCTTCATCCCCACTGCGGAGATATTTTTGCGCTGATGCGGCGCATGGCAGCCTCAGGTTGAGAGACATCCCCGGCTTGGCAACGAGTGGTGGGAGCGGATGTGGGCCAACATCCTAGGCCATCTGGACGACTAGGTGCTGGCCGGCACTGGTTGTGGCGTCGCAGCGGTTTCTACGGCCATCGTCAGTAGATCGGAAGGCCATCTTGCCCCAAATCCACCTTGGCTCGCCATGCACCTCATGTTCATATCCATGGTGGCTCTTGGTCGCCGGATCTTAGGTGGGTTGTTTGCTGATGGCGTGTAACACACACGTTCGTTGGGAACCCCAAGAGGAAGGTATGATGCACACAGTAGCAAGTTTTCCCTCAGAAAGAAACCAAGGTTTATCGAACCAGGAGGAGCCAAGAAGCACGTCGAAGGTTGATGGCGGCGGGATGTAGTGCGAGGCGCAACACCAGGGATTCCGGCGCCAACGTGGAACCTGCAACACAACCAAAGTACTTTGCCCCAACGAAACAGTGAGGTTGTCAATCTCACCGGCTTGCTGTAACAAAGGATTAGGTGTATAGTGTGGATGATGATTGTTTGCAGAAAACAAGAACAAGTATTGCAGTAGATTGTATTTAATGTAAAAGAATGGACCGGTCCACAGTTCACTAGAGGTGTCTCTCCCATAAGATAAATAGCATGTTGGGTGAACAAATTACAGTCGGGCAATTGACAAATAGAGAGAGCATGACAATGCACATACATGATATGATAAGTATAGTGAGATTTAATTGGGCATTACGATAAAGTACATAGACCGCTATCCAGCATGCATCTATGCCTAAAAAGTCTACCTTCAGGTTATCATCCGAACCCCTTCCAGTATTAAGTTGCAAACAGCAGACAATTGCATTAAGTATGGTGCGTAATGTAATCAATAACTACATCCTCGGACATAGCATCAATGTTTTATCCCTAGTGGCAACAGCACATCCACAACCTTAGAACTTTCTATCACTGTCCCAGATTTAATGGAGGCATGAACCCACTATCGAGCATAAATACTCCCTCTTGGAGTTAAGAGTAAAAACTTGGCCAGAGCCTCTACTAATAACGGAGAACATGCAAGATCATAAACAACACATAGGTAATAGATTGATAATCAACATAACATAGTATTCTCTATCCATCGGATCCCGACAAACACAACATATAGCATTACAGATAGATGATCTTGATCATGTTAGGCAGCTCACAAGATCCAACAATGAAGCACATAAGGAGAAGACGACCATCTAGCTACTTGATACGTCCAAAACGTATCTACTTTCCCGAACACTTTTGCTATTGTTTTGCCTCTAATTTGTGTATTTTGGATGCAACTAACACGGACTAACGCTGTTTTCAGCAGAACTGTTCTGGTGTCTCGTTTTTGTGCAGAAATCCAACTTTCGGGAAAATCCTCGGAATTTATGCGAAGGGTCCTATTTTCCCAGAATACCGGACGAGAAGGGCAAGCCAGGTGGGGGCCCGGGGCCCCACTGGCGTGGCCGGAGAGGGCGCGCGGCCCTGGTGTGGCGGCCTCGGCAGCCCCACGCCCTTCACGGACTTCTATTGCCTTCGACCTAAAAACGCACGGGAGAAGTCAAAGTCGCAGAAACCCTCCAGAACGCCGCCACATCGCAACTCCGTCTCGGGAGCCAGTCTCGTTCGCACTCCGGGACGAGGAATTGGAGGAGATCATCGCCATCATCACCACCCACGCCTCTCCATCGACCAGCCATGTTTCCCCCATCCATGTGTGAGTAATTCCCCCGCTGTAGGCTGAAGGGGATGGTAGGGATTGGATGAGATTGGTCATGTAATAGTATAAGATTGTTAGGGCATAGTGCCTAGTGTCCGTAAGTGGTACTTTGATGATATTGTTGCAACTTGTTATGCTTAATGCTTGTCACTGGCCCGAGTGCCATGATCTCAGATCTGAACATGTTATTATTTCATCATGATATTCATTGTTTATGGTCTTACTGCAAGTTGTATACACATGTCGCGGAACCAATGGCCCCAAGTGACAGGACAACCGGAGGGGATGGTACTGATGTGAGGATCACATGTGTTCACGGAGTGTTAATGCTTTGCTCCGGTACTCTATTAAAGAGGTACCTTAATATCCAGATTCCCTTGAGGCCCGGCTGCCACCGGCTGGTAGGACAAAAGATGTTGTGCAAGTTTCTCATTGCGACACGTACGACTATAATTGGAACACATGCCTATTGATTGCTTTGTACTTAGACACCGTTTTATTATTATCTGCAAATGCCCTGCTTGATTGTTACATGAGTTTCTCTCATCCATGCAACGCCCGTTCATCTGTCCCCGTGCCTACGTATTTTTAATCCTGCTGTTTACTATAATCCTCTGCTGCCGTTGCTCTCTTGCTGTTATTTCACTATCTTTACTTTATAAAACTGTTATTATTGATAAACTCTTGCGAGCAAGTCTGTTTCAGTGCAGCTGAATTGACAACTCAGTTGTTAAGGCTTTCAAGTATTCTTTGTCTCCCTTGTGTCGAATCAATAAATTGGGTTTTACTACCCGCGAAGAGCTGCGATCCCCTATACTTGTGGGTTATCAAGACTGTTTTCTGGCGCCGTTGCCGGGGAGCATAGCTTTATTTGGAAGTTCACTTGGATTGATATTGTTCGCTGCAAATTCTCCATCATGGGTAAACCTCGCGATCCTAAAGTCACCATATTACCATCCACTACAAGAAAAGGTACAACTCTGAGTACCTCTGCTACTCTTGATTCACCATCTGTGATAAGTCGACTTGTTTCACCGCCACAAGCTTCACTTGCTGGTACTTCTGCTGAATCTGAAAACTCTCATAATATTGATAATGTTTCTGCTGTGCTTGATGATAGTGGTTCATTGGGATCTTTTCTAGATGCTACAATTGCTAGGTCTAGACAAATTGAAAATACTGAAACTCCTAATGCTACTACACCTGTTAATTCACCTGAACTTGATTATTCTTGATGAAGATTATGTGGAGCTTAATGATGATTTTATTAATAGATGCAATGCTACTGCTGATGCAAGCAAAATTAAAAAGTTTCTCACACAATATACTGTTAGACATAAGTTATCTCCTGATCCTAAATTTGCCACATCTCCTATATGCATTAAGGATAAAGATTATGATTTTCTCTTGATCTATCTCATATAGCTATTGTAGAGAAAGCACCCTTTTGTGGTACTGAAAAAGAAAGTGCTGTAGAACACATGATTGAACTTTCTTCTATGAGTAGCTTGTTTTCTGATGATGTCAAGATGCGTACTTATTTTGTCGCTAAAATTTTTCCTTTCTCATTAAAGGATGATGCTAAAACTTGGTATAATAATTTGCCTCCTGGTTCTATTAAAAGTCCAACTGATTTGCGTGATGTTTTCTTTCGAAAATACTTTCCTGCTAGTGCTCAACATGTTGCTTTACAGAAAATTTATAGATTTGACCAGGGAGATGAAGAGAAATTGCCTGAGGCTTGGGCAAGATTTTGTTCTCTTATCAGAGCTCGACCTGGACATGATTTAGAGAAGAATGATCTACTTGATATATTTTATAGTGGACTAACCATTGAGTCTAGGGCATATTTGGATAGTTGTGCTGGTTGTGTTTTTAGGAAAAGAACTCCAGACGAAGCTGAAGAATTATTGGCTAAAATAGGCCGGAATCATGATGATTGGACTACGCCTGACGCCAATATTGAAGAAGAGGGGTTTAATTAAATTGAATGATGAAGATATGAGGGAAGCCAAGAAGTCTCTCAAGGAGAAAGGTATTAAATCTGAAGATGTGAAGAATCTACCTCCCATAGAAGATATATGTGAGATAATTCCCCCTTCATCCATGATTGAGGTAAACTCCCTTCGGCTTTACTAGGGAAGATATTCCATATTCAAAACCTCCTGCGCAATGCTTAGATGAGTTTGATAATTATATTGTTAAGCAAGAAAATTTTAATATGAGAGTAGAGAATCACTTAATGGAAAATTCTCGAGCTATTGGTGAATTGCATGGTATTGTAGAGAGAACCTCCAATGATGTTAAGATGCTTGTTAAACATTTTCAAATGGTTCAAACTCAAATTGATCAACTCACTAAAGTGCAAAATGACTTATTAAAAAATAATTCTAAAGAGAAACATGCTTATGAAGTAACAACTAGAGGTGGTGTCTCTACCCAGGATCCTCTATATCCTGAAGGGCATCCCAAAAGAATTGAACAAGATTCTCAACGCATTGAACCTAGTGCTCCATCTAAGAAAAAGAAAAAGAAACATAAAAATGTTGTAGAATCCTCTGAACCTGTTAATGATCCTAATAGTATTTCTATTTCTGATGCTGAAACTGAAAGTGGTAATGAACATGATAAAGAAGAGGTTGAAGAAGAACCTGAAAAGCATGCTAAAAATAAAAAGTATACTAAAGAAGATTTTATTGCTAAGAAACATGGTAATGAAAGGGAACCTTGGGTGCAAAAGCAAATGCCTTTTCCTGCTAAGAAACTAAAATCAAAGGAAGAAGAACACTATAACAAATTCTGTGATTGGATGAAACCTTTATTCTTGCAAATCCCTTTGACTGATGCTATTAAATTGCCTCCTTATTCAAAGTATATGAAAGATATTGTTACTAACAAAAGGAAAATCCCCAATGAGGAAATTTCCACTATGCTTGCTAATTACTCTTTTAATGGTAAGGTTCCAAAGAAGCGACCCAGGTATACCTACTATTCCTTGTTCTATTAAGAATAATTATGTTAAAACTACTCTATGTGACTTGGGAGCCGGTGTTAGTGTTATGCCTTTTTCTCTTTATAAGAGACTTTACTTAGATAAGTTGATACCTACTGATATATCTTTGCAAATGGCTGATAAATCTACTGCTATTCCTGTTGGTATATGTGAGGATGTTCTGTTCAAGTTACTAATAACTGCTTGATATTAACTGATTTTGTTGTATTGGAAATGCCTGAAGATGATAATATGTCTATTATTCTTGGAAGACCTTTTCTTAACACTGCAGGGGCTGTTATTGATTGCAATAAAGGAAAAGTTACTTTCAATGTTGATGACAAGGAGCATACTGTTTATTTTCCCAAGAGGATTGATAAAGTATGTGGAGTTAATACAATTTCTAATGTGAGAACTATCAAAGTGGGAACCATTGATTGTCCTATATATGAGCCTAAAGAAGAATATCAAACTCTTGTGATTGGATCCATATCAATACAATTCAAGGTAACATGATTGATTTGAGGTTTATTTCTTCTTGTGCTATGTAAAATTTATTTGGTGGCAAGACTTGATCAACCTTGTTAACAAATACTTTTTATATGCATAGAGGAGCTAAACAACATCTCTTTCTTCCTCCACTTGTTCTACTTGCTGTAGCACTTTTGTTTTGTAAAGTTCCTTAGTTAGTTAGAGATTTCAAAAAATTTCCTGGCCAGTAATAATAAACTTAATACCCAGAAATGTGCATTTTTCAAAGTTTTCAAAAATTCACAAAAATTATACCGTTGGTCCTATTTTTCGACGAGGCACCTGGGAGCACACAGGGATGACCAGGTGGGGCACCCAGGGTGCCCCACAAGCCGGCGCGGCCTGCAAGGGCGCGCCACCCTGGTGTGTAGGTCCCCCTTTGCCCCACTTCAGCATCTCTTCCTCCCACATTCTTCTCTCTCCCGAAAAAACTCGCACCAGGTTCCTCTCACTCGCGTTTTTGCTCAAGAGCTCCAGATTTCTCGATCTCTTTGCTCAGCCCAGATTTCTATTTGAAATTTGGCACATTTGCTCTTCGGTATGTGACTCCTCCGATTATCCAAGTAGAATTTTGTTTGGTTGAGTATATCTTGAATATTTTGCTGCTGTAGGTAACATGTTTAGTGAGCTTGCATGCTTGTTCTAAGTGGTAGAAACTAGTTTTGATGCATGATTAGTACTCTAGCAAGTTCCTATGGTAGTTTCCCTCAATTATATGTCACCAAATCAGATTTTATATTGTTTGTTGAAAAATTTCAGAAAATGGAAGGAAGTAGGCACCAACTCAACCAACAAGAATTGGAGGTGCAACAGGTTATGAGAGTTCACCGCGAAGAAGGAGTATACCCCGCTTACTACCCGTGCGTGGATTTTATGAGAAGTGCAGGGATCTTGCAAGATGTTCAAAGTCTAATCTCTCGTGCAGGGTTGGATGATTTTGTTGATGGTGAACCATGCCAATATGCAAAACTGACTATGTCAGTAGTGCAAGATTTTAAATTCAATTGGTCACGATCTAACCCCATGGTTCAGTACAAAATTTATAATAAAACTGTCAACTTGCCATTCAATGATTTTTGTGCAGCAATTAGAGTGCCGCAATGGGGATCATGCGAGAAGATAAGGGGATCGCCGCAAGAGTTCTTGGACCTCTTCAAGATGATTTGTCATGGAAGAAGCTTCTCAGAGGATGGTGGTAAAATCAGTAGCATTCAACTCCCAGCTATTCGCTACTTTGCTTATTTCATCACCAAGTGCGTTCTAGCAAGAAAGAATGGAAGTAAAATATCTATTCAGGATTTAGCCTTTCTAGCTGCTGCATTACAAGGTGATAAGACTTATAACTTGGGTGCTTTGATAGCCAACAGACTTGCTACTAACCGTGAGAAGGGAGGAATTTGTGGAGGTCTCATCGCCTCTCGTTTATTAGCTATGCATGGTGTAGAACCTCACCACCTTGATATTCAACTTCCCATAGAGAAACTTGACATAATCTCCATGATTAAGCATGAATTTGTTTCTGATTCATCTAATTTGAGTAACCTGTCTTACAGAATAACATTTTACAAGAAAGCTTGGAGGATAACTAAGAAAACTGAAAAATTAGTAGGATTGCATGCACCTGTTCTATTTAACTTTGACTCCAGGAAGGATTGGTCAGTCACGGAAGGTGAACTGAATGCATACATAGAGGGAGATGGCCATCATGCAAGAGACAACACGGAGGAGGACGAGGAACACCTCGACTCGTCATCCGATGCAGCAAGTTCTTCGCATCAACAAGTTGGGCATGAGGAGCCTCCACGCTTTTCTTCTGCATCGGGACCTTATTATGACTACTCCATGTATGATCCACCGGCATGGAACCCAGACCCTCGTTGGGGTTGATCTCCACTTAGGCCAAAAGCCTAAGCTTGGGGGGAGGTATACCGGCATCACTCATTCTTTGCATATTATGGTTGCTGGATACTTGTATATACTTGTTTAGTTTCTTTGAGTGGTTTTCTAATGAGAGGAAGATGATATTTGGGGAGGTGCTGCCTGAAAACAGATTCTGGACTGTTACTAAAAAATTCGTGCGCACAGCCAGAACGTTATTTTGAGCTGCCAATTTTTGTGCATGTTCCCCAGGTTGTTATCTAACTTTCATTAGTTGAACACTTTTCGAGCTGAGCAACGGAAGATTTTTGTAAAAATCGATTTCTGTACTGCTGTCAGGTTTTGGCAGATTTCTGCCATCTTGCTTTTCTGTGTTTCTTTTAGTTTTCATTTTCTTATTCGTACTTTGTTTCTTTCCTAAAACACAAAAAGACCAAAAATATTTCTGTTGTTTCTCTTCACCACTTGTTTATTTTAGTTTCTTGATTTTATCTTACTTTATTTGCTATCGTTGGTTTGCTATAAGAAAATCCAAAAAGATTTTGCTTTGTTTGCTTGTTTCCTTTTGTTCTTGTTTCCAAATTCGAAAACACCAAAAATATTTGCTGTTCTTCTTTGGTTTTGTAAAGTTCTTTATGAGTTCAATGGTCTTCGGTGGCTGGAGCGTGGTTTTCATTCCATATTATTCAAGCTACACAAGTGAAAAGGCAATAATGACGATCTACGACAATCTGATTGTGGTGAGAGGCTAGTATGAACTCTATTTGTTTTCATTTTTGTACATATACTCATCCATGTGAGCATGCTTGGTTGGTTCATGTGAGGTATATGTCATTTAAGAAAGTCTAGTAGTTCATGATCTCTCATGTTTAGCTCCAATTTATTAATATGAGTAGCATGTCATGGATGTTTGCTTGCATTGTTTTATTCATAAATAGGTATGATATTGTGGTATCCTCCTCTGAATAATTCGTTTGAATTAACTTGGCACATGCTCACACATGCATATGACTGAACAAAAGTCAATTAAGCTTCGATGATTTACATTGCTTCAGAGTTTTTGTATCACTTTTATGCCTCAGTTAATTTATTTTTGTCGCAAGCATGATTATGACAGTTACTGCTCTCTTGATTATCGCTTCCTAGTCTATTGCTAGCCTTCACTTGTACTGAGCGGGAACGCCGCTCGTGCTTCCAAACACCCGAAAACCAAGTTGTTCCAAAGTGTCCACCATAAATACCTATGCATGGCATTTCAAACCATTCCAAGTAAATTCTCATGCGCTACATTTAAACCTTCAAAATGCTTCTCAATTTGTGTTAATGTTTCATAGCTCATGAGGAAGTATGTGGTGTTTAACTTTCAACCTTGTCATTTACTCTTGACGGACTTTCATTATGGACTAGTGGAACATCCGCTTATCCAATAATTTTGCAAAAAGAGCTGGCAACGGGGTTCCCAGCCCCGATTAATCAAACTTCATTAATAATTCTCTTCACATGTTTTGCTCTGATCCATCAGTAAGCAACTTAATTTTGCAAATAGACACTCCTCCATGGTATGTGATTGATGGAAGGCACCCGAGGATTCGGTTAGCCATGGCTTGTGTAAGCAAAGGTTGGGGGAGTGTCACCCATAATAAAACTAAAATACGTGTGTAAACAAAAGAGAAGAGGGATGATCTACCTTGCTGGTAGAGATAACGTCCTTCATGGGAGCCGCTCTTGGAAGTCCGGTTGGCGAGGTAGTTGGTGTACCCATTACCATTCGTTGACAACAACAAACACCTCTCAAAACAATTTTACTCCTGTTTTAAAAATGAAAAGCTCTAGCGCATGTTAATCCCTGCTTCCCTCTGCGAAGGGTCAATCTTTTACTTTTACATTGAGTCTCCATCCTTTCTTTGAGTACTTTCTTGAGAGCACAACTGTCATTCTTAGTATAATATGCTTGTCCCAAAATGTGATTAATTGTGGTATAACTTTGATGCTTTTATCTTTGACAATCACTATTTCTAGTCTTTCTATGAACTTCAGAGGTGCCTGAGCATTTATGTTTTGCTGATCAAATATGGGCAAGCGAGATACCACTTTATCATACTCTCTTATGAACATTGCAATCCTGCTTATATACATGATTCATGATGCTTATTATTAATTGTTGGTACCTTTCCATGATTGACATAGCTATTGGATGATCTTATTTGCATGTATCTTATTATGAATTGCCTAAGTGTTAGCCATAGCATGAGAATATTTACATCATATGAACAAATGTGTTCGTGAAAGTTCTTTTATCGCTCAGTTGTTAACTGAATTGCTTGAGGACAAGCAATAAGCTAAGCTTGGGGGAGTTGATACGTCCAAAACGTATCTACTTTCCCGAACACTTTTGCTATTGTTTTGCCTCTAATTTGTGTATTTTGGATGCAACTAACACGACTAACGCTGTTTTCAGCAGAACTGCTCTGGTGTCTCGTTTTTGTGCAGAAATCCAACTTTCAGAAAATCCTCGGAATTTATGCGAAAGGTCCTATTTTCCAGAATACTCGACGGAGCGAGGGCAAGCCAGGTGGGGCCCGAGGGCCCCACACACAGGGCCGCGCGCCCCGTAAGGGGGCGCGCGCCCTTGTGTGGCGGCCTCGGCTGGCCCCCGACGCCCTTCTTTCGGACTACTTATTGCCTTCGACCTAAAAACGCACGGGGAAAGTCGAAGTCGCCTTAAATCCTCCAACACCGCCACATCGCGAAACTCCGTCGGGGGAGCCGAAGTCTCCGTTCGGCACTCACGGACGGAATTGGAGGAGATCATCGCCATCATCACCACCGACGCCTCTCCATCGACCAGACATGTTTCCCCCATCCATGTGTGAGTAATCCCCCGCTGTAGGCTGAAGGGGATGGTAGGGATTGGATGAGATTGGTCATGTAATAGTATAAGATTGTTAGGGCATAGTGCCTAGTGTCCGTAATTGGTACTTTGATGATATTGTTGCAACTTGTTATGCTTAATGCTTGTCACTAGGGCCCGAGTGCCATGATCTCAGATCTGAACATGTTATTATTTCATCATGATATTCATTGTTTATGGTCTTACCTGCAAGTTGTATACACATGCCGCTGTCCGGAACCAATGGCCCCGAAGTGACAGAAATCGGGACAACCGGAGGGGATGGTAGTGATGTGAGGATCACATGTGTTCACGAGTGTTTATGCTTTGCTCCGGTACTCTATTAAAAGGAGTACCTTAATATCCAGTAGATTCCTTGAGGTCTGCTGCCACCGGCTGGTAGGACAAAAGATGTTGTGCAAGTTTCTCATTGCGAGCACGTACGACTATAATTGGAACACATGCCTATTGATTGCTTTGTACTTAGACACCGTTTTATTATTATCTCAAATGCCCTGCTTGATTGTTACATGAGTTTCTCTCATCCATGCAACGCCCGTTATCCGTCCCCGTGCCTACAGTATTTTTAATCCTGTTGTTTACTATAATCACCTCGCTCGTTACATTACGCTGTTATTTCACTATCACCATCGTTTATAAAACGTTACTATCGATAAACTCTCAGCAAGTCCGTTTCTCTGTGTGCAGCTGAATTGACAACTCAGTTGTTAAGGCTTTCAAGTATTCTTTGTCTCCCCTTGTGTCGAATCAATAAATTGGGTTTTACTACCCGCGAAGACTGCTGCGATCCCCTATACTTGTGGGTTATCACCCTCCACAACATAGTGTAGGGTGGTACTACTCATCACTCCGGAGGCGACCATGGCGGTGAAGAGTCCTCCGGGAGATGATTCCCTCTCCGGCAGGGTGCCGGAGGCGATCTCCTGAATCCCCCGAGATGGGATTGGCGGCGGCGGCGGTCTCGCAAGGTTTTCCGTATCGTGGCCTCCGTACTGGGGTTTCGCGACGGAGGTTTTGCGAGGCGGAAGGGCAGGTCAGGGCGTCACGGGCCCACACAACAGGGCCGCTGGCCCTATGCTGGGCCGCGCCGCCCTGGTGTGGCGGCGCCCGTGGCCCCACCTCGTCTCCTGTCTTCCTCGAGTTTCAAAAATAGGCCCCGGGCGTTGATTTCGTCCAATTCGAGAATATTTCTTTCTAGGATTTCTAAACCAAAAACAGCAAAAAACAGCAACTGGCTCTTCGGCATCTCGTTAATAGGTTAGTGCCGGAAAATGCATAAATATGACATAAAGTATACATAAAACATGTAGATATCATCAATAATGTGGCATGGAACATAAGAAATTATCGATACGTCGGAGACGTATCATCTGCTGGTGATGGGTTCCGAGAGGGGAAGAAACCCATGGCCGGACTTGCCGGTCTAATGGTGACGACGCATCCTAGCATCGTGTTTCCTTATTGGAGGTACCGTCCGCACTCTCCTCTCTTCCCCCTCCCCATCAGTCTCCCGAGTGAAAATCTCAACTTTGTTTTGGCGGCGACGGTGTTGCTGGCGTCGTTACTATTGAAGGGGCGCGTCTTGGGATCGATGGGGCGGTGTGTGTTGTTGTGGGTTGGATGGTGGTTGCGGTGGTGGCGTGGCTCTTGTTTATTTATGGTTTCGACGGTATTGGAAATATTGAATCCCCCGATGTTCCTCGGCCAATGGTGCCCCCTACAGTTCGACAGTGTGAGTCCCATGGGCCTAGGTTGGAGGGCAAGGGTTCCTCTCCATGTTGACCTCCAATGATTACACGGTGAAAACTAGCACAGAAGAAACTACAGAGCCAGATCATACATGCTAAGCTTCTTGCCCACTACCAGATATGGCATTTACTTTCGTTTTTTTTAAATCGACCGATGTGTTAATCATCTCATCTCATCAACAATTAATAAATTACAAATAGACTATCGGGCGGCCCAGCGATGTGTATGAGCACCCGAGTGAGCCAAAGGCACGCCACCGTCCTTGCCACTCTCTCACTAGAGTCGGAAAAACCTTGTCATAGTATAACTTGTTGTCTACGGGTGCTTCTATTCTTGTAGACAGTGTTGGGCCTCCAAGAGCAGAGGTTTGTAGAACAGCAGCAAGTTTCCCTTAAGTGGATCACCCAAGGTTTATCGAACTCAGGGAGGAAGAGGTCAAAGATATCCCTCTCATGCAACCCTGCAACCACAAAGCAAGAAGTCTCTTGTGTCCCCAACACACCTAATAGGTGCACTAGTTCGGCGAAGAGATAGTGAAATACAGGTGGTATGAATAAGTATGAGCAGTAGCAATGGCACCGAGAAGTGCTTTGCTGTCCAGACTGGCGTGTGGTTGGTGGTAATATTGCAGGCGTATAAATGCAGTAAAAAAGAAACAAGCAGCGATAGCAGTATTTAGGAACAAGGCCTAGGGATCATACTTTCACTAGTGGACACTCTCAACATTGATCACATAACAGAATAAATAAATAGATGCTAGACTCTACACCCTCTTGTTGGATGATGAACACCACTAATTGTGTAGGATTACACGAACCCTCAATGCCGGAGTTAACAAGCTCCACAATATTCGATATTCATGTTTAAGTAACCTTAGAGTGCATGACAGATCAACATAACCAAACCAAGTACTAACATAGCATGCACACCTGTCACCTTCACACTACGAAAGGAGGCATAGATCACATCAATACTATCATAGCAATAGTTAACTTCATAATCTACAAGAGATCACAATCATAGCCTACGCCAAGTACTACACGATGCACACACTGTCACCATTACACCGTGCAGGAGGAATAAACTACTTTAATAACATCACTAGAGTAGCACGCAGATATATTGTGATACAAAACACATTGCAATCATAAAGGGATATAAATAAGCACTTCACTATGCCATTCATAACAGTGAATAAGTATTCTGTGAAATATAGCCTAAGAGACCCACACGGTGCACACACTGTCACCTTTACACACGTGGGAGACAGCAGCGTTGGGGAAGATGGCGGTGGTGTCGATGGAGGAGCCTTCCGGGGGCACTTCCCCGTCCCGGCAGCGTGCCTACAGAGACTCCGTCCCCAGATCTTGGCTTCGCGATGGCGGCGCCTCTGGAAGGTTTTCTGGTTTCGTCGAACGTGTAGGGTTTTCGCGACGAGACCTTAAGTAGGCGGAAGGGCAGCTCGGAGGGGGCCTGGTGGGCCCACACTAGGGGGCGCGCCCCCTCCTCGGCCGCGCTGTGGTGTGGGGCCCCCAGCCTCCCGCGGCTCTCGTGTTCGGAAGCTTCGTCCAATTATAAGACTCGGGCGTTGATTTCGATTCCGAGAATATTTCCTTACTAGGATTTCTGAACCAAAAACAGCAGAAAACAACAACTGCCCTTCGGCATCTCGTCAATAGGTTAGTTCCTAAAACGCATAAATATGACATAAAGTATGCATAAAACATGTAGATATCATCAATAATGTGGCATGGAACATAAGAAATTATCGATACGTCGGAGACGTATCAGCATCCCCTGTTAGTTCCTGTCGTCCCGAGCAGGTAAACGATAACAAAGATAATTTCTGGAGTGACATGCCATCATAACCTTGATCATACTATTGTAAGCATATGTAATGAATGCAGCGATCAAAACAATGGTAATGACATGAGTAAACAAATGAATCATAAAGCAAAGACTTTTCATGAATAGTACTTTCAAGACAAGCATCAATAAGTCTTGCATAAGAGTTAACTCATAAAGCAATAATTCAAAGTAAAGGTATTGAAGCAACACAAAGGAAGATTAAGTTTCAGCGGTTGCTTTCAACTTATAACATGTATATCTCATGGATAGTTGTCAATGCAAAGTAATATAACAAGTGCAATATGCAAGTATGTAGGAATCAATGCACAGTTCACACAAGTGTTTGCTTCTGAGATGGAGAGAAATAGGTGAACTGACTCAACATAAAAGTAAAAGAAAGGCCCTTCGCAGAGGGAAGCATTGATTGCTATATTTGTGCTAGAGCTTTGGTTTTGAAAACATAAAGAGAGCATAAAAGTAAAATTTTGAGAGGTGTTTGTTGTTGTCAACGAATGGTAGTGGGCACTCTAACCCCTTGCTAGACAAACCTTCAAAGAGCGGCTCCCATGAAGGACGTTATCTCTACCAGCAAGGTAGATCATCCCTCTTCTCTTTTGTTTACACATGTATTTTAGTTTTATTTATGGATGACACTCCTCCCAACCTTTTGCTTACACAAGCCATGGCTAACCGAATCCTCGGGTGCCTTCCAACATTCACATACCATGAAGGAGTGTCTATTTGCAAAATTAAGTTGCTTACTGATGAATCAGAGCAAAACATGTGAAGAGAATTATTAATGAAGGTTGATTAATTGGGGCTGGGAACCCCGTTGCCAGCTCTTTTTGCAAAATTATTGGATAAGCGGATGAAGCCACTAGTCCATTGGTGAAAGTTGCCCAACAAGAATGAAAGATAAACACCACATACTTCCTCATGAGCTATAAAACATTGACACAAATCAGAGGTGATAAATTTTGAATTATTTAAAGGTAGCACTCAAGCAATTTACTTTGAATGGCAGAGAAATACCATGTAGTAGGTAGGTATGGTGGACACAAATGGCATAGTGGTTGGCTCAAGGATTTTGGATGCATGAGAAGTATTCCCTCTCGATACAAGGCTTAGGATAGCAAGGTTATTTGAAACAAACACAAGGATGAACGGTGCAGCAAAACTCACATAAAAGACATATTGTAAACATTATAAGACTCTACACCGTCTTCCTTGTTGTTCAAACTCAATACTAGAAATTATCTAGACTTTAGAGAGACCAATTATGCAAACCAAATTTTAGCAAGCTCTATGTATTTCTTCATTAATGGGTGCAAAGTATATGATGCAAGAGCTTAAACATGAGCACAACAATTGCCAAGTATCAAATTATCCAAGACATTTTACCAATTACTACATGTAGCATTTTCCGTTTCCAACCATATAACAATGAACGAAGTTCAACCTTCGCCTTGAACATTAAAAGCTAAGAACACATGTGTTCATACAAACCAGCGGAGCGTGTCTCTCCCACACAAGGATGAACTTATTCAAACATAAACAAAAACAAACATACGCTCCAAGTAAAGTACATAAGATGTGACCTAATAAAAATATAGTTTCTGGGAGGAACCCGATAATGTTGTCGATGAAGAAGGGGATGCCTGGGCATCCCAAGCTTAGACGCTGAGTCTTCTTAAAATATGCAGGGGTGAACCACGGGGCATCCCCAAGCTTAGACTTTTCACTCTTCTTGATCATAGTATATCCTCCTCTCTTGACCCTTGAAAACTTCCTCCACACCAAACTCGAAACAAACTCATTAGAGGGTTAGTGCATAATCAAAAATTCACATGTTCAGAGGTGACACAATCATTCTTAACACTTCTGGACATTGCCCAAAGCTACTGGAAGGTAATGGAACAAAGAAATCCACCCAACACAGCGAAAGAAGCAATGCGAAATAAAAGGCAGAATCTGTCAAAACAGAACAGTCCATAAAGACGAATTTTATTGAGGCACCAGACTTGCTCAGATGAAAATTCCCAAATTGAATGAAAGTTGCGTACATATCTGAGGATCACTCACGTAAATTGGCATAATTATCTGAGTTACCTACAGAGAATTAGGCCCAGATTCGTGACAGCAAGAAATATGTTTCTGCGCAGTAATCCAAATCTAGTATGAACCTTACTATCAAAGACTTTACTTGCACAACAATGCAATAAAATAAAGATAAGGAGAGGCTGCTACAGTAGTAACAACTTCCAAGACTCAAATATAAAACAAAAGTACTGTAGCAAAATAAACACATGGGTTATCTCCCAAGAAGTTCTTTCTTTATAGCCATTAAGATGGGCTCAGCAGTTTTAATGATGCACTCGCAAGAAATAGTATTTGAAGCAAAAGAGAGCATCAAGAGGCTAATTCAAAACAAATTTAAGCCTAACATGCTTCCTATGTGAAAAGGAATCTTGTACACAAATGAATTCATGAAGAACAAAGTAACAAGCATAGGAAGATAAAACAAGTGTAACTTCAAAAATTTCAGCATATAGAGAGGTGTTTTAGTAACATGAAAATTTCTACAACCATATTTTCCTCTCTCATAATAATTTTCAGAGGCATCATGAACAAACTCAACAATATAAGTATCACATAAAGCATTCTTATCATGAGTCTCATGCATAAAATTATTACTCTCCACATAAGCATAATCAATTTTATTAGTTGTAGTGGGAGCAAATTCAACAAATTAGCTATCATTATTATTCTCATCATCAAATATAGGAGGCATATTGTAATCATAATCAAATTTATCCTCCATAACAGGTGGTACTAAAAGACTACTATCATTATAATCATCATAAATAGGAGGCAAAGTATCATCAAAGTAAATTTTCTCCTCAATGCTTGGGGGACTAAAAATATCATGCTCATCAAAGCCAGCTTCCCCAAGCTTAGAATTTTCCATATCATTAGCAACAATGGTGTTCAAATCGTTCATACTAATATGTTCCATAGGTTTTTTAATTTTCGCATCAAACCATCCATGTCTTAAATCAGGAAATAGAATAAGAAGCTCATTGTTGTCCATTATGCCTAACTAGTGTAAACAAGAAACAAAAATATGCAATTGCAGGATCTAAAGGAAATAGCTTCGAGCACACACACAACCAACAGAAAAGTACTTTACCTGGACCGGAGTATGAGTGCCTTTACCTTTCCTAACAACGGCGCCAGAAAAGTGCTTTACCTGGGATCCGGTGTGTGAGTGCCGTTTACCTTTCCTCCCCGGCAACGGCGCCATAAAAGTGCTTGATGTCTACGTGGGTGCTTCTATTCTTGTAGAGCTGTTGGGCCTCCAAGAGCGCAGGTTTGTAGAACAGCAGCAAGTTTCCTTAAGTGGATCACCCAAGGTTTATCGAACTGGGGAGGAAGAGGTCAAAGATATCCCTCTCATGCAACCCTGCAACCACAAAGCAAGAAGTCTCTTGTGTCCCCAACACACCTAATAGGTGCACTAGTTCGCGAAGAGATAGTGAAATAAAGGTGGTATGAATAAGTATGAGCAAGTAGCAATGGCACCAGAGAAGTGCTTTGCTGTCCAGACTGGCGGTTGATGGTGGTAATTATTGTAACAGTAAATGCAGTAAAACAGTAAACAAGCAAATGATAGCAGTATTTAGGAACAAGGTCTAGGGATCATACTTTCACTAGTGGACACTCTCAACATTGATCACATAATGAATAAATAAATAGATGCTAGACTCTACACCCCTTGTTGGATGATGAACACCACTAACTGTGTAGGATTACACGAACCCTCAATGCCGAGTTAACAAGCTCCACAATATTCGATATTCATGTTTAAGTAACCTTAGAGTGCATGATAGATCAACATAACCAAACCAAGTACTAACATAGCATGCACACTGTCACCTTCACACTACGAAAGGAGGCATAGATCACATCAATACTATCATAGCAATAGTTAACTTCATAATCTACAAGAGATCACAACATAGCTACGCCAAGTACTACACGATGCACACACTGTCACCATTACACCGTGCAGGAGGAATAAACTACTTTAATAACATCACTAGAGTAGCACGCAGATATATTGTGATACAAAACACATTGCAATCATAAAGGGATATAAATAAGCACTTCACTATGCCATTCATAACAATGAATAAGTATTCTTGTGAAATATAGCCTAAGAGACCCACACGGTGCACACACTGTCACCTTTACACACGTGGGACAAGGAGTCTCCGGAGATCACATAAGTAAAATCCACTTGACTAGCATAATGACATCTAGATTACAAGCATCATCATATGAATCTCAATCATGTAAGGCAGCTCATGAGATTATTGTATTGAAGTACATAGGAGAGAGATGAACCACATAGCTACCGGTACAGCCCCGAGCTCGATGGAGAACTACTCCCTCCTCATGGGAGACAGCAGCGTTGATGAAGATGGGTGGTGTCGATGGAGGAGCCTTCCGGGGGCACTTCCCCGTCCCGGCGGCGTGTCGGAACAGAGACTCCTGTCCCCCAGATCTTGGCTTCGCGATGGCGGCGGCTCGGAAGGTTTCTGGTTTCGTCGAACGTGGTAGGGTTCGCGATGGAGACCTTAAGTAGGCGGGGAGCAGCAGCTCGGAGGGCCTCGGTGGGCCCACACACTAGGGGCGCGGCCCCCCTCTGGCCGCGCCAGGGTGTTGTGTGGGGCCCCAGGGCTCCCCCTCGGCTCTCGGGTGTTCTGGAAGCTTCGTCCAATTATAAGACTCTGGGCGTGATTTCGTCCAATTCCGAGAACATTTCCTTACTAGGATTTCTGGAACCAAAAACAGCAGAAAAACAGCAACTGGCTCTTCGGCATCTCACAATAGGTTAGTTCCGAAAACGCATAAATATGACATAAAGTATGCATAAAACATGTAGATATCATCAATAATGTGGCATGGAACATAAGAAATTATCGATACGTCGGAGACGTATATCAGCCTACAGGATTCCATCAACCCTAAGCCCTATCGGAGGGCATTGCCGAGGAGCACCCTCGACAATTGGCGCCGTCTGTGGAAACCTGTCGGCACAAGATCGGTCATCGGCATCCAGTCATGTCATCCGCAACTTCATCGACACCATCATCGCCAAGTCTGGGAAGCCCGATTCGATTCGGCTCCTATGAATTCACCCCGCACAGCGATTCCTCTCGCTCAACCTTCTCAGATCTACAAGGAAACATGGAGATGACCTTCGGCAGCGTCCACTACAACGTCAACGCGGAAGGAATTCTTCGATCGTTGAGCCACTCGCTCCGGATCGACATCCAAGCACGTCGTCATCAATCGACCTTTCGGCTGGTCCGACGGACTCAACGGACTCGCCACGCCATTGACTCCTCGTTCAACATCTTCCATGCTCGTTGGATCTGACAATCCCGCATCTTTCGAGATAACCTCATACTACCGCTTGCACATGCGATGCCGGCACGGGCTAGGTTCAAGCGACACACCGTTCATCTGCAATGCCCAGTATTCATCGGGAGAGGAGTGTCGACATCATCGTCCAAGGTACCACCCGAGAACGGCACACCACCAGGTTTATGTCGCCAATAACACGGGAAACACAAGGCACAGGGGAGACGGAGATCACACCCCCCGCTCCAGAGACGAGCAAGTTTCGACAGCCAGCAACAACAACAGCGATTACACCATCGCGAACGAGGAGTGGGCATCAGCCAAGGCAGCCGTACTTAACAACACGCCGCTCCCCGCAGGAACCTCGGTTGGAACCCTCAACGCTTATCGCTCTATACTAGAGAAACCGGGAACACCTATCGAAAGAGCAAGCCGCCCTCGAGAGACGCTTAATCTGCAGAACATCTAGGAGAGGTTCGCGAGGAAGCGCCTCTCGAAGCACTCAAGGGGCGGGCAAGCACCGATCAAGATTATCCAGACTCTCGGAAGATGACGCCAGGGAAATAACATCGAACCTGACCAAGTCTTTTATGACCACGGACACCGCGGGCATGCCACGGCCAAAAACCGTCGCAGGAGCAACTGCCAATCTCGCGGCATACCTCATCAATCAGCGCCCTGAAGGTTCTATGGCCCAAGCCCATCGAGGTGCCCTAGAAAGTCTCGCGATATTGGGAGACAACCTGGTCCCGCGGAAGGAAAAGACCACGCTACAGGCCAGTGGCTCAAAGCATCATGCGAGAGACGCTCGAGATGAAATCACTCAGAGCAGAATCGACAAAGCAAGGCGACGACGCGCCGCTAGGGAGGAATATGACAGTGATTCTTCAGATGAAAGCCGAGAGAACGATGGCGAGCTAAGGGGGGCCGATTTTTTAAGCTACAAAATCCGCGAGGCGATGCCCCCGGAAAGTTCAAACCTACTCCTACTGACGCCGCCAAATACGATGGACAGCAGGAGCCGAGGTCCTGGATAGACGACTACTTGCAGACTGTGATTCTGCACAAAGGAAATCAGATAGCAGCAATGCAATGCTTGCAGCTTTACCTAAAGGACTCAGCACGAGCTTGGTTAAGAGGTCTGCCGAAGGGTTCCATCAAATCATGGGACGACCTAGTAGACGCTTTTGTTGCCAATTTCCAAGCAACATACAAAAGGCCCGTCGGGATTGAGGAATTACGGCATTGCCAGCAAAAGCAGAAGGAATCGATGCGCGCATACATCGGGAGATTCACCAAGCTCTTAAACGCTGCCGAAGATGTTTCTGTCGACAGAGCAATCGATGCCTTCAGCGATGGCATCCGACGTGAAAGCTACATAGAGGAACTCGGGAAAAAACCAAAAACAATAACCAAGTTAATGGAAATCGCCAACAGCTGGGCTGATGGCGAGGACAACGTACGAAGGCCACGACAGCGCAGTGATGACGAAGATGACGACCAGCCGAAGCATGATTCGGGTGGACGAAGGGATCGTCACAAGAGATGGAAAACCGCAGCTACAACAACCTGGTAGCCGCAGGATACTCTGATCGGCAGGACGATCGAGATGACGACAGACGAGACGATCGGCAGGATGGTAAAGGGAATAATTCTGGAAACAGCGGCAACTACAAACCGCGACCACAGAGGACTCCCGAGCTACCCTTCGCCGAGCAGATCAACGCTCCTTGCTACTTGCACTCGTACATTGATTCCAAGGACAACAAAACAAAGTCAAGCCACCTGCTCAGAGATTGTAGGCAGTTTCTTGACATGGAGAAACTCATCCGGCAGAAGCAAAGAACCACCACCTCCACCACCACCACCACCCCAACACCAGGTCAGCAGGCTTAGCCTCATCAACCCAATGAGGTGTTTCCACCACCACGTGGGCAGATGAGCATGATCCATAGGACAAGTGTCTCGAGAAGAGAAATGAAGAAGCTCACCCGAGAAATTAATCTGGCAGAAAGTATCATGGCGAACATCCCCGAGTATGTCGAGTGGTCCTCTCAGAACATTACGTTCAGTCGAGCAGATCACCCGATGACCATACCAAAACCAGGACACGCTGCCTTAGTAGTCGAGGCACAAATCGGGGGGTTCAAGATGAGCAAAGTCTTCATGGATGGTGGAAGCGGGCTAAACCTGATATTCGTCGACACAATCAAAAGTATGGGGATCACCATGAGGATGCTAGAAGAAACAGACACTTGCTTCCATGGGATTCTCCCAACTTCACCGGCGTACTCTCTTGGCAAAGTTTACCTGAACGTCGTCTTTGGCAAAACCGACAACTTCAGGAAGGAAAAGATCGAGTTTGAAGTAGTGAACTGGGAATCACAGTATCACGCTATACTCGGGAGACCAGCTTATGCCAAGTTCATGGCTGTACCGCACTATGCATACCTCAAGCTGAAAATGCCTGGGAACAACGGGACAAACATCACAGTCTATGGAAGTTTTTCACGCTCGGACAATTGTGATCGCGACTTTCAGAGGATTGCTGCGAAGTTTGGGTTAAAACAAGAAATTGTCGATCCTCCGCCCAAGTTATCGATACGTGAAATTAAGGAGGAGAAACATGTCAGGGAAACCAAGAAGAAGCCAGCCGACCTTGCTCCAGAAGCTTCGGCAGCAAAAATTTCGGCAGATGATGGCACATCAGTCTTAGGAGACAGCAAGATGATACGTCTCCAACGTATCTATAATTTCTGATGTTCCATGCTTGTTTTATGACAATACCTACATGTTTTGCTCACACTTTATAATGTTTTTATGCATTTTCCGGAACTAACCTATTAACAAGATGCCACAGTGCCAGTTCCTGTTTTCTGTTGTTTTTGGTTCCAGAAAGGCTGTTCGGGCAATATTCTCGGAATTCGACGAAACGAAGACCCAACATCTTATTTTTCCCGAAGACCCCAGAACACCGAAGGAGAGTCGGAGGCGGGCCAGAGGGCCACCACACAATAAGGCGGCGCAGCCCCAGGCCTGGTCGTGCCAGCCTATTGTGAGGAGCCCCCAGGCACCTCCCTGCGCCGCCTCTTCGCCTATAAGACCCCTTTCGACCTAAAAACGCGAGAGGAAGGGACGAAACTCCAGAAAGACTCCAGGGGCGCCGCCGCCATCGCGAAACTCCAATTCGGGGGACAGAATCTCTGTTCCGGCACGCCGCCGGACGGGGAAGTGCCCCCGGAAGCCATCTCCATCAACGCCACCGCCTCCATCATGCTCCGTGAGTAGTTCCCCCATGGACTACGGGTTCTAGCTGTAGCTAGTTGGTACTCTCTCCCCCATGTACTTCAATACAATGATCTCATGAGCTGCCTTACATGATTGAGATTCATCTGATGTAATCGGTGTTGTGTTTGTTGGGATCCGATGGATTGTTACATTATGATTAGTCTATCTATAAAGTTTGTGAAGTTATTGTTGCTGCAATCTTGTTGTGTTTAATGCTTGTCACTAGGGCCCGAGTGGCATGATCTTAGATTTAAGCTCTATACTTATTGCTTAGATTGTATCTACAAGTTGTTTGCACATGCCTATGTCCGGAACCCGAGGCCCCAGAGTGATAGCAACCGGGATAACGGAGGGGAAGGCTTAGATATGAGGATCACATGTTTTCACGGAGTGTTAATGCTTTGCTCCGGTGCTCTATTAAAAGGAGTACCTTAATTTCCAGTAGATTCCCTAGAGGCCCGGCTGCCACCGGCTGGTAGGACAAAAGATGTTATGCAAGTTTCTCATTGCGAGCACGTATGACTATATATGGAAAACATGCCTACATGATTAATAATCTTGATGTTCTGTCTTAATGCTATTTCAATCCTATCAATTGCCCAACTGTAATTTGTTCACCCAACACTTGTTATTGGAGAGTTACCACTAGTGTAGATAGCTGGGAACCCCGGTCCATCTCTCATCATTATATACTCGTTCTACATGTCATTGGAAGTAGTATAAACTATTTTCTGGTGCCATTGCTCTCATATTACTGCTACTGCTGCTGTGTTACTATTACTACTGCTCTCATATTACTGCTGCTTTCACATCACCCCTATTACTAGTGCTTTTCCAGGTGCAGCTGAATTGACAACTCGTTGTTAAGGCTTATAAGTATTCTTTACCTCCCTTGTGTCGAATCAATAAATTTGGGTTTTACTTCCCTCGAAGACTGTTGATCCCCTATACTTGTGGGTTATCAAGACTATTTTCTAGCGCCATTGCCGGGAGGCATAGCTCTACTCATAAGTTCACCTGGGGAGTACACTCTCTCTCTGTTTTATTTTATTTTGTTTTGCTTAGTTTACTTCTGTCTAGTTTATTTGTGCTTAGTTTATTTCTGTCTAGTATTACTTTGCTTAGTTTACTTTTGTCTAGTTTGTTTTTGTTTTGTTTTACTTTTCTCATATACCCAAAAATCCATAAAAATTTGAAAAACCGAAAAATTAAAAACTGTTGTTATGGAAGAACCCACAACCTATTTGGAGCTTATAGAATTATATAATAATTATAGAGAATCAAGAACGGGAAAAGTTATGAGTGTTGTGATAGAAAAAATGAATACAATTGCTAAAATCTTGCTTAAACGCCATGATATAAATTGTTGCTCTAAAGAGGATACTAAACATCTTAAATTTCAATGTGGCTTTAGTGAGGAAGTTTTAATTAAGAACTATAATTGGAATAGCTATATTCATCTTGGGTTCGAAGAAGTAGAACAATTTGTCTTATTTATGGGAGCCTCTGAGATAGAATCCTTCATGGCTAAAAATTATGAAACTTGTGTTGTTTGTAAGGACCTTAAATATTATGTCTCTTCTATCCTTAATTTTTTGCATAGAAAGTTACAGTGATAATCCTTATATCATTGATTATAAAGAGAGACTCATTAATGCACAAGAATGCACTCACAATTTGCAGGAACCAGTGGAAGAAGAAATTGATGAACCTGAAAGCTCATTGGATGAAAAAGAGGAGGAAATTGATGAACCTGAAAGCTCATTGGATGAAAAAGAAGAGGAGAGTGATGAACAAAAGGAGGAAGAATGGATTAGCTACCCATGCCAACCTTCTAATGAGAGTAACTTTATCTCTTACACTATTTGATTGTCCTCCATGCTTACCAAAGGAGGATGAATGTTATGTTCCTGTGGATTCTCTTGAAATATTCCCTATGAGTAAAACTTGTGAGAATAATTATGCTACTGTTATTTATGATAATCCATGCTATTTTGATAAATCTTATGATAATGCTTTGTTTGTGCCTGATGTCGAAATGCATGGTACTAAAGAGTTTTGCTTGGCAAATGTTTATGATAAATCTCTAGATGATGGTCCTATGTTACTTGATAAATTTAATTGTACTACTAATGAAAATGGGATTGGAGAGTTCTTGACTTTATCTAGGAGTCCCATATCTTTTGAGATTGATCAATCATCTTGTTATATTATTGATAAAAGTGGTTTAGAAAGTTTTGATCCTATTATTTTTGAACTTGATAAAAATTATGTGCTTATGGATCATGAAAAGCATGCTTTATGTGATAGTTATATTGTTGAGTTTATCCATGAAGCTACTGAAAATTATTATGAGAGAGGAAAATATGGTTGTAGAAATTTGCATGGTACTAAAACACCTCTCTATATGCTGAAAATTTTGAAGTTACTCTTGTTTTATCTTCTTATGCTTGTCACTTTGTTCTTCATGAATTTATTTGTGTACAAGATTCCTATGCATAGGAAGTGGGTTAGACTTAAATGTGTTTTGAACTTGCTTTTTGATGCCCTCTTTGCTTCAACTCTTATTTCTTGCGAGTGCATCATTAAAATTGCTGAGCCCATCTTAATGGCTATAAAGAAAGCACTTCTTGGGAGATAACCCATGTCTTTATTTTGCTACTGTTTTGTTGTGTCTTGGAAGTTGTTACTACTGTAGCAACCTCTCCTTATCTTTATTTTATTGCATTGTTGTGCCAAGTGAAGTCTCTAATAGAAGGTTGATACTAGATTTGGATTACTGCGCAGAAACAGATTTCTTGCTGTCACGAATTTGGGCAGGCCTCTCTGTAGGTAACTCATAAAAATCTGCGAATTTACGTGCGTGTTCCCCAGATATGTACGCAACTTTCATTTGTTTTGAGTTTTCTGATTTGAGCAACGGAAGTACCTCTTAAAAATCGTGTTTACTGGTTGTTCTGTTTTGGCAGATTCTGTCTCTGTTTTTTGCATTGTCTCTTGTGGACTTTAAGTGAGGCTTTCTAGACGTGGAGAGCTGTAGCTAATGTTTTATTGAGTTCTTACAATGTGTCACTACAGGGCTAAAGTGGATTAAAGTTTTTTTGAGTACTAACCCCTCTAATGAAGTTTATGAGAAGTTTGGTGTGAAGGAAGTTTTCAAGGGTCAAGAGAGGAGGATGATATATGATTAAGAAGAGTGAAAAGTCTAAGCTTGGGGATGCCCCCGTGGTTCATCCCTGCATATTTCAAGAAGACTCAAGCGTCTAAGCTTGGGGATGCCCAAGGCATCCCCTTCTTCATCAACTTATCAGGTTTCTTCTATTGAAACTATATTTTTATTCGGTCACATCTTATGTGCTTTACTTGGAGCGTCCGTGTGTTTTTATTTTTGTTTATGTTTGAATAAATTCGGATCATAGCAATCCTTGTTTGGGAGAGAGACACGCTCCGCTTTTTCATATAAACACTCGTGTTCTTCGCTCTTACTTTTAATGTTCAATGACAAAAGTTGGAAGCTTTTGCACTCGTTGTTATTTGGTTGAAATAAAATGCCTCATATTATCTTGAATAATTTGATACTTGGCAATTGTTTTGAGCTCTCAAGTAGATCATGTTTAAGCTCTTGCATCATGTAGTTTAAACCTATTAGTGGAGAACTACCGTAGAGCTTGTTGAAATTTGGTTTGCGTGATTGGTCTCTCTAAGGTCTAGATATTTTCTGGTAAAAGTGTTTGAGCAACAAGGAAGACAGTGTAGAGTTTTATAATGCTTGCAATGTTCTTATGTAAGTTTTGCTGTACCGGTTCATACTTGTGTTTGCTTCAAACAACCTTGCTAGCCAAAGCCTTGTACTGAGAGGAAATGCTTCTCGTGCATCCAAAACCTTGAGCCAAAACCTATGCCATTTGTGTCCACCATATCTACCTACTATGTGGTATTTCCTACCATTCCAAGTAAATACTTCATGTGCTACCTTTAAACAATTCAAAAGCTATTATCTCTTATTTGTGTCAATGTTTTATAGCTCATGAGGAAGTATGTGGTGTTTTATCTTTCAATCTTGTCATTTACTTTTGACAGACTTTCACAATAGACTAGTGGCTTCATCCGCTTATCCAATAATTTTGCAAAAAGAGCTGGCAATGGGGTTCCCAACCCCAATTAATTAACTTGCATTAATAATTCTCTTCACATGCTTTGCCCTGATCTATCAGTAAGCAACTTAATTTTGCAAATAGACACTCCTTCATGGTATGTGAATGTTGGAAGGCACCCGAGGATTCGGTTAGCCATGGCTTGTGTAAGCAAAAGGTTGGGAGGAGTGTCATCCATAAATAATGAAACTAAAATACATGTGTAAACAAAAGAGAAGAGGGATGATCTACCTTGCTGGTAGAGATAACGTCCTTCATGGGAGCCGCTCTTGAAAGTCTGGTTGATAAGGTAGTTAGAGTACCCACTATCATTCGTTGACAACAACAAACACCTCTCAAAATTTTACTTTTATACTCTCTATATGATTTTAAAATTTAAAAAGCTCTAGCACATGATTTTATCCCTGCTTCCTCTGCGAAGGGCCTTTCTTTTACTTTATGTTGAGTCAGTTTACCTACTCCCTTCCATCTTAGAAGCAAACACTTGTGTCAACTGTGCATTGATTCTTACATACTTGCATATTTGCATTCATCATATTACTTTGTGTTGACAATTATCCATGAGATATGCATGTTGAAAGTTGAAAGCAACTGCTGAAACTTATATCTTCCTTTGTGTTGCTTCAATGCCTTTACTTTGAATTTATTGCTTTATGAGTTAACTCTTATGCAAGACTTTCGATGCTTGTCTTGAAAGTACTATTCATGAAAAGTTTTGCTATATGTTATCTATTTGTTAGCAACTATAGATCATTGCCTTGAGTCACTTCATTCATCTCATATGCTTTACAATTGTATGATCAAGATTATGTAAGTAGCATGTCACTACAGAAATTATTCTTTTATCGTTTACCTACTCGAGGGCGAGTAGGAACTAAGCTGGGGATGCTGATACGTCTCCAACGTATCTATAATTTCTGATGTTCCATGCTTGTTTTATGACAATACCTACATGTTTTGCTCACATTTTATAATGTTTTTATGCGTTTTCCGGAACTAACCTATTAAGAAGATGCCACAGTGCCAGTTCCTGTTTTCTGTTGTTTTTGGTTCCAGAAAGGCTGTTCGGGCAATATTCTCGGAATTCGACGAAACGAAGACCCAACATCTTATTTTTCCCGGAAGACCCCAGAACACCGAAGGAGAGTCGGAGGCGGGCCAGAGGGCCACCACACAATAAGGCGGCGCGGCCCCAGGCCTGGCCGCGCCAGCCTATTGTGAGGAGGCCCCAGGCACCTCCCTGCGCCGCCTCTTCGCCTATAAGACCCCTTTCGACCTAAAAACGCGAGAGGAAGGGACGAAACTCCAGAAAGACTCCAGGGGCGCCGCCGCCATCGCGAAACTCCAATTCGGGGGACAGAATCTCTGTTCCGCACGCCGCGGGACGGGGAAGTGCCCCCGGAAGCCATCTCCATCAACGCCACCGCCTCCATCATGCTCCGTGAGTAGTTCCCCCATGGACTACGGGTTCTAGCTGTAGCTAGTTGGTACTCTCTCCCCATGTACTTCAATACAATGATCTCATGAGCTGCCTTACATGATTGAGATTCATCTGATGTAATCGGTGTTGTGTTTGTTGGGATCCGATGGATTGTTACATTATGATTAGTCTATCTATAAAGTTTGTGAAGTTATTGTTGCTGCAATCTTGTTGTGTTTAATGCTTGTCACTAGGGCCCGAGTGGCATGATCTTAGATTTAAGCTCTATACTTATTGCTTAGATTGTATCTACAAGTTGTTTGCACATGTCTATGTCCGGAACCCGAGGCCCCAGAGTGATAGCAACTGGGATAACTGGAGGGGAAGGCTTAGATATGAGGATCACATGTTTTCACGGAGTGTTAATGCTTTGCTCCGGTGCTCTATTAAAAGGAGTACCTTAATTTCCAGTAGATTCCCTAGAGGCCCGGCTGCCACCGGCTGGTAGGACAAAAGATGTTATGCAAGTTTCTCATTTCGAGCACGTATGACTATATATGGAAAACATGCCTACATGATTAATAATCTTGATGTTCTGTCTTAATGCTATTTCAATCCTATCAATTGCCCAACTGTAATTTGTTCACCCAACACTTGTTATTGGAGAGTTACCACTAGTGTAGATAGCTGGGAACCCCGGTCCATCTCTCATCATTATATACTCGTTTCTACATGTCATTGGAAGTAGTATCAACTATTTTCTGGTGCCATTGCTCTCATATTACTGCTACTGCTGCTGTGTTACTATTACTATGCTCTCATATTATGCTGCTTTCACATCACCCCCGTTACTAGTGCTTTTCCAGGTGCAGCTGAATTGACAACTCATTTGTTAAGGCTTATAAGTATTCTTTACCTCCCCTTGCGTCGAATCAATAAATTTGGGTTTTACTTCCCTCGAAGACTGCTGCGATCCCCTATACTTGTGGGTTATCACAAGACATTGGCAATCGCTGTCGAGACCCCCACTGCAATCAACGACGCTTCGAAAACCGCTAACGTGGTAGACAAGCCAGAAGATAAGAAGAACCTTTTCCTTGCTTAGAATAGTCGAATAATGTTTAGCTCTCCCTTTATTTTCAACAGGCCTTCCTTTTTTCGCCCTTTAGTCCCGTGTTTACCTTATTAATGAGAACTTCAGTTTTGATTCCTTGATAAGCATTGCAGTAATTCGGAGCACCTAATCCGCATCATCGTAACCTTTGCTTACACCCCTCGGTGAACGATGGTGCAATGTAGTACGCGGCAAAAGATTGTGCTCCGAAAAAGCCTCTACGAGTGCTAAAGGATGCAAAAATAAACAAGGATGATGATCTTTCCCTCTGCTATAGATGCCTCTACGAGCACCGAAATAGCAAGAGTTTGGAAATATATATAATACAACCCACGTTCGATATTTTACTTATGGAAATATCAAAGGACAACGGGCTCATCGGCAGAGTTAATGCTCCCGATATGTTCGGGAGCTGCTGTCAGAACATACATCGGTTGAAAGCAAAGTTGCGCATACAACGGGTTTAGCAAGACCTGCAACACGAGCTGATCACTCAAACAATTTGCTGACCAACGAATACACATACGCTTAAACGGGCAATTAAGATTTGCTCCTTAAAATTTGCCAACGGCATCGATACGGTAAAAGTACATATACATGTATCTACTGAACTTAAAGTTTCAACTATGCAATCCAAACGCTTGGATAAAGTAGCCTATTTACAATAAGAACTTAATCCTGAATTACTCATGCGGAGTTTCTCTTTCTTCAGGTACCTTCGAATCCTCTTCAAGCTTGTCAGCAATTATATTGGCAGGCAGCACTACCTTCGGGTACAATGTCTTGAAATCACCAACTGCGTTGGCGATAGACAAGAGATTCGCCAAGGATAACGTGCAAGGACAAGGGCAAGTGTAAACCTGGCCCCTGCAAAAACCTGAGCTCGCACCAAGTCTCGAATTTTCTTGGTGTTCCCAAATTCAGACATCAGAGTCAACAGCGTAGGAGGGACCGCGTTCAAGGGGAACATCGTCTTCCAAATTACCCTCAGGGCTTTGTAGCACTTGTCGAAGAAATGATGGACCTGTTGGACCCGATCTTGGAATTGCACGACAGCCGAAGCTTTCGAGTGCTCCCTCCAGAAAATTTCTTCGGCTGATGACAGCTGAGTCAATGCGTTCACGCGCTCGTGAATTCGCTTGTTCTCTTCAGCACGGTTCAGGGCTATGACTAGCAAAGGAATTAATGGAAAGATCAGACAATATGTTCGACAAAGAATAATAAGCACAAGGACCAAGAAAACTTACAGTTCAAACTTTCAGTGGCCTTATGCAGTTCAGTAAGAGCATAGCGCTCTATGTCGGCTGCAATTTCGCCCTTCTTCCTGACAATGGCAGCCAAGGCATAGGTACTGCGCAGATCCTTTTCCATCTGCGCAATCTGATCCTTCATGCGCTGGATCCGTTCCCCTTCAGAAAGAGCACCCAAAGAATCATCGACAAACGCAGGCACTGGGAAAATCTGCAAAGAACAGCGTCAAAGGTATGATGGGTTGCATCGCTTCAGCATCAGAAATAACCTCCCATCGGGAGAATGCAAGCATAAAAGTCATAGCAAGGGTACACTAGCAAACATTGCTAGTACGGAATTTATTACAATCACAAGGCTTGTGACAGAACAATGTTTCACATCAATTCAAAATGAAGTCTGTTACAAAAATCAAGGGGCTTGAGTCTGGGTCGATAAACTTGGGCCAGCCGATGTTCTCTTTGACGAAACCAGTTCAAGGAGCTGACGCGCACATGTAAGAGCTGACGTTTTGAAGGTGCTTAAATCAATGAACTGCCCATCTTGATCTTTCGGAAGCTCCCTAGACATCTTCTCAATGTCGGCCTTGAAGCCATGACCCATCATAAGTTGGAAGGCTAGGAGTGCACCATAAGTACGTGAAGTACGTTTGAATACCTCTATAACCTCCTTGGTGTCGACTGCGAAGGCATCGATCAGCTGCCCCAGAGTCTTATCTTGATTAATCTTGGGGAAGATCATCGAGTGCATCCGCGCCATGACACCTTTACCTTTATCAAGGAGCTCCCGTGTAAGCTGGTGCGCGGCAAGAGTCATTGACACACTGTTTGCCGGAGAGTTGTTCGGGACCTTATCCAAGGCATCGGCAGGGATGTCAGCTTCTGCAAGGGAATGAAATGAGGAAAGTTACTATCGAGGTGAATTTCAAAGTATAATCGACAGGAAGCATAAAGAGAATTACCAAGCAAAGCTAAGGAAGAAGAGTTGGCGAAGAAGTTCATCCTTTTCGCCAGCCCGAGCTTCCTTTTCCTTCAGCCTCTCCTTCAGCTTGCTGAGCTCCTCCTTCAGGGAGTCGACCTCTTGGCGAGCAGCAGCGGCTATTTTGTTTGCACCTTCCAACTTCAAGGAAGAGGAGTTAACTTCCTTTTGCAGCCGAACCGTGTCCACTTCCAGAGAAGTAAATTGGGAGGCGAAGGCCTCCAAGGAGGATATAACGCCTCGCAGATCCTTAAGGAAAGGGAAAAATAGACGTTTGATGAAGAATCGTTAATCAAGGCACATTCAGGAAAGATAGCGGTACGATCGAGAAAGACTTATAGAAGGAGGATTTGCGGCGGCAGAAGGAATGTCCTTCCCCTTAGAAAGGGAGGAGGCAGTCGATATTTTAGCCGCGGGGTTGCAGTAGGAGCCGAAGCTTCGGAAGCTGCGACGTCTGGCGAGCAGCGTCGATTTGGCCTTCTTAGGCGGGGGCTCGATGAGACCTTCGTCACTGCAAGAAAGGTTAGCAAAAATTATGAGAGAAATACGAATGACGAAAGTAAAATACGAGCTCTAGGAAAAAGGCACTTACAGGTCGAAGAGATCGTCTTCATCGGCAAAGCCGCCAGTTGACCTCTTCACAGGCGGAGCTCTGACCTCCTCCATAGCTGCATCAATAAAGGCATCATGATCAGCGTCGTCATCACGCACTGATCCCGCTGTGTCGCAAATATCGTTGACTGGGGGAGGAGGATCAGCAAAGACAGCTTCAGAATCTATCGGATCATCATGTTCGGTGGTGCGTGCAGTTAACACACGTCCGTTGGGAACCCCAAGAGGAAGGTGTGATGCGTACAGTAGCAAGTTTTCCCTCAGTAAGAAACCAAGGTTTATCGAACCTAGGAGCCAAGAAGCACGTTGAAGGTTGATGGCAGCGAAATGTAGTGCGGCGCAACACCAGGGATTCCGGCGCCAACGTGGAACCTGCACAACACAATCAAAGTACTTTGCCCCAACGTAACAGTGAGGATGTCAATCTCACCGGCTTGCTGTAAACAAAGGATTAATTGTATAGTGTGGAAGATGATGTTTGTTTGCGAAGAACAGTAAAGAACAATTGCAGTAGATTGTATTTCAGATGTAAAGAATGGACCGGGGTCCACAGTTCACTAGAGGTGTCTCTCCCATAAGATAAATAGCATGTTGGGTGAACAAATTACAGTTGGGCAATTGACAAATAAAGAAGGCATAACAATGCACATACATATATCATGATGAGTACTATGAGATTTAATCAGGGCATTACGACAAAGTACATAGACCGCTATCCAACATGCATCTATGCCTAAATAGTCCACTTTCAGGTTATCATCCGAACCCCTTCCAGTATTAAGTTGCAAGCAACAGACAATTGCATTAAGTATGGTGCGTAATGTAATCAACACAAATATCCTTAGACAAAGCATCGATGTTTTATCCCTAGTGGCAACAGCACATCCACAACCTTAGAACTTTCTGTCACTGTCCCAGATTCAATGGAGGCATGAACCCACTATCGAGCATAAATACTCCCTCTTGGAGTCACAAGTATCAACTTGGCCAGAGCCTCTACTAGCAACGGAGAGCATGCAAGAACATAAACAACATATATGATAGATTGATAATCAACTTGACATAGTATTCAATATTCATCGGATCCCAACTAACACAACATGTAGCATTACAAATAGATGATCTTGATCATGATAGGCAGCTCACAAGATCTAACATGATAGCACAATGAGGAGAAGACAACCATCTAGCTATTGCTATGGACCCATAGTCCAGGGGTGAACTACTCACACATCGATCCGGAGGCGATCATGGCGATGAAGAGCCCTCCGGGAGATGATTCCCCTCTCCGGTAGGGTGCCGGAGGCGATCTCCGAATCCCCGAGATGGGATTGGCGGCGGCGTCTCCGGAAGGTTTTCCGTATCGTGGCTCTCGGTAGAGGGTTTCGCGACGAAGGCTTTGGCAGGCGGAAGGGCAGGTCAGGGGGCGTCACGAGGGACCCACACGCTAGGGCCGCGTGGGCCCAAGCCTGGCCGCGCCGCCCTAGTGTGGCGTCGCCTCGTGGCCCCACTTCGTATCTCCCTCGGTCTTCTGGAAGCTTCGTGGAAAAATAAGCCCCTGGGCGTTGATTTCGTCCAATTCCGAGAATATTTCCTTACTAGGATTTCTGAAACCAAAAACAGCGAAAACAACAACTGGCTCTTCGGCATCTCGTCAATAGGTTAGTGCCGGAAAATGCATAATAATGACATATAATGTGTATAAAACATGTGAGTATCATCATAAAAGTAGCATGGAACATAAGAAATTATGGATACGTTTGAGACGTATCAAGCATCCCCAAGCTTAGTTCCTACTCGGCCTCGAGTAGGTAAACGATAACAAAGATAATTTCTGAAGTGACATGCTATCATAATCATGATCAATACTATTGTAAAGCACATGAGATGAATGCAGCGATTCGAAGCAATGATGAAGATAATGAGTAAACAACTGAATCATATAGCAAAGACTTTTCATGAATAGTACTTTCAAGACAAGCATCAATAAGACTTGCATAACAGTTAACTCATAAGCAATAAATTCTTAGTAGAAAGCTTTGAAACAACACAAAGGAAGATATAAGTTTCAGCAGTTGCTTTCAACTTCAACATATATATCTCATGGATAATTGTCAACACAAAGTAATATAACAAGTGCAATAGGTAAACATGTAAGAATCAATGCACACAGTTTACACAAGTGTTTGCTTCTAAGCTAGAAAGAATAGGTAAACTGACTCAACAATAAAGTAGAAGAATGGCCCTTCGCAGAGGGAAGCATGGATTACTATTTTTGTGCTAGAGCTTTTCATTTTGAAAACATAGAAACAATTTTGTCAACGGTAGTAATAAAGCATATGTGTTATGTATAAGACATCCTATAAGTTGCAAGCCTCATGCATAGTATACTAATAGTGCTCGCACCTTGTCCTAATTAGCTTGGATTAACACGGATTATCATTGCATAACATATGTTTCAACCAGTCACAAAGGGGTACCTCTATGCCTGTACAAGGGTCTAAGGAGAAGGTTTGCATTGGATTTCTCGCTTTGATCATTCTCAACTTAGACACCCATACCGGGACAACATAGACAACAGATAATGGACTCCTCTTTTAATGCTTAAGCATTCAACAACAGATAATATTCTCATAAGAGATTGAGGTTTTGTGTCCAAACTGAAACTTCCACCATGATTCATGGCTTTAGTTAGCGGCCCAATGTTCTTCTCTAACAATATGCATACTCAAACCATTTGATCATGAAAATCACCCTTACTTCAGACAAGACGAACATGCATAGCAACTCACATGATATTCAACAAAGGTAAAAGTTGATGGCGTCCCCAGAAACATGGTTACCGCTCAACAAGCAACTTATTAAGAAATAAGACACATAAGTACATATTCTTCACCACAATAGTTTTTAAGGCTATTTTCCCATGAGCTATGTATTGTAAAGGCAAAGAATAGAAGTTTAAAGGTAGCACTCAAGTAATGTACTTTGGAATGGCAGAGAAATACCATGTGGTAGGTAGGTATGGTGGACACAAATGGCATAGTTTTTGGCTCAAGGATTTGGATGCACGAGAAGAATCCCTCTCAATACAAGGCTAGGCTAGCAAGGTTGTTTGAAGCAAACTCAAGTATAAAACAGTGCAGCAAGACTCACATATGAACATATTGTAAGCATTATAAGACTTTACATCATCTCCTTGTTGTTCAAACACCTCAACCAGAAAATATCTAGACTTAGAGAGACCAATCATGCAAACCAAATTTTAACAAGCTCTATGTAGTTCTTCATTAATAGGTGCAAAGTACATGATGCAAGAGCTTAAACATGATCTATATGAGCACAAAAATTTCCAAGTATCAAATTATTCAAGACATTATACCATTTACCACATGCGGCATTTTCCATTTCCAACCATATATCAATGAACGAAGTAGTTCAACCTTCGCAATGAACATTAAGAATAAAGCTAAGAACACATGTGTTCATATGCAACAGCGGAGCGTGTCTCTCTCCCACACAAAGAATGCTAGGATCCGACTTTATTCAAACAAAAACAAAAATAAACAAACAGACGCTCCAAGCAAAGCACATAAGATGTGACTGAATAAAAATATAGTTTCACTAGAGGTGACCTGATAAGTTGTCGATGAAGAAGGGATGCCTTGGGCATCCCCAATCTTAGATGCTTGAGTCTTCTTAAAATATGCAGGGATGAACCACGGGGGCATCCCAAGCTTAGACTTTTCACTCTTCTTGATCATATTGTATCATCCTCCTCTCTTGACCCTTGAAAACTTCCTCCACACCGAACTCAAAACAAACTCATTAGAGGGTTAGTGCATAATTGAAAATTCATATATTCAGAGGTGACATAATCATTCTTAACACTTCTGTACATTGCACAAAGCTATTGAAAGTTAATGGAACAAAGAAATCCATCAAGCATAGCAAAACAGGCAATGCGATATAAAAGGCAGAATCTGTCAAAACAGAATAGTCTGTAAAGATGAATTTTCCAGGGGCACTTAACTTGCTCAGATGAAAATGCTCAAATCGAATGAAAGTTGCGTACATATCTGTGGATCATGCACGTAAATTGGCAGATTTTTCTGAGTTACCTACAGAGAACCCTGCCCAAATTCGTGACAGCAAGAAATCTGTTTCTGCGCAGTAATCCAAATCTAGTATTGACTTTACTATCAAAGACTTTACTTGGCACAACAATGCAATAAAATAAAGATAAGGAGAGGTTGCTACAGTAGTAAAAACTTCCAAGACTCAAATATAAAACAAAGTACTGTAGTAAAATAATGGGTTGTCTCCCATAAGCGCTTTTCTTTAACGCCTTTCAGCTAGGCGCAGAAAGTGTGAATCAAGTATTATCAAGAGATGAAGCATCGACATCATAATTTGTTCTAATAATAGAATCATAAGGTAACTTCATTTTCTTTCTAGGGAAGTGTTCCATACCTTTCTTTAGAGGAAATTGATATTTAATATTACCTTCCTTCATATCAATGGTAGCACCAACAGTTCGAAGAAAAGGTCTTCCCAATATAATGGGACAAGATGCATTGCATTCAATATCCAAGACAACAAAATCAACGGGGAAAAGGTTATTGTTAACCATAATGCGAACATTATCAATCCTCCCCAAAGGTTTCTTTATAGCATTATCAGCAAGATTAACATCCAAATAACAATTTTTCAATGGTGGCAAGTCAAGCATATCATAGATTTTCTTAGGCATAACAGAAATACTTGCACCAAGATCACATAAAGCATTACAATAAAAATCATTGACCCTCATCTTAATGATGGGCTCCCAACCATCTTCTAACTTCCTAGGAATAGAAGTTTCAAGTTTTAGTTTCTCTTCTCTAGCTTTTATGAGAGCATTTGTAATATGTTTTGTAAAGGCCAAATTTATAGCACTAGCATTAGGACTTCTAGCAAGTTTTGTAAGAACTTTATAACTTCAGAGATGTGACAATCATCAAAATCTAAACCATTATGATCTACAGCAATGGGATCATTGTCCCCAATGTTGGAAAAAATTTCAGCAGTTTTATCACAAGCAGTTTTAGCAGTTTCAGGCAGTTTTGCACGCTTTGCACTAGGAGTAGAAACATTGCCAACACCAATTATTTTACCATTAATAGTAGGAGGTTTAGCAACATGTGAATCATTATCATTACTAGTGGTGGTAATAGTCCAAACTTTAGCTACATTATTCTCTCTAGCAAGTTTTTCGTTTTCTTCTCTTTCCCACCTAGCATGCAATTCAGCCATCAATCTTATATTCTCATTAATTCTAACTTGGATGGCATTTGCTGTAGTAACAATCTTATTATCATTATCCTTATTAGGCATAACTTTCAATTTTAAAAGATCAACATCAGAGGCAAGTCTATCAACCTTAGAAGCAAGAATATCAATTTTATCAAGCTTTTCCTCAACAGATTTGTTAAAAGCAGTTTGTGTACTAATAAATTCTATAAGCATGGCTTCAAGACCAGGGGTACACTCCTATTATTGTTGTAAGAATTCCCATAAGAATTACCATAACCATTACCATTAGCAGAAGGATATGGCCTATAGTTGTTACCAAAATTATTCCTATAAGCATTGTTGTTGAAATTATTACTTTTAATGAAATTCACATCAACATGTTCTTCTTGGGCAACCAATGAAGCTAAAGGAACATTATTAGGATCAACATTAGATCTACCATTCACAAGCATAGACATAATCACATCAATCTTATCACTCAAGGAGGAGGTTTCTTCAACAGAATTTACCTTCTTACCTTGTGGAGCCCTTTCCGTGTGCCATTCAGAGTAATTGACCATCATATCATCAAGAAGCTTTGTAGCTGCCCCCAAGGTGATGGACATAAAGGTACCTCCAACAGCTGAATCCAATAGGTTTCGCAAAGAAAAATTCAGTCCTGCATAAAAGGTTTGGATGATCATCCAAGTAGTTAGTCCATGGGTTGGGCAATTCTTTACCAAAGATTTCATTCTCTCCCATGCTTGAGCAACATGTTCATTATCTAATTAGTCCATGAATCAATATTATTCTTAGGCAAAGATAGCAACCAATCTTTAGCTCTTCCTCTTAAGGAGAAAGGAAACAATTTCAATTTTATAATATCACCATCTACATCCTTATACTTTTGCATTTCACAAAGTTCAACAAAATTATTAAGATGAGCAGCAGCATCATCAGAACTAACACCAGAAAATTGCTCTCTCATAACAAGATTTAGTAAAGCAGGTTTAATTTCAAAGAATTTTGCTGCAGTAGCAGGTGGAGCAATAAGTGTGCATAAGAAATCATTATTATTTGTGCTAGTGAAGTCACACAACTTAGTGTTTTCAGGAGTATTCATTTTAATAGTAGTAAATAAAGCAAACTAGATAAAGTAAATGCAAGTAACTAATTTTTTTGTGTTTTTAATATGGAGAACGCAAACAAGATAGTAAATAAAGTAAAGCTAGCAACTAATTTTTTTGTGTTTTGTTTTAGTGCAGCAAACAAAGTAGTAAATAAAATAAAGCAAGACAAAAACAAAGTAAAGAGATTGGAAGTGGAAGACTCCCCTTGCAGCGTGTCTTGATCTCCGGCAACGGCGCCAAAAAGAGCTTGATGCATGCAGTTAACACACGTCCGTTGGGAACCCCAAGAGGAAGGTGTGATGCGCAAGTTTTCCCTCAGTAAGAAACCAAGGTTTATCGAACCAGTAGGAGCCAAGAAGCATGTTGAAGGTTGATGGCGGCGAAATGTAGTGTGCAACACCAGGGATTCCGGCGCCAACGTGGAACCCGCACAACACAATCAAAGTACTTTGCCCCAACGTAACAGTGAGGTTGTCAATCTCACCTTGCTGTAAACAAAGGATAAATTGTATAGTGTGGAAGATGATGTTTGTTTGCGAAGAACAGTAAAGAACAATTGCAGTAGATTGTATTTCATATGTAAAGAATGGACCGGGGTCCACAGTTCACTAGAGGTGTCTCTCCCATAAGATAAATAGCATGTTGGGTGAACAAATTACAGTTGGGCAATTGACAAATAAAGAAGGCATAACAATGCACATACATATATCATGATGAGTACTATGAGATTTAATCAGGGCATTACGACAAAGTACATAGACCGCTATCCAGCATGCATCTATGCCTAAATAGTCCACTTTCAGGTTATCATCCGAACCCCTTCCGGTATTAAGTTGCAAGCAACAGACAATTGCACTAAGTATGGTGCGTAATGTAATCAACACAAATATCCTTAGACAAAGCATCGATGTTTTATCCCTAGTGGCAACAGCACATCCACAACCTTACAACTTTCTGTCACTGTCCCAGATTCAATGGAGGCATGAACCCACTATCGAGCATAAATACTCCCTCTTGGAGTCACAAGTATCAACTTGGCTAGAGCCTCTACTAGCAACGGAGAGCATGCAAGAACATAAACAACATATATGATAGATTGATAATCAACTTGACATAGTATTCAATATTCATCGGATCCCAACAAACACAACATGTAGCATTACAAATAGATGATCTTGATCATGATAGGCAGCTCACAAGATCTAACATGATAGCACAATGAGGAGAAGACAACCATCTAGCTACTGCTATGGACCCATAGTCCAGGGGTGAACTACTCACACATCGATCCGGAGGCGATCATGGTGATGAAGAGCCCTCCGGGAGATGATTCCCCTCTCCGGCAGGGTGCCGGAGGCGATCTCCTGAATCCCCCGAGATGGGATTGGCGGCATCTCTGGAAGGTTTTCCGTATCGTGGCTCTCGGTACAGAGGGTTTCGCGACGAAGGCTTTAAGTAGGCGGAAGGGCAGGTCAGGGGGCGTCACGAGGGACCCACACGCTAGGGCCGCGCGGGCCCAAGCCTGGCCGCGCCGCCCTAGTGTGGCGTCGCCTCGTGGCCCCACTTCGTATCTCCCTCGGTCTTCTGGAAGCTTCGTGAAAAATAAGCCCCTGGGCGTTGATTTCGTCCAATTCCGAGAATATTTCCTTACTAGGATTTCTGAAACCAAAACAGCAAAACAAATGGCTCTTCGGCATCTCGTCAATAGGTTAGTGCCGGAAAATGCATAATAATGACATATAATGTGTATAAAACATGTGAGTATCATCATAAAAGTAGCATGGAACATAAGAAATTATGGATACGTTTGAGACGTATCATTCGGCAGTATGAAAATCGACAGCAGTTGAGGAACCTCTTCCTTCTGAAGTGTCGTTTGGTAAATCATGCAAGTTTTCAGAAGGATCTGTCGAAGAAAAAATAAATAAGAACAACAGTGATGTATGTCGAAGCAGCATAATAAGGATATGAGAACAAAAATTACCTCTGACAACGGATGATCGGCATCAAAGGGAGTATAAGAAGATATCAACGGGATCGAGTCTTCCTGGCTAAAGAGGGTCAGGCGACGAACTTCATCAAGCAGCTCCTTTTCTGATAGTTCGGCGATGTTTATCCTGGTTTCATCTTTTGGACCTGAATACAACCACATCGGATGGACCCTAGCCATGATTGGCTGGACTCGACGTTTCAAGAACACCGCAGCCACCTCTGTACCAATCATGGTTTGGCCGTCGGTTTCTTTGATCCGAAGGAATTTGGCAAATAATTCGTCGGCTGCCCTTTTCGTCGGGAGAAAGAATGTTCTTCCAAGAATGCTTAGGCTTGGCTTCAAGGACATCGGCAAAGCAAGGAAGCTGGGACTCGGTTGTTGGGGAATCCTTAACATAAAACCATTTCAGTCTCCATCCTTGCACGGATTCTCTCAATGGGAAACCGAAATAGTTGACCTCTGAACGAACAACAAACCCCACTCCCCCAATGACAAAGGGTCCATTGCTACTACTGTATCTCTTTACGAAGAAAATTTTCTTCCACAACCCAAAGTGAGGCTCGATGCCCAAGAACGCTTCACAGAGGGTGATGAACACAACAACGTGGAGGATTGAGTTAGGGGTGAGTTGCCATAGTTGGATTTCGTAAGTGCGCAGAGATGAAGGAACTCGTGAGCAGGAAGCGAGAGACCCCGGTACAAGAATGACAGGAACATCACGGTAAAACCAGCAGGACGATTGGCCGAGAGATCGCACCTGGGAGAATAACATCCTCCTCATCAGAGGAGATTAGCCCAAAGCTCCGGTCCCTCTTCTCATCACGCTTTGTGATGGAGGACGCTAGCCAGTCCCCGGGTCTGGCCGCGGCTACTGAACTTGGCGGCGCCAACGGCGTCGGAGCTGGGGGAGGAGCATCTGGCACGCTTCTCTTCGGAAGGTTCGAGGAAGCCTTGGCGGCGGCGGCACCGCTCGTAGAACTAGCTGAAAGAACATTTCCCGCCCTTTTGGGTTTTGTGTGTTTGACGTCAACACTAGTTATATTTTTATGTGTGTTGATGTAGACAGGTACAAGATCTCAAGTTATTTACTTGGCTGATGAAGTGGACTGACAAAAATGAAGCTGTGCTGGTTTTGTCTTCGGCGAAGTTCCGGCTGCCAGGGAACTTCCAGGCGGAAGGTCCGGCCACCGCGAACTTCCGCCCATTCTCCCCGCAGACTCAGCTCCATTCTCATGGAAGCTTTTATTTGCTGGCCGGAAGTTTCGGCGGAGGGACCGGAAGTTCCGGTCAGCGGAACTTCCGCCCAACTTCCGGGCAAGTTCCGAAAGTCGGCAAAATGTGGCTCAGTATGTCCAGTATGGTTTTTCTGGAATTCCGGATGTCGAGGGTGCTCCTCGGCAATGCCCTCCGATAGGGGCTTAGGGTTGATGGAATCCTGCAAGCTGACACGAGACATCGGTTCTCAGACAAGTGGGAGAGCGATTTACCCAGGTTCGGGGCCCTCGATGAGGTAAAACCCTTACGTCCTGCATGTCTGTTCTTGATTATGATGATAATGGGTTACAATGGGGTGCCGAATAGTTCGGCTGAGATCTCGTCGAGATGGCTAAGTGCTAAGGTGACCTAGCTCTAAGCTTTTGGTGGCTAAGATTGCTAAGATTGATTGTCCCCCTCGGCAGCCCCTCTCCTGGCCTTTATATAGGTGGCCAGGTCTCAAGAGGTCTAACCGAGTACGACTAGGTTTACAGTAATTTTAGATCTAATCTTTCCTTGTTCGGCCGCTTCTTTGTCTTGCTTGTCAAGGAATCTTCTGGTGCGCCACCCGGATGGGCCGCCTTGCCTCCAAGTGCCTTCATGGGCCTCCAGTTAGATCGTACAGGGTAGGGCAACATCGGTTACCCGAAGGGTAATGCCCACGTCAGTAGCCCCCGAGTGTCTAGCCGAAGGTAGTTCGGGTAGAGACTAAAGCATGCCTTCACCCAATGTTCTTCTCCTTGATTGTTCTTGTTCTTCTTGACTCTGCATCATCTTCATTCTATCGGGTGCGCGTCCAGCGCTCCCGATGGGAGTAGCCCCCGAGTCTAGGTACGGATGCTTGCAATCCGTGCGTAGACTCAAGTTGTACTACTCGAACATTTTGCTCTGTCGAAGTTTTTCCTGCAAGTCTTCGTAGGCCATCCGATGTATTTTCCTTATGCAAGGGATAATGAATAACGTGCCCAACTTTTGCTGGTTAACTACCGATGGCAAAACAACATTACCCTACACAGAATCAAGTCCCCGGGCATGATCCTGGAGTGCGAAAAAAGTTCTGTCGGGTGCGCGTCCAGCGCTCCCGATGGGAGTAGCCCCCGAGTCTGGGCACGGGTGCTTGTAACCGGGCGCAGACTCGAGTCGAACAATTATCTCTTCTTGCAAAGCCTTCCTTTCAATTCCTTCGAGTCCTCATTATATCGGGTGCGCGTCGGCGCTCCCGATGGGAGTAGCCCCCGAGCCTAAGTGCAGATGCTTTGCGATCTGTGCATAGGCTCAAACTCGCCATCCAATATTTTTTCATTCCTTCAACTGTTGTTGACAACGCTCATGATGTCATTGATGACGTGCCGCTGTCGTGGCTCGATTGACAAGACTTGACCTAACGGGCCCACCCTAGTTCTGCGCGAGCAGGTTTTAGGATTTGACCAGTGCACGCGCAGCGACCGAGGCGTCTCCTCGATTTTCGCGCGACGTGGGAATAATGGGCCGCCGGTTCCTTTCCTATTTCAAGCGCCACGTGTACAGCCAGATCCGCTCCATCTCCCACGATGTCTGTGGAGTTATGGCCACGATCCCACGTTAATTCTTCATGGCATAAATAGAGGACTTCCTCGTTTTTACTTTTTTACGCCTCCCACTGCTCATCTTCTTCGTCCGTCCTTTCCTGCTTCCTTTGTTCTTCCCTCAAAAGTTTCAGATGCCATGGGCAAGAAGAAGGGTGCCAGCACCTCGGACGCGGCCAAAGTTAGCCGCGACTGGAGCGCCTCTGCCATTTGCAACCGCGACATCAACAAGCTGCGCCCTCGGCTTCATCTCCGCATCTGAGGATGACATTCGTCTTCCATCGCCCAAAGCCCCCGAAGGGTTTCACTGTCATGTTCGTCGCCTTTTTGTTCCGTGGTCTTTCTCTTCCGGCCCACGAGTTCCTTCGCTCTCTTCTTTTCTTTTACGGGATCCAGCTCTGGCAGCTGACCCCAAACTCCATCCTCCATCTTTCTATCTTCATCACTGTGAGGCCTTCTCGGCATTGACCCTCACTGGGGTCTTTGGAGGAAGATCTTCTACGTGAAGCGCCACAATGACAGCAATGGCCCCCCCGTCGTCGGTGGCGTTGGCTTTGTTGTTAGGAAGGAGGTCGATTACTTCGACTATCCAATGAAGGAGTCCGTCCAGGGCTGGTGCAACAAGTGGTTTTACCTGCGTGATCCCATAGTGCCTGGGCGACGTTCAAACCTTCCCCCTTTTGTGGATGTCTTGATAGCTAAGCCGAAGAAGTCCTGGTGAAACACCATTTCTCCCGAAGAGAAGGTGGTAGCCGACAGGCTTTTCGACCAAGTCGTCGTTTTGAAGAATACAGGGGGCTTGACGATGTGCGGCAAGTAGTCTCGGTGTTCCCAACGTCGAGTACAGCCACTAATGTCTCGTCCCCACCAATTATGGCTTTACACTGGCAAGAGTGACAAGTCCGGGGTTATCTCTGCTGACCTTTCGGCTGAAGAGCTCCGAGACGAAGTCCGTCGTCTGACATGCCTCAGCATGAAAGATAACATTATCTTGACATCGACTCGTCCTCCTTATGATCTTCACCACCTTCCAACTGAGGTAATTTTTCACCGTTGTTTTCTTTTTGTTGTCGCTTCTATCTTTTACTGTGCTTTATAGACCCTTCTTCTTTCGACAGGCCCCCTCTGTTACTCAATGCTACCCTCCTCCTCCCGAAAGTGGCGTAGAACCGGAGGATGATGATGACGAATCGGAGGAGACCGAGGACGCCCAACATGCCCTTGAGGACAGCGATGTCCAAGAAGAAGCTGCCGAGGATGATGCCTTCATCAGGAGCAGGTGTCACAAGCAGATACACGACGATCTCATTACAACGGCTGAATCAAGTCCTAGCGGAGGAGATAATGATGCCGATGAAACTGCTTCGCCTCCTCCTACTAAGAAGAGTTCAAAAAGTTTCTTCGCAGGCGAAGATGATCTGGACCTGTGAGCATCTATACTCTTTTCCTGATTTATCATTTTGTATGCTAACAATGCACTGCACTTAAGCAGCTCTGACGATGATGATGAAGTTCCTCTTGCGAAGAGGGCCAAATTATCCTCTGGGAGAGCGACATCGGCTAAGGAATCGAACCCCTCTCCCGCCAAGTCGACGCCTCCGTCGCGAACGGGTGTAGAGAAGATTCCCGTGTCGAAGGTTATTCCTCCTGGCGATGCTCCCACTCCGTCGGCTGGTCGTGATCATGTAAGTATTCATTTTGCCTTGTTTTTACCAAATTTTCCTCATGTCGACTGAATCTTCCCGATTTTCCTTGCGGCAGCCGGTTATGCCATCGATGCTGTGATTGATTTCGCGAACTGTTTACTCGACGGAGGCTGAAACGTCCAGCTTCGGAAGACTGTCAAATCTTCGGCTGATCAGTGCTGGAGGCCAACAGGCTCGCCACCGATGCCAAGAAGGAAAACGCCTTGTGAAGGAGGAGGTGAAGTTGAAGAAGCAGATGAAGGATGAGCAGGATGCCTGTGCGGCGGCTGCAGTCGACAAGAAGGAAGGTGTTCTCCGTGAATCTGTCAAAGATTTATTGGGTAAGGTTCATGACACATAATTTCCGTTTCTGATACATCTTTTTTAGCTGCTGATCTTTCTTTCTTTCAGAGGCCGCCGATATAACTGTTACTCGACGTCATCAGCTTCGGGTAGACTCCACATCCGATGCCTTGTCGCTTGCTGCTGAGTCAAATGTCCAAGTCCTCGGCTTTTAAAAAGAGGAGCGCTGTCGAGGCTGTACTCAATGATCTTCCCGAAGCTGAAGCAGGACAAGACCCTTGGAGAGATGGCGGATGCTTTTCTTGTCGATTCTCCCGATCCCGTGGAGATATTGAAACGCCGTTCTCGCTTGTTTGGGGCGGTTCTTACTTTTCAGCTTCTAATGGGCCACGGGATGGGATCTAGTCTGGAGGATTTGTCTAAGGCCTTGCCTGTGGATGACAACAACCATGTGATCGACCTTGAACCCTTTAAAAGGTCGGCAGTGACTTGCGCCAACCGACTCCGAAGTTGGTAGATGAAGCACAGCAACAGAACTTCCGGCTGCTCCGAGTCGTCATCAGTGCCTCCCTGAACTTTTGCTTTAAAGACTTGTAATCGGGATTACTTGCACATTAATTTAGACCCGTTTGACTTCGGCTCTGTTGCCAATTCAAAACGCTCTTTTTAATGTAATATATATGCCCAATGCTCCCGATGGGAGTTTTTTTTATGTTAATGCTGGCCTGAACTGGGGATTATACTGCAGATTCCGTCATCTTCTTCCCGTGCCGAGCTTTTTTCGAATACTTCGAATAATGACGAATCAGACCTTGTTCACCGCTTACATGACCAAGTGTCTTGTCTAAATAAAGACATTACTTCTCTTCATGTTGCTACCGAAAGTTTGGGCTGCCTTGGTGAAGAAAAAGGGAGAGATAGCGACTGCTATCGAACAGTACGCTCTCGATGGTCTTCATGTTGCTACCGAAAGTTTGGGCTGTAAGTGTTAACCCATCCTCTGTTTTTTGACATAGCTTGAATGTTCTTTTAACTGGCATTCATTTCTTTTCCAGTCGTAGCTTCAGATGCAGCTGAGGAGAACAAGAAGATCCATGAAGAGGTCGAGAATGACTGACGTTGCGCACCCGAAGCACGATTTATGGCTGCATCGTCCGAAGGCTGTTATCATGGCGAAGTTTAAGTACCGGGTGGGGAAGGCGCATTATTACTTTGATAAGTTCCACGCTCATCTCACGATGGTTTGGAACACCTTGTTCCCTCTGGACCAAGCACCCGAAACTTTATCTGCCCTGTTCACCCGATTCAAGTCTCCCGAAAGGATTCGACAGTTGGTGCGGAAAGAACTCCTGGCTGGTGCTGAGCTCGCTTTTGCTTCCATATTGGCGTGCCATCCATCTTTAGACTTGGGGGCCGTAGCAAATACTGAGAGGAATTTAGGCCAATATTATGACATTGCTAGAGGTCCTGCTTACACCATTGTTTCTCGAATGGACACTACAAAGGAAAACCTTTTTTTTTTGACAAATCACTTTCGTCATGTGAAGGCCAATTTTCGTCAAGGATTACTTCGCGGTGACGAAATTTGATCGTCATGGGGTTCGTCAAGGAAGCTCCGTCATAAAATATCGGGGGTGACGGTATGCATTTTTTCGTCAACGTCAAATGTTTGATGGTGACGACCTGCAAATTCGTCAACATCAAAGGTTCATTGTTGACAGACAGGTTTGTCACGAAAAATTGCAACTTTCGTCAATATCTAAATCTTGGGAAGTTTCTGATTGGTCCAAAAAAAGCATACGTGGCCTTACATGTGGGTCCCATTTGGCTTCTGACAACATGGGTCCGACGGCGCTGACATGGATATCTGTCATGTGGGACCGGCATGGTGCTGACTGGTGGGACCCACAAAATATTATGACAAGCTGGACCCACAATATTCTGACCGGTGGGATCCACAAAATTCAGACAAGTGGGACCAGGTTGTTGCCGACATATGGGTCCCAATAATGCTGACTGGTGGGACCCACAAATTCTGACAAGTGGGACCAGAAATTGGTGCCACGTGGTTTCATTTAATAGTGACGTTGTGACATTTTCCGTCACCTTTTGAATTTGACAAAATTTGAGAGCATTTGAATTATTTGCGAAATTTGGGAAACAAAAAAACTGGCGAAATATCAAAAAGTAGACAATAAATATCATACTTAAATGGTGGCACAAGAAGTATATATGTCTCTCACAGACCGAAAGATTCATAAGAAAATTACAATTGGAACACAAAGAAATTAAAAGACCTATGATTAATAATGTTGTAGGACGGTGGTGCAATAGATTAGTTGCCCTGGGATTGAGACATGGATGGTGGCTGGGATGTCCTCAAGAGCAAATTAAGCACGGCATCCATTTCTGTCAGCCTCTTTTCATAAGCCAGAGTCTTTTCTTCTTGGGCTTTCTTCACAGCTTCAAGTTCTTCCTCCTGCTTCTTCCTGATCTCTTCAAATTTTTGATCTTGTTCTTGCAGTCTTGCCTGCATCTCACTGTGGTACCTTTCAGCTGCCTGTATGGAGTTCTGCTCTTGATCTGCCAGTCTTTGTTGTAGCTCTCGGATGCGTGTAGCTGAGACAGAAGACTTCCTGGAACTTGTTGCGACGCCCAATCTTGGTAGGAATGTGCTGTTGCAGGTGGTGGATGGGCTTTTCTCGCTCAGAACTAGCTGAACAATTTGCAAATCAGTCAAATCAGGTTCATCTTCATTGCGTGGCGCCGCTTTTTTTGCCACCATTTTATCCTGCATAAAGATTACAATCATTGCATGGACAACATACAAAACTGGATTATATTATATTGTGCTAATATGAAATATTTCTTACATATGCACTTTTTGCTTCAGCACTCATAATGTTATCCTTGTTAGTGTGTGTGATTCTAAAAAATTCAATTGGAGAGGTTTCTTCTTCCTGCTGCTTAGCCTTCTGCTTGAAAAAATGTAGAATGCACATTACCATTGTACACTGTGTATGACAGAAGTATGAACTGTATTGGGAAATTCAGAACACTTACTAGATGTTCCCAGTGAGCAACATAGCTTCGAGATCCAGTGGTATGGAACTGTTTCACAGCTTCTCTGTTCTTTCCATTTATTACACACACTCCCTATGTTCAGTACATGCATTTTATTTATCCAGATCAGAGAAATGTAAGAATTCAGTAGCTGTTATTGAAAGGAATAATGTTTATGTACCTGGTACTTCTCATCAAACCATCTTTTCACCAGTTCTTTCCAGCTTTTCTCTTCTACATGATCTGGCTTCTTGAGATATGCTTGCTCCAGTGTGAGATTTTTAATTTTCGGCCAATACTCCTTTTTAAGCCTATATCGGAACTGCCGAATACTAACTTGCAGCATATCAGTGCACACATCTTGAGCCACCTCATCATTTTTGTCCATACTAAACTTTCCCTGCAAAATAGTGATGCATTAATCAGTAGATTCTTAGATAGTTGATCATGTAGCATACTAATTAGGTTAAACCAAGATTGTACAGGACTCACCGCTACTGTACTTATAGCATGAGGAATGACATGTTTGAGAGTTTCATCTTTCTTGTACTGTGTCCAGTGTGTTGCAAGCGGCATTTTTTCACGGATGTGAATACCAACCTCATTGCTCAGCTTTGCTGACTGGACATAATCCTTGGGTCTCCTGACACCAGGAGTGAATTCAATTGGCATCTTATTGCCACCATGTCTTCTTGTGTACTCATGTAGTCCATGGCCCATGGTACGTCTGCGTCCACCTCTCTTTCTCTTACTACCGCCAGATGTTGTCAATGTCTCTGAAATAAGAGATATGAAATGATTCTCTTTTATATGAAAATATGCGGTACAGTGTTTAGTTTTTACAAACTTTCATACCTTGCCGCTGAAAGTTTACAATTTGATTGTCCTCAGGAGATGAGGTGCTGCCTCCAGATGTCATGATCTGGTTAGGTGAGGGTGCTCCTTCAGTGTTCAGACCAGCAGTGGCCGTCGGCTCATCAGATGACCCAGCTTCAGGTTCAGTTGTTGCCATTGATCTTGTTGCAATGTTGGATGGTGCAACTTCAGGTATGGATCGCTTCTTCTGTGCAACTATTGCAGAAGAAGCAACTATCTGCAAGCAAAGTAGAGGCTACATTAGTAGGAAACATTTAGCATGTACGTATTTCCTATCATAGTTCAGACATAGTTCCACAGACCTGAGCTGAAGTTTTGCCGACAGTGCGCTGATCCTCATCTGAATGAAGATCATCATCAGCAGTAGCTATCTCTTCTGGATTCGGTTCGTACGAAGGGTCCTCTTCGACCTCCTTCTCTTCGCAGTCTGTGTCCTTTAGATTGTTACTAGTTCCTATTTGTACCCCACCATACACTAATGAACGTGCAAAACCAGAGAAATCTTGCTGAAATTTGTGGCCAGGTCCATATCTTTCAGCGAAATTTTTTTCCATGCGTACTATATTTTCTTGCATTTGTTTCTCCTTGACAAGCTCATATGCCGGCTTGACGGGGTTTTCTGTCTCCGCTGAAATAATCGGAAGAGCGGAGCGTGAACAAAACATAAGAGGGGGCCAATTCCATAGAAAACAGCAAATAATTGTCTTTGCAAAATATTGTACAGCAGCAAATGATTGAAAACATAAGAGTCTACGTATGATGTCGGCGAACAAAACATAAGAGGGGGCATATGCCAGGCTAAGGGACATCATGTGCTTTTAGATATCTACTCGTAACAAATAATTGACACATGAGACTCCCCTCGGACACTGAATTATGCATGTCTGTTGATAGCTGGTTTCAGTCTGTTATTGGACAACTACCACCTCACATGGTGGATACTACCCTTCTGGTTGCTTGGCGGGCTTGGTATGCACGTAATGAGGTTACTCATGATAAGCCACTACCCCCTATTATTGGGTCTCACCGATTTCTGAGTGGATATATCAAGCTGATCGGGGATGTGAAGTCCATTCCTACAGAGAACCTAGTTAAAGGAAAACAGCCAGCTTCACTAGTGGGTATGGCACCAGTGCCAGCGCAACGTGTGACTCCATCTTTAAAGCCTTGGACTAAGCCACCGGCTGGATGGATTAAGCTGTCGATTGATGGGTCTTATAGTTCTGGTGAATTTGCTGGTGTTGGAACAGTTGTTGGAATCTGATCTCAATGTAACCCATCCTGTCTAATAAAGTTCCTTTTTTACCCGCAAAAAAAATTGACACATGAGACAAATTTCACAAGAAATGAAATTGATTTGGGAAACATGGGCATTTTTAGGCTGAAATTTGATTTTTGACTTTTGAAAGACATAGATAAACAAAAATTGTGGAAAGAAATAGACTGATGAAACAAAGTACATGATTAAAAAAACTTCATTATATTGTTAAGACGTGCATTGCACGTGCAAACTAACTAGTTCCATAGAAAACAGCAAACAATTGTTCTAGATCAAACTCTGCTTCCCTCTGAAACTGAGGAATAAAAGTCTGAAGCAATGTCGTTGTTCACTGTAGCTCGTCAGGCTGTTTTCGGCAACGGCTGGAATTAGTTCAGTTAAGTGTTTCGGCAAACAATTGTCTATGCAAAAGATTGTACAGCAGCGGGATGGCAAAGATTGTATAGCACGGCATGATTGTCTCTGGAATAAAAACGATAAACCCTATACGTATGATGTCGGGATTGGATCTATCAAATATGCAAGATCTAGATATAGGTCAAACGGGCGTGGTAGACATGTAAAACCGATCTCTCGATCGAACCATCCGAAAAACACAACAACAAGCCGATCACCGACAGATTTACCTTGGCGTTTCTTCGAGCTGGGCGCCTTCTTCGGCGTGTGTGCGCGATTTTCCTTCCCCCCGACGTTTCGACGACTGCCGGCCATGGCGACCACCGGCCGGGGAGATAGATGCGAGATGGAAGAACGTCCGGCGAAGACACCGGATCGGGGTGAGCACGAGAGGATGAGGTCGGGGGGTGGGGAGTTAAGATGCTCGTAAATCATGGGGGAGAGGCACGACGTATATAAGGGAGGGCGAAATATTTGATAGGTGGGGTGCGCGGGAGGAGTGGAGGGAACGAAAAATTTGTGTGTTTTGGCAGCCGTCGTACTACAATTTGGAGGGAACAAGTTTTTGCCGTGGAAGAAAAAATATTACTCTGAAAATGGAACTGTACATGTATATTTTAATTAAAAAATACCAGAACATGAATGGGACGCATGAAAAAAATCTAAATTTGGCACCCTCCTTTCGTTCGAAAACCCCTCTTTCGACACATGAATGGAACATGAATGGGCCATTCCCCCCTCTTTTCGTCCGAAAACCCCTCTTTCGACACATCTCCACCATGGGGACACCATGCCACCAACTCCAAAAAATCAAAACCCATAGCAACCAAGGTGTCATATCACAATGTGCACAAGGGTGCCAAATCATGCCCCAATCCATGGTGGTTTGGTCAGTTTTTGGCCATTCCCCCTCTTTTCGTCCGAAAACCCCTCTTTCGACACATCTCCACCATGGGGACACAATGCCACCAACTCCAAAAAATCAAAACCCATAGCAACCAAGGTGTCATATCACAATGTGCACAAGGGTGCCAAATCTTGCCCCAATCCATGGTGGTTTGGTGAGTTTTTGCCCATTCCCCCCTCTTTTCGTCCGAAAACCCCTCTTTCGACACATCTACACCATGGGGACACCATGCCACCAACTCCAAAAAATCAAAACCCATAGCAACCAAGGTTTCATATCACAATGTGCACAAGGGTGCCAAATCATGCCCCAATCCATGGTGGTTTGGTCAATTTTTGGCCATTCCCCCTCTTTTCGTCCGAAAACCCCTCTTTCGACACATCTCCACCATGGGGACACCATGCCACCAACTCCAAAAAATCAAAACCCATAGCAACCAAGGTTTTATATCACAATGTGCACAAGGGTGCCAAATCTTGCCCCAATCCATGGTGGTTTGGTGAGTTTTTGCCCATTCCCCCTCTTTTCGTCCGAAAACCCCTCTTTGGACACATCTCCACCATGGGGACACCATGCCACCAACTCCAAAAAATCAAAACCCATAGCAACCAAGGTGTCATATCACAATGTGCACAAGGGTGCCAAATCTTGCCCCAATCCATGGTGGTTTGGTCAGTTTTTGCCCATTCCCCCTCTTTTCGTCCGAAAACCCCTCTTTCGACACATCTCCACCATGGGGACACCATGCCACCAACTCCAAAAAATCAAAACCCATAGCAACCAAGGTTTCATATCACAATGTGCACAAGGGTGCCAAATCTTGCCCCAATCCATGGTGGTTTGGTCAGTTTTTGGCCATTCCCCCTCTTTTCGTCCGAAAACCCCTCTTTCGACACATCTCCACCATGGGGACACCATGCCACCAACTCCAAAAAATCAAAACCCATAGCAACCAAGGTGTCATATCACAATGTGCACAAGGGTGCCAAATCTTGCCCCAATCCATGGTGGTTTGGTCAGTTTTTGGCCATTCCCCCTCTTTTCGTCCGAAAACCCCTCTTTCGACACATCTCCACCATGGGGACACCATGCCACCAACTCCAAAAAATCAAAACCCATAGAAACCAAGGTGTCATATCACAATGTGCACAAGGGTGCCAAATCTTGCCCCAATCCATGGTGGTTTGGTGAGTTTTTGCCCATTCCCCCCTCTTTTCGTCCGAAAACCCCTCTTTCGACACATCTCCACCATGGGGACACCATGCCACCAACTCCAAAAAATCAAAACCCATAGCAACCAAGGTGTCATATCACAATGTGCACAAGGGTGCCAAATCTTGCCCCAATCCATGGTGGTTTGGTGAGTTTTTGCCCATTCCCCCCTCTTTTCGTCCGAAAACCCCTCTTTCGACACATCTCCACCATGGGGACACCATGCCACCAACTCCAAAAAATCAAAACCCATAGCAAACAAGGTTTCATATCACAATGTGCACAAGGGTGCCAAATCTTGCCCCAATCCATGGTGGTTTGGTGAGTTTTTGGCCATTCCCCCCTCTTTTCGTCCGAAAACCCCTCTTTCGACACATCTCCACCATGGGGACACCATGCCACCAACTCCAAAAAATCAAAACCCATAGCAACCAAGGTTTCATATCACAATGTGCACAAGGGTGCCAAATCATGCCCCAATCCATGGTGGTTTGGTCAGTTTTTGGCCATTCCCCCCTCTTTTCGTCCGAAAACCCCTCTTTCGACACATCTACACCATGGGGACACCATGCCACCAACTCGAAAAAATCAAAACCCATAGAAACCAAGGTGTCATATCACAATGTGCACAAGGGTGCCAAATCATGCCCCAATCCATGGTGGTTTGGTCAGTTTTTGGCCATTCCCCCTCTTTTCGTCCGAAAACCCCTCTTTCGACACATCTCCACCATGGGGACACCATGCCACCAACTCCCAAAAATCAAAACCCATAGCAACCAAGGTTTCATATCACAATGTGCACAAGGGTGCCAAATCTTGCCCCAATCCATGGTGGTTTGGTCAGTTTTTGGCCATTCCCCCTCTTTTCGTCCGAAAACCCCTCTTTCGACACATCTCCACCATGGGGACACCATGCCACCAACTCCAAAAAATCAAAACCCATAGCAACCAAGGTGTCATATCAAAATGTGCACAAGGGTGCCAAATCTTGCCCCAATCCATGGTGGTTTGGTCAGTTTTTGGCCATTCCCCCTCTTTTCGTCCGAAAACCCCTCTTTCGACACATCTCCACCATGGGGACACCATGCCACCAACTCCAAAAAATCAAAACCCATAGCAACCAAGGTGTCATATCACAATGTGCACAAGGGTGCCAAATCTTGCCCCAATCCATGGTATTGGGAAAATTGGGAGCACGTGTTGGTCTGATTTGGCATCACCACATTACCCTAGAACAGAAGTTTCACTTTGAAAAAGTTTGACAACCTCTTAGTACAATGGGGTCAACCTAGGTTTGACCAAACACTCAAAATTCCAGCCCTAATCATGGTATGAAATTCTTAGAAATTTGAAAGAATTTACATACTCGATTCATTTTTTATTTATTTCTTTCTTACTTTCTTCGTATGGAGACTCCATGTTAAAGGTGGGAAAGGTTTGTAAACAAATATCCTTCACTATGTGTGATCACTAATTCGTATTTAAAATATTTTATAGTTTTTAATACCCATCTTGAAAATTCTGTGCCTGCCCATCCGTCTTGCACCTCCACCAGCGCACCACCGACCTCCCCTTCCACCGAAGATCCCGAAGATGAAGCGTGTTCGCGGAGACGAGCCGGAGGCGAGTGCGGTCGTCAACGTCGACAGAGGCGACGGCGATGCTCCGGTAGTAGTCGACGCCGCGGAGGCGGGATCTTCTTCCGGAACTAGCAGAGCCGCTCTTCGCCGCGCCGTGACCGTGGAGGGCTCCGCCCAACCGGCCGTGGTCGCCGTCGCTGATGAGGCCAACGGAGACGTCCTCGCTCCCGCGGCACAAGCAGATGACCAGGGCTTCGATCCGAATGACCCGTTCTACCGCCACTCCAGGCAGTACCGCGAGCTATATGGCCCCAGAGAGTGCGACGAGTTCGAAGAGGAGGCCTCCGACAACTGCAGCGAGGTACTCTACTATTCCGATCGATCCCCTGTTTTTCTTGATCTTACTGTTCACCATAGGGTTTGCTCATAGGGTAGATTGATTTGCCCTGTCTGCTACTTCTTGTACAAATTGATGATTGTGGGGTTCTTACTCATCTGATTTGTGGTTCGTAGTTAGTAGATTTGTAATATTTGATGCACATCTTGATTCAACTGTACCAAAGTATCAACCAAATGATTTATGGTACCATGAATATTCATGCATGTTTCAAATTAGTAGATGACACTTATCTTAATTAGGTCATGATTCCTTGTGTGTGATTATGATTACAAGAATTATATTATAGGTACTATTAATTGATCTGATCCATGGATTTTATAATCACCATTTGTCTTAAACTGGTGCTTATTTATACGATGAAACCATAGTGTGTACATCATTTTTATTTAGGGAACAAATGAATGATCAGATGCATGTAATTTATGACCACCATTTTTCTTGAATTCCTGCTTATTGACGTCATGAATCCATATTGTTTTATGAATCAGTACATCTTCAGGGAACAAATGATTGATCCCTGATCCATGAAATTTATAATCACCATTTTCTCTTAAATTGGTGCTTAGTTATATTACTGAAATAATGATTGGACTACCCATGAACAATTTGTGACAACAGTTTAAATTGGTGCATATTTATATTAGTGAACTAATTATCTATGGTTGGATCTGGATCATAAATGTTGATTCTACATGATGATTAATTCTTAGTAATGTTCATAAAAAAATATTTAATGCTTGAATTGTATTTCAGTTAATTTCCTTCTCTCACTTCTTCTTTACTTTCAAATTCGCAGGAAGACTCTGAGGACATTGGCAGCGACAAGGAGGACCGGGACCGGAAGAGCCGCTTCGTTCTGAAGAAGCTGAAGACTGGCCAGATCCCTTTCCGCCGGGACGGTAAGCCTAATTGCCCATTCTGCGGCAGGGTTTTCCCGAAGGATATTGAGAGTCTGATCCAGCACGCGACGGGAGTTGGAAAAGGTAGCGCGCACAAGCACAAGGCTGCTAGCAAGGCGAAGCACGCTGCCTTTGGCAAGTTCCTCAGGGACTACGTCAAGACTGGCCTCATCCCGCTCGTCGGTCCAGCTGTTGGCCCTCATGTTCTCCACTAAATTTAGTTTCTGTTTAGTTGTTCCCCTGGAGGTTCATGGTTAAACTATGTCATGTTTCAAAGACTATGTTCTACTTTTGTTATTTGGAACCTGGGCAATCATACCCAGTTGTTTAAGACTATGTCATGTTTATATGTTGTTTGCTGTTGCAGAAGCATTACTGCTGCACATGTTATCTCTTTTTTCATGTTGATGCACGCTGCATTTGTGTAGATGTTTTATTCTGTAGCTAAGCAAGTTTCGAGTTAATTTCGACTACCAATGTTTGGCTACAGCAGAGTTGTGTAGATTACATATCCCTTTGTCCCACAAGTTTACTACTTTTATGTCTCCTTTTTTCGACTTGTAGTTGCTGTTGTTAGTTTCAAGTTTTGTTTTCATAAATACAATCTGTGTTGGTAATCAGCAAAATTGAAACCTCACAGGACAATTTGGAGGATGTGGTGCTCGAATAATAGTGGAAATGCGATATTATTTTTTACATGCATAATATATAGAAAATAGCTAGATCTCTAAATCGATGCATATGAAGCTACATATATATTCTTGGTCATAATCCCCTTATCTAAAGGGGATGGATGCATGGCTTCACGTCGTCGTCGCTTTCATCGTCAGTATCTTCGTCGTCTGAGTAGTAGTACCTCCTGCACATTGTTCCGTCGAACACCTTCACTGTGAGCACATCATCGCCTTCATATTTGAAGTGTACGAACCAGCCGAAATCCACACCGTGCGCGATGGCGAATTTCTCCCAGCCCTTGTCGAGGTACATTCGGCCTTGTCCGTCAAATAGGACCTCCACGGTCCAGAGACGAGGACCGCAGTCAGCTGCTCGCAGATACACCTTAGCTGGCTCCTGGCCGTCAAGATAGTCCGCAAATTTTTTTGGTAGTTCCTGCAAAGAGATCGAGCGCCGATCGTTTGAAATTAAAGGTTTTTTAGAACATGCCCATAATTAATCACATGCATCATATATGTGGGAACGCGTACATACCTTCTTGACCAAAGGGTCTTCATAGACGACGATGAAGAACTCCTCTATGATCAATGGCAGTGTTGACGGTGGTGGTGGCAATGATGATGATCCACTTCCCCTTCCCCTTCCCCTTCCCCTTCCCCTTCCCCTTCCCCTTCCCCTTCCGGTCCGCGTCCGAGACGTGGAAGCCATGGCAATGGATCAAGTGTATGTGAACAAAGAAGAGAGAGGCAGAACCTATTGACAGAAGGGATGGCCGTGTGGGTGTTTATAAGGGAGAGATGACCGTTGTAGGTGTTTACACAATAAAATAAGGAGGAGGTGAACGTTGCTGGGGGTTTACACAATAAATTAAAGAGGAGATGACCGTTGTGGGGGTTTACACAATAAATTAAGGAGGAGATGACCGTTGTGGGGGTATATATCTCAACAAAAAAGTAATGCGGACTATCTTGACGGAAATGGAACAAATGGGTACAACAAATCGTTGATGGTTTATCTTTTTTGCGTGAAGAGTTGTGTAGATTACATATCCCTTTGTCCCACAAGTTTACTACTTTTATGTCTCCTTTTTTCGACTTGTAGTTGCTGTTGTTAGTTTCAAGTTTTGTTTTCATAAATACAATCTGTGTTGGTAATCAGCAAAATTGAAACCTCACAGGACAATTGTTGACATATCATGGCAAAATATTTACTTATATATAGTAGAAACCAGTGCTGGGTTGCAGACCATGCATCTACAGTTTCAAAAGAACTGACTACTAGCCAAAAGCACCTCACGCAGGAGGGAGACCAAACCAAAAGATCAGGGGGTCATGCAGCATCAAGGACTCTGTCGACCACGATCTTGCGGTAGAGCTCGTAAGAGACCCAAGCATCAATGGCTGCATAGTCGATGTTCATCTTTGGAAGTGGGAAGTCCCCCCACAGTCTGTGCCGATGGTGGTGGAACTTCTTCTTCATATCACCGTACGATGAATCAATGAGTCTGGCTGCCATGGTAGCCATGCCAGCCCTCGGATGACCAGTGTACTTGAAGTACTCGTCCTGGAGATCGACGTAGTACTCACGAGGAATCTGCATGTGCCATGACCTCCACAGAACTCTCGTGTCACCACGGATGTCAACACTCGCAAACGTGATTCCTTCTCGAAAGAAATCGCAGATAGCCGGAGCGTCCCACCAGGCAGCACTGCAGTAAACAAAGTAATGTACTAGTCACAGATCGAGCATATGAACTAGGAAACAAATTAGGGATCAAGTAAAGTAAAAAGGAAGTCACAGATCGAGCATATGAACTAGTCAATCAAATGAGGAATCAAGTAAACTAAAAAGGAGTCACAGATCGAGCATATGAACTAGTCAATCATATGACGAATCAAGTAAACTAAGTAGCAAATATGCAAAGAACCTACAGAGGAGACGAAGATGAAACAAATTAATAAATCGGGAACAATGTCTAGCAGATTTAGATCGGGAATGTACTGATATTCGGGAACAATGTCTAGCAGATTTAGATCGGGAATGTACTGATTTTCGGGAACAATGTCTAACGAGAGTCGAAGAGAGACACAACGGCGGAAACTAAAAAACCCCAATCGAAAGATTCAAAAAGGGGATTAGTTCTTACGCTGCGTAGTGGAACACCAGCACATGTCGACGCATGCAGAGTTGAACCACGGCGATCTTCTTCTCGTCCTCGGCTCGATGGTTGGTGTACTCGAAGTCGAGGCCCACGAACTTGTGCTCGTCCTCCTTGAGCCACTCCGTGTACATGTCGAGGACGCGGCGCACTTCCCAGGGGTCGTTGGTGTAGACCACCTCCAGTTCCTGGCCGTCGTGGATGTGGACTGCGCGCGTGCTGGACCAGTAGTACAGTTCCTGCTCATCCATGTCCATGGCGACGCGGCGGCGGGAGACGAATAGACTGAGGGAGCGGAGACGACGAGAAGTGGGGAAACCAGGAAGCGGTGCGAATATTGAGACGGTAGGGGAGGGGGAAGGGGATAAAAATCATCCCCATTAATTACTCCGTGCGAATATTGAGACGCGTAGACGACGAGAATATTGACGCGGGTCTTGACTTCTGACGTGCAGTCCAACTGACCAGTGGGGCCTGCGCATTCGATCGTGTTGTCACGTCAAAACCCAGCACCGCCCATTTGCCCTCCTCTTGACCTACCGAAATTTACTCCACGATATAACTGGCCATCATATCACGACCTCCTTCAGCCGCCGCCAGATCTCGCCACGTCTCTCGCCGCCACAGCTCGCCACGTCTCTCGCCGGCGAGACTTGTAAGACTCTCGCTCCGCGTCGAGACCAAGGATGGCGCCTACTAGTGGAGTAAGTAAATAAAATGTACGTCTCGCGATCGATCGTTGTTTCCGATTTGTAATCTTTCTTCATATTTTTTGCAGTGTCCAGTTTGCTTTGACAAGAAGGGGATGTGCGGCGGAGGGGGAGTCACGTTAGGTTTTTTCGTGCAAACACTACAAGAGGGTTTTGAGGAGAAGACGGTACATGCACTTATAAGTTTAAAATTCATTCAGATGTTTTATTAATTCACCGCCACATCAAAGTTTAACACGTGATCCTAGTAGTTATTGCTAGTTTAGTACTATTATTCAGATGTGTGTAATAATTGTTGTTCACCATATGTATTAACCGCTTATTTATGGTTGAGTTTTAGGATAGTTGTGATAACTTTTACGTTCATATGAGTTTTACGATAGTTGTAGCTGTTAGAGATAGAGGTATCGGTAGTTCAGTCCTATACCGATAGAAGTTCAGATATGTGCTGATAGAAGTTCAGATATGTGCTGATAGAAGTTCAGATATGTGCTGATAGAAGTCCTAGATACATACGATGTATTACTTGCGCAACAATGTACCTCCCCTATATATTAATGAGATCTGAGAATAGTTAACTTACTTTTGTATTAACTCTACTGAATTTAGGTCATCCCTTGCTACTATAGACCGTATTTCCTTCAGAAGTATGGTGTCCAGACCTCCGACAGGACAACTTTTGAAGCTGCACTTAGAACCAAAGATGGCCATGCATTTGTTGTTAATGTTACCAACAGAGCTGGCAGAACCTATATCAACGGAAGATTTTGGAACGAATTTGCTAGAGTGTACAATTTTAAGGTTGGCATGGAGTTAATTTTCAGAATTAAGTCATCTGGTCAGGATACTCTTGTAATAACTGGAACTGAACCACTAATCCATCCAGGTAATTATCCACCTTTGGACAGAATGATTGATCATATTAATTATTCCATCTTATGTCAGTTATTTTAATTATGCAGCTTACTACCAGTTGTCCCGTACGAAGCGTGACATTGTTGACTCGCTCAGTACTACTGATGGAACAATGATAAATTGGAGGATGATGCATACCGTCATTCTTCAGGTGGACAACTTGGACTACCTTGTTGAGTACCACAATGCTGGAGATTATGATCAAGGAGCACTAGTTGTCCCAATGCTGCATACTCTGAATTGGACAAACAGCGAAAATTACAACAAACACGTGGTAAGCAGTAGATCATATCATTTCATTAAGTTTGCGACCTACATTACGTACAAGTGTTAACTAAACTATGTCCCTACTGTTGGAACAGAAAATCCCTAGCCGTTTGGTTCCTAAAGATATGGAACAATATGGTGCAATCAGTATTGTGTGCCATCCCAGTACTTTGGTGCGTGCGTCCTACGCAATTTCTTCTGACGATGGTCGTCTCTGCGTCAGTGGGTGGAAGGAGTTCATGGACAAGGAAAAGCACCTTCAGATGGGTGACAAGATGCTGTTCTTGCTTTACCTGGGAAATGCAGGGGTTTACTTGTTTGCTACCCATGTGCCTGAAATCGATCTGGAGTAGCTAGTCAGTGATTCATGGTGCCCGTGTGTCCAACTATGCAGCCCCTTTAGGTTTTAATTAAGTTGTAAGACTCTTTATGCGATTGTCGATTTTGCTTGTGTTAAAACAATAGTTAGTCATATCGTGCTGCTGGTTGTAATCGTGTCAAGTGTCGATTAATTAAAACCATTGTCAAAGTTATGTTACCGACATGTTGGCTTTCTTATATCTGTCCATATTTTTGCTTATATTAATTTGCTCTTAAACCCTTCTGGATAATTCAATGACAAGTTCGAGATCGTAAACATCTAAATAAGAACATTTCAAATGTTTGGAACAAAACATATAGTTGTATGCATTACATGTTTCTATCAATCTACATCACTATCTTCTTCTGAATTTTTTCCCTCGTCATCATGTATGTTCTCTTCCAATATGAGACTATCTTCCTGATTCTCTAGTTCATCTTCGCTCATATCCATGTCAACATTGGGACTATCTTCCTCATTCTCTAGTTCACGAATTGTACGAGCATCATGAATACGTACAACTTCAGCAGCACGATGATCATCCTCCTCTGCTTCCACCTCTGCTTCCTCGTCTAGGTCGACAACATCATGAAATGTATGGTCGACTGAACCTTCATCCTCCTGGTATGCGTCTTCATTCCGTACAAATGCATCATCGTTACCATCTTCTAATTCTGGAACGTCGTACACGTGTCTATGGCTGAACTTCTGCACCACTTTCCACGGATCACCAAACTTTGTATCCTCCAAATAGAAGCATGTTTCAGCTTGACTGGCCAATATGAATGGTGAATTCTTGAACCATAGGATAGAAGTGTTAACGCTTTTAAAATAACCATCATCTTTTATCTTGGAACCCCTGCCCGCAAGGTCGAACCAGTCGCAACGAAACAAGTACACGGACCTGTCACCGTGCTTGTTAGTCCCGTACTGCAGTTCAAGAACTTCTTGCAGAACACCATAGTACTCGGTCTCATCTGCATCACCAAAAGATCCCTTAGTCGCTACGCCCGAATTTTGAGTCTTCAGGTCTTTATCCCGAGTAAGCGTGCGAAACCTCGCACCCTTTACGTTGCAACCAGCGTATACTACTACACGCCGGTCTGGCCCAGCAGCCAGAGACTTCAAATCTTCTGATGCATTGTCCAACTGTCTCACATGGTTTGCAAACCAACCTGCAAACTCTCTCTGAACCGTCTCCTCGATGTCACGCACACCCCTACCTCCCAATTCTTGTCGGAATTCACTGAAACATAGAAAAAACACATATGAAATACAGGACAATTATGTCTGCAACATTGAGAAGTAGTTATTAAAGTGAAGCTAACTACTTACTTGATATAACGTTCTACATCGTCACAGTTGTTCAGCACATACCAAACCATTTTGTCAAATTCCTTGTCAAAATGTTTCAAAATGGATTTCCCAAGACCTTTAGCTCCAACTGAAAATACTTCCATCTCGTCAGGATCAGGTTTTCTCCGTATGTCTTGGTTCCTATCATCTTTGTTAAATCTTGTTTCTGTGCCATCCTTGAAAAATCTAGAGCAAAAAATCAAACACTCATCAACAATGTAGCCCTCTGCGATAGAACCTTCTGGCCTTGCTTTGTTACGGACCGTAGACTTTAGATAACCTAATCTTCTCTCAACTGGATACATCCAACCATAATGAACAGGACCCCTCAAAAGAGCCTCGTCAGGAAGATGAATAGCTAAGTGCACCATTACATCAAAAAAAGCTGGGGGGAAGAGCTTCTCAAGTTTGCATAGGATCACAACAATTTCAACCTTCAATCGATTCAGCACATCAACTTTCAGGGTTTTGGCACACAGCTCCCTAAAAAATCTTCCTAGCTCTGCAATAGCCACATACATTTCCTTAGATGCAATTCCCTTGAGCCCAGCCGGCAACACTCGCTGCAGAAGTATGTGGCAATCATGCGTCTTCATACCGGTAACCTTACAACCATCAATATTCACACATCTTCCCCAGTTTGCGCAATAACCATCTGGGAACCTAGTGTTTGCCAAATACCTACACAAATGTCTCTTCTGTTCCTTCGAAAGCGTCCACGGTGCAGGGGGCTTCGCATAAGTTACTGCTGCATCATCATCATCCTTCACAATTTTCTTCAACCAATACTTCTTCCAGATTTTGAATTTCTTCAAATCAATTCTAGCACTAACAGTGTCCTTATTCCTGCCCTCAAGTTCAAGTAGTGTACCAACAATATTGTCACATATGTTCTTCTCAATATGCATCACATCTAAGTTGTGAGCTATCTTAAGTTCTGGCCAGTACGGTAGATGATGTAAGCTGACTTTCAGGTGCCATGTTGGTTCACCGGGTACAGTTGCACGCTTCCGCTTTCTACTTATTGGATTTTTCCCATGTTCAAAATCCTTAACCCTTTCTACCTTCCCAGCTACCTCTTTGGGTGTGTACTTCCTTGGTGGATCTCTAGTCTCAGCTTTACCATTGAAAAGTCTGCTTTTCCTGTATGGGTGATTTTTATCAAGAAATCGCCGATGCCCAATATATCCAATTTTGTTTTTCAAAGATTCAGCGCAAGGATTCTCATCGCAATGCACACACGCATGAAATCCTCTTGTGCTTCGGCCTGACATAGTGGCATATCCAGGATAATCATGAATAGACCAAAGAAACGCAGCATGCAATGGGAAATATTCCTCTGTGCATGCATCAAATGTCTCCACACCACTCCATAGCTGCATCATATCTTTTATCAGTGGCTGCATAAATACATGAAAATCTTTCCCTGGGGAATACTTTCCGGGGATTAGCAATGCCATCATGTAATTCGATTGATCCATGCACATCCATGGTGGGAAGTTGTAAGGAATCACAAAAACAGGCCACATACTGTAAGGATTACTCATACTTCCAAAGGGACTGAAGCCGTCTGTGGCAAAACCTAGTCTTATGTTACGAGGATCTTTAGCAAACCAATCAAACCTGCCATCAAAGTGCTTCCATGCCTCACCATCAGCAGGGTGCCTCAGTACATTGGGCTCAACAACCCTCTTCTCTTTGTGCCATCTAGTATGTGTCGACATTTCCTTTTTAACAAATAGTCTCTGCAACCTTTTAATTATAGGAAAGTACCTTAACACCTTGTGAGGGATTTTCTTTTTTCCAGTAGGGTCTCTATATCTTGATAATCCACAAACATGGCAGTGCGTATCGTCCTTGTGATCTCCCCAAAATAAAGAACAATCAAACTTGCATGCATGAATTGTCTCATAACCAAGCCCAACATCAGAAAGAACACTCTTAGCATCAGCATATGATTTGGGAAAGTCCACATCTGGCAAAGCTGTACGTAAAAGCTGAAGTAAGAGATCAAATCCTCTGTTTGTTATCCGGCTGTATGATTTGACATGAAGGAGCTTAATAATGAACGACAACCTAGTGAAAGAGGTGCATCCCTCATAAAGTTCTTTTTTCGCTGACTCAATTAGATTAGCATACAGATTTGGCAGGTCAGGACCTTTATTTCCAGACTTCTGCAGTTCATCGATCATACTAGACGAATCATCAACATAACAATCACCATTGTCTTCCTCTTCATCGTTGTCACTATCATACGCACCATCATCGTTTCTATCCCGCCCTTCGTCATCACTAAAACCTTCCCCATGTCTAGTCCATCTTGTATACGTCATGGACATACCTGAACAATTGCAGTGATCCTCGACTGTTTTTATATCCTGACGTATCAGATTTAGGCAGTCCTTGCAAGGGCACAAGATTGGTTCATCTGTATTGTCCAAGTGTTCTCGCGCAAACTTGATGAAATCCCTAACACCTGCCATGTACTTTGTTGTGAACTTCTTGGTGCCATCAGTTATCCAACTTCGATCCATTGCCTACAATTCAGTTAAGAACATGCCAACGTTCTTCAGAACAGATCTTGACAACTGATTAAAAAATCTAGACCTAACGAACAATCAGGAGAACTCACCGATGATGCGTCTCGCCGCCACCACAATGGAGCCTTCACGGAATTCTTCTCACCTCGACGAGAACCCTAGTCGATTCGACTGTTAGCAAGATCACCTATATAGGCCGTGTCTGCTAGCGGCGCGACTTAAACGAGGCACCCTCGGCCGACATAAATATTAATAAGGGAATTATTATGTCGTAACATCTAGATCACACCATTGAAATAAATATGTAGAATAGACTAGTTACGGATCCAGATCAAAATTCCATATCTACCTTAGCGGTAACACTCCGCGTCGGTCACGCCAAAGCCCTGGTTCGATTCTTCCAAACCACAATTTTTACTTAATTAAATATGTTCCTGACAAGTGGGTCACGCATGATATATAAAACTAATAACATTTAATAAAGTAACTTAGTATTATTGACCTGCTATGTGGGTCCGTTGTATATGCAAATCACGGTTTACATACACCACGATCTTTGATTTCGTCACCTATTAACAGACACGATGGAAGCCCTTCCCGCTTGGGTAATGGGTGACGATTTTTTGTTGACGAAAAATCATACCGTCAAGCATTACCTTAAATGCTAACACGTTCGTTGGGAACCCAAGAGGAAGGTATGATGACGGTAGTTTTTGAAACCAAGGTTTATCGAACCAGGAGGAGCCAAGAAGCACGTTGAAGGTTGATGGCGGCGGGATGTAGTGCGGAGCAACACCACAGGCGCCAACGTGGAACCTGCACAACACAACCAAAGTACTTTGCCCCAACGAAACAGTGAGGTTGTCAATCTCACCGGCTTGCTGTAACAAAGGATTAACCGTATTGTGTGGAAGATGATTGTTTGCAAGAAAACAGTAAAACAAGTATTGCAGCAGATTTGTATTTCAGTATAAAAGAATGGACCGGGGTCCACAGTTCACTAGAGGTGTCTCTCCCATAAGATAAAAGCCTGTTGGGTGAACAAATTACAGTCGGGCAATTGACAAATAGAAAGGGCATAACAATGCACATACATGACATGATAAGTATAGTGAGATTTAATTGGGCATTACGACAAAGTACATAGACCGCCATCCAACTGCATCTATGCCTAAAAAGTCCACCTTCAGGTTATCATCCGAACCCCTTCCAGTATTAAGTTGCAAAGCAACAGACAATTGCATTAAGTATGGTGTGTAATGTAATCAACAACTACATCCTCGGACATAGCATCAATGTTTTATCCCTAGTGGCAACAGCACAACACAACCTTAGAACTTTCTGTCACTGTCCCAGGTATCAATGAAGGCATGAACCCACTATCGAGCATAAATACTCCCTCTTGGAGTTAAGAGCAAAAACTTGGCCAGAGCCTCTACTAATAACGGAGAGCATGCAAGATCATAAACAACACATAGGTAATAACTTGATAATTAACATAACATAGTATTCTCTATCCATCGGATCCCGACAAACACAACATATAGTATTACAGATAGATGATCTTGATCATGTTAGGCAGCTCACAAGATCCAACAATGAAGCACAATTAGGAGAAGACAACCATCTAGCTACTGCTATGGACCCATAGTCCAGGGTGAACTACTCACTCATCACTCGGAGGCGACCATGGCGGTGTAGAGTCCTCCGGGAGATGAATCCCCTCCGGCAGGTGCCGAGGCGATCTCCTGAATCCCCCAAGATGGGATTGGCGGCGGCGGCGTCTCAAGGTTTTCCGTATCGTGGCTCTGTATGGGGTTTCGCGACGAGGCTTTAAGTAGGCGGAAGGGCAACGGGGGCCACACGAGGGCCCCACACCATAGGTCGGCGCGGCAGGGCCGGGCCGCGCCGCCCTATGGTGGCGGCGCCTCGTGGCCCCACTTCGACTCCTTCGGTCTTCTGGAAGCTTCGTGGCAAAATAGGACCCCGGGCGTTGATTTCGTCCAATTCCGAGAATATTTCGTTACTAGGATTTCTGAAACCAAAAACAGCAGAAAAAAGAACTGGCTCTTCGGCATCTTGTTAATAGGTTAGTTCCAGAAAATGCACGAATATGACATAAAGTGTGCATAAAACATGTAGATATCATCAATAATGTGGCATGGAACATAAGAAATTATCGATACGTCGGAGACGTATCAGCATCCCCAAGCTTAGTTCTGCTCGTCCCGAGCAGGTAAAACGATAACAAAGATAATTTCTGAAGTGACATGCCATCATAACCTTGATCATACTATTTGTAAACATATGTAATGAATGCAGCGATCAAAACAATGGTAATGACTTGAGTAAACAAGTGAATCATAAAGCAAAGACTTTTCATGAATAGTACTTCAAGACAAGCATCAATAAGTCTTGCATAAGAGTTAACTCATAAAGCAATAAATCAAAGTAAAGGTATTGAAGCAACACAAAGGAAGATTAAGTTTCAGCGGTTGCTTTCAACTTATAACATGTATATCTCATGGATAATTGTCAACATAGAGTAATATAACAAGTGCAATATGCAAGTATGTAGGAATCAATGCACAGTTCACACAAGTGTTTGCTTCTTGAGGTGGAGAGAGATAGGTGAACTGACTCAACATAAAAGTAAAAGAATGGTCCTTCAATGAGGAAAGCATCGATTGCTATATTTGTGCTAGAGCTTTTATTTTGAAAACATGAAACAATTTTGTCAACGGTAGTAATAAAGCATATGAGTTATGAACATTATATCTTACAAGTTGCAAGCCTCATGCATAGTATACTAATAGTGCCCGCACCTTGTCCTAATTAGCTTGGACTACCGGATCATCGCAATGCACATGTTTTAACCAAGTGTCACAATGGGGTACCTCCATGCCGCCTGTACAAGGGTCTAAGGAGAAAGTTCGCATTGGATTTCTCGCTTTTGATCATTCTTCAACTTAGACACCCATACCGGGACAACATGGACAACAGATAAACTCCTCTTTAATGCATAAGCATGTAGCAACAATTATTATTCTCATATGAGGTTGAGGATATGTGTCCAAAACTGAAACTTCCACCATGATTCATGGCTTTAGTTGGCGGCCCAATGTTCTTCTCTAACAATATGCATGCTCCAACCATTAAGGTGGTAGATCTCTCTTACTTCAGACAAGACGGACATGCATAGCAACTCACATGATATTCAACAAGGAATAGTTGATGGCGTCCCCAGAAACATGGTTATCGCACAACAAGCAACTTAATAAGAGATAAAGTGCATAAGTACATATTCAATACCACAATAGTTTTTAAGCTATTTGTCCCATGAGCTATATATTGCAAAGGCGAATGATGGAATTTTAAAGGTAGCACTCAAGCAATTTACTTTGGAATGGCGGAGAAATACCATGTAGTAGGTAGGTATGGTGGACACAAATGGCATAGTGGTTGGCTCAAGGATTTTGGATGCATGAGAAGTATTCCCTCTCGATACAAGGTTTAGGCTAGCAAGGTTATTTGAAACAAACACAAGGATGAACGGTGCAGCAAAACTCACATAAAAGACATATTGTAAACATTATAAGACTCTACACCGTCTTCCTTGTTGTTCAAAACTCAATACTAGATATTATCTAGACTCTAGAGAAACCAAATATGCAAACCAAATTTTAGCAAGCTCTATGTGTTTCTTCATTAATGGGTGCAAAGTATATGATGCAAGAGCTTAAACATGAGCACAACAATTGCCAAGTATCAAATTATCCAAGACATTTTAGAATTACTACATGTAGCATTTTCCAATTCCAACCATATAACAATTTAACGAAGAAGAAACTTCGCCATGAATATTATGAGTAAAGCCTAAGGACATATTTGTCCATATGCAACAGCGGAGCGTGTCTCTCCCACAAAAAGAATGCTAGGATCCAACTTTATTCAAACAAAAAAAAAAAAAAAACAAACCGACGCTCCAAGCAAAGTGCATAAGATGTGACTGAATAAAAATATAGTTTCAGGGGAGGAACTGATGATGTTGTCGATGAAGAAGGGGATGCCTTGGGCATCCCCAAGCTTAGACGCTTGAGTCTTCTTAGAATATGCAGGGGTGAACCACGCGGGCATCCCCAAGCTTAGAGCTTTCACTCCTCTTGATCATAGTATATCATACTCCTCTCTTGACCCTTGAAAACTTCCTTCACACCAAACTTCAAGCAAACTCATTAGAGGGTTAGTGCACAAATAAAAATTTACATGTTCAGAGGTGACACAATCATTCTTAACACTTCTGGACATTGCATAAAGCTACTGGACATTAATGGATCAAAGAAATTCATCCAACATAGCAAAAGAGGCAATGCGAAATAAAAGGCAGAATCTGTCAAAACAGAACAGTTCGTAAAGACGAATTTTAAAATGGCACCAGACTTGCTCAAATGGAAAAACTCAAAACTAATGAAAGTTGCGTACATATCTGAGGATCACTCACGTAAATTGGCATAATTTTCTGAGTTACCTACAGAGAATTAGGCCCAGATTCGTGACAGCAAAGAAATCTGTCTCTGCGCAGTAATCCAAATCTAGTATGAACCTTACTATAGAGACTTTACTTGGCACAAAAACATGATAAGGAGAGGTTGCTACAGTAGTAAACAACTTCCAAGACTCAAATATAAAACAAAGTGCTGTAGTAAAAACATGGGTTGTCTCCCATAAGCGCTTTTCTTTAACGCCTTTCAGCTAGGCGCAGAAAGTGTATATCAAGTATTATCAAGAGATGAAGCATCGACATTACCTTGGGCTTTACCCTTACCTTTCTTGTCCTTTTTCTTACTCTTTGGCTTAGGGAATATATGGCTACACCCGGGTGTAGAGGTGAATTTTAAGGTGCCTTCTCTCACGTCTATGACTGCTCCCAATAGTTTCAGCAGGGATCTTCCGAGTGTGATTTGTCCTGTTCCTGCGCATTCAATGACAAGGTAATCAATGGATATTGTTCTCCCAAGAATAGTTGTATGCACACCCGCAGCTATCCCTTTAGGAATTATAACAGAGTTATCAATAAGAGTTATTCCTTCTCCCCCTTCAGCGAATTCCCAAAGTTTCAAAGATTTATGAATACTCTTAGGCATTAGGCAAAATTCAGTCATAATATCACAATTAGCATGAAGAGTTTGGTCACCTATGACAATTTTAATAGTAGGATCCCACAATGAAGGTTCAGAGTTCACTAAAACTTGATCAAGACGGTTACGAATATATCCATAATTTTCATTTAGGCGAGATGCACTTGTTTCAAGAGTGTTTAATCTATTATAAATGCTAATAAGGGCTGAATCAAAGTTATTAGCTGAATCATGTGATGCAACCAACTTCTTTATAGCATTAAAAGCTTGATCCCCATTACAATGAAGGAAATCTCCTCCCACTAGAGCATCCAAAGCATATCTATAGCGAATCATAAGACCAAAATAAAAATTACTAAGGAGCAAACTTAGGGTCATTTGTGGTTCAGTTTTACGATAAGAAGTAAAAATCCTGGACCAAGCATCTTTAAAACTTTCCTCATCCCCTTGTTTAAAAGTAAAAACTAATTCCTCAGGTGAAGAAGTAACAGGTACAGAGCTAGACATGATAACAAAAGTAAACTAAATGCAAGTAACTAATTTTTTTGTGTTTTTGATATAGAGAGTAAGACAGTAAATAAAGTAAAGCTAGCAACTAATTTTTTTGTGTTTTGTTTAGGTGCAGCAAACAAAGTAGTAAATAAAATAAAGCAAGACAAAAACAAAGTAAAGAGATTGGGAAGTGGAGACTCCCCTTGCAGCGTGTCTTGATCTCCCCGGCAACGGCGCCGAAAAAGAGCTTGATGGCGTGTAACTCACACGTTCGTTGGGAACCCCAAGAGGAAGGTATGATGCGCACAGCAGCAAGTTTTCCCTCAGAAAGAAACCAAGGTTTATCGAACCAGGAGGAGCCAAGAAGCACGTTGAAGGTTGATGGCGGCGGGATGTAGTGCGGAGCAACACCAGAGATTCCGGCGCCAACGTGGAACCTGCACAACACAACCAAAGTACTTTGCCCCAACGAAACAGTGAGGTTCTCAATCTCACCGGCTTGCTGTAACAAAGGATTAACCGTATTGTGTGGAAGATGATTGTTTGCAAGAAAACAGTAAAACAAGTATTGCAGCAGATTTGTATTTCAGTATAAAAGAATGGACCGGGGTCCACAGTTCACTAGAGGTGTCTCTCCCATAAGATAAAAGCATGTTGGGTGAACAAATTACAGTCGGGCAATTGACAAATAGAAAGGGCATAACAATGCACATACATGATATGATAAGTATAGTGAGATTTAATTGGGCATTACGACAAAGTACATAGACCGCCATCCAACTGCATCTATGCCTAAAAAGTCCACCTTCAGGTTATCATCCGAACCCCTTCCAGTATTAAGTTGCAAAGCAACAGACAATTGCATTAAGTATGGTGCGTAATGTAATCAACAACTACATCCTCGGACATAGCATCAATGTTTTATCCCTAGTGGCAACAGCACAACACAACCTTAGAACTTTCTGTCACTGTCCCTATCAATGAAGGCATGAACCCACTATCGAGCATAAATACTCCCTCTTGGAGTTAAGAGCAAAAACTTGGCCAGAGCCTCTACTAATAACGGAGAGCATGCAAGATCATAAACAACACATAGGTAATAACTTGATAATTAACATAACATAGTATTCTCTATCCATCGGATCCCGACAAACACAACATATAGTATTACAGATAGATGATCTTGATCATGTTAGGCAGCTCACAAGATCCAACAATGAAGCACAATTAGGAGAAGACAACCATGGCCACCCCAGGGGTGAACTAACTCAACGGCGCCAAAGGCCGGAGCTCTCCTTGCCGGAGGGCGATCTCCCCCTCTCTATCCATGGCGATAGTATTCGGATTGATCTTGATCATGTTAGGCAGGTGGCACAATTCATCTAGGACCCATAGGGTGCTCAAGGCGACCATGGCGGTGTAGAAGATGAACGCGGAGGAGAAAGATGGGAGCGAAGGTTTTCCGTATCGTGGCTCACTGGGCACGACAGGCTTTAAGTAAGGGCGCGGGCCCCACACCATAGGTCGGCGTGGCACGCCGTGGCGGCGCCTCGGCCCCACTCCTCTTCGGTCTTCCGGAAGCTTCGTGGCAAAATAGGACCTGGGCGTTGATTTCGTCCAATTCCGAGAATATTTCGTTACTAGGATTTCTGAAACCAAAACAGCAGAGCAACTGGCTCTTCGGCATCTTGTTAATAGGTTAGTTCCAGAAAATGCACGAATATGACATAAAGTGTGCATAAAACATGTAGATATCATCAATAATGTGGCATGGAACATAAGAAATTATCGATACGTCGGAGACATATCAATTACCTTAAATACTTGCCGAAAGATGAATTCGTCACCTATAAGACACATCCATGACGGTATGCATTTTCGTCACCAGGGTTTTCGTCAACAAATGTCCCATCTCTTGTAGTGGGAGTCATGCTTTGAGAAGGATCTGAAGGCCCACTGGGACCGGGTAACCCGATCATGAATGTAATAGCCTTACACCTGCATACGTTTCTTTTGTATAAATTTACCACGTACGTTGCATGCTATGTTATTTTGACTGATGTTTTATTGTCGAGGGCGGCTGAGTGATCAGTTCAACCTGCTCTCTCGACGACTTCGTTGAATTATGCAATGTTATTGCGAAGCCTTTATGTAAGTTTTGTAAGAGCGAGACCCATCGACTTAGTCGAGGGAATTAGACGCTTGGCTTCGTCACGCGGTGCACCGGTTTGAGCCTTATTTTGTGATAATGTAACCATCGACTGCAGCACTCGTGTATTTTCTCGAGGCTTGGATTGGTTGTTTTTGTGCATCATTAATCTTAGCTCCCGTTGAGAGTATTTAATTAATGACATATTTTTTAGGCCAGCGCTCCCGATGGGAGTAAGAGCCAATGGCAGGGCCTCATACGGTATGTTCGGATGATAAGGCCTGGAGCAAGAAAAAAGGTAGAAAACCTGATTAGAACTTTTATTCATAATGCAAAAGCAACCTTAAGGGCTATCGAGTAAAAAGCAATCGTATCCTATGTGTAGAACCGTCGCAAATGTGCGATGTTCCATGGATTCTCAACGTCTTTTCCTGAAGCTGGGCTTTTGAGCCGGTAGGCTCCTCCTGGTATCACTTCAGTGACGATATACGGTCCTTCCCATGGGGATTCGAGTTTCAAGGTCTCTCTTGCTCAGCCGAAGTACCATATCCCCGACACTGAAGCTTCGGCTGCGTATTCGTCGACTGTGATAATTTCTCAGCGCCTGCTGGTATACCGTTGTTCTTGCCAAGGCAATATCTCGTGCTTCGTCGAGGAGGTCCACAGCGTCCTGTAGCGCGATATTGGAAGAAGATTCCGTGTACGCTGTCACCCGAGGTGCTTCAAACCGAACGTCGGCTGGTAGAACTGCCTCGGCTCCAAGAAGAACGGGGTGTTGAGTCGACTTGTTAGGTGTAGTACGCAAACTCCAAAGTACGGATGGTAACTCTTCGACCCAGGCTCCAGCTGGCGTTTCTTCAGGCCATCCCCTATGAGACCGTTGATCCTTTCCACCTGGCCGTTGGTCTGTGGGTGAGCCACTGATGCAAACTTTAGTTTGATTCCTCCGTCATCGCAAAATTTTCGAAACTCTTTGGAGTCAAAGTTGGTTCCGTTGTCTGTGACGATGCTGTGAGGCATACCAAATCGACATGTTATTCCCCTGAAGAATTGGACTGATGTTTTTGCTTTCTGGTTTCGCATCGGTACTGCCTCAACCCACTTTGTGAATTTGTCGACCGCGACCAATAGATACGTGTGTCCTCCAGGCGATGATCTCGGCAGCGGTCCAACTTGGTCGAGTCCCCATTGAGCGACGGCCACACAGAGGTATCGTCATCAGTCAGTGGCAGGGGCGTGTGGTTTTGGTGAAAATCGCTGACAGGGATCGCTCTTCATGACCAGATCTCGAGCATCCGACGCTGCTGTTGGCTAGTAAAATCCTGCTCTGAAGGCCTTCACCATGATGGCCCTGCTTCCTGCGTGATGTCCGCAAGTTCCTTCGTGTATCTCGCGCAACAGTGCTCTTCCGTCATCGATGGCAATGCACCTTTGGAAAATACCAGAAATGATGCGCTTGTAAAGTTCGCCGTTTACTATGGTGAAGGCTTTCGATCGCCTAACGATTCGTTTTGCTTCTACTGGATCCTCTGGTAACTCCTGCTTCGTTAGGTACGCTAGGAACGGCTTGGTCCATAGTGGCTCGAGGAGGAGGACTTGTTCGGCAGAAGGAATTGGAGATTCTTCGGCAGCTTGCTGCAAGTTTGCCTCCAATTCATCAGCCGACGGTTCAGGAGGTGCCGACGCCTTTTCTTTTATTGATCGCTGAGTGATCACTTCGTAAAACACTCCGTCTGGAATAGGGGAGCACATGGACCCGATGTTTGCCAAAGTGTCGGCTTCCTCGTTGCTGGCTCTGCCGATATGTTTGAGCTCACATCCTTCGAATTTAGCTTCCATATTTTGGTACAGTTGCCGATAGGCGATCATGTTGTCGCTGACCGCGTCACACAGGTTCATTGACTGCTGCACCACCAAGTTTGAATCTCCATAGATTTCTAGGCGAGTTGCCCCGCATGCTTTTGCCATTTTCATCCCGTGCAGTCGTATTCTGCTTCATTGTTCGTCGGCAGTGAGAAATTCATACGTAGTATGTACTTCATCTTATCTCCCTGCGGTGATATCAGCACCACTCCTGCTCCTGCGCCTGTGCTTCGTTTTGACCCGTCAAAGTACATTATCCACGATCCCGACATGTCGGGTGCTGCTGGTGTCTGTGATTGGATCCAGTCTGCCACGAAATCTGGTAGGATTTGGGATTTTATCGCTGTCCGATTGACGTAGGTTATATCGTGTGGCGCTATCTCGATAGCCCATTGGGACACTCGACCGGTGGCTTCTGGGTTGGTCATTATGTTTTTCAATGGCGCTTCGCTCACGACGATAATCGGGTGCTCTGTGAAGTAGTGCCGTAACTTGCGAGCTGACCTCCACACTGCGTATGCCAGCTTCTGATGATGGGGGTACCTCTGTCTTGCGGGTGTGAGCACTTCACTGAGGTAGTAAACGGGCCTCTGCACGCCATGAACTCTCCCTGCTTCTTCTCGTTCGACGACCAAGACGCTGCTGAAGACTTGGGCTGTCGCAGCTATATACATGAGCAGTGTTTCCTTCTCACGGGGGGTTACAAGGACTGGAGATGTCGACAAGATTTTCTTCAGATTGTCGAAGGATTCCTGCGCCTCCTTTGTCCACTCGAACTTTTCTGATTTTTTCATCAAATTGTAGAAGGGCAAAGCTTTTTCCCCTAGCTTGGCGATGAACCTGCTGAGCGCTGCTAATCGTCCTGCCAGTTGCTGCACTTGGTGCAGATTCTTTGGCGGCTCCATGTCGAGAATAGCTTTGATCTTCAAAGGGTTGGCTTCAATCCCCCTGGCCGAGATGAAGTACCCTAGTACTTGCCCCCTGGCACTCCGAAGAAACATTTTTTGGGATTCAACTTGATTTTATACCTGTCTAGGTTATCAAAAGTCTCCCGCAAATCATCGACAAGAGTGGCAGTGTGCTTTGTTTTCACCACGATATCGTCGATGTAGACTTCGATGTTCCTCCCTATCTGCTCTCCGAGGCAAGCCTGCATGCAACGTTGATAAGTTGCTCCTGCGTTTTTCAACCCAAAGGTCATGACGTTGTAACAGAAAACGCCGTGTGGGGTGATGAACGCGGTTAGCTCCTGGTCTTCTTTCTTCAGCTTGATCTGATTGTATCCGGAGTACGCATCGAGGAAGGAGAGGCGATCACATCCGGCTGTGGAGTCGACTATCTGATCGATACGAGGCAGCGGGAAGTGGTCCTTCGGACAGTGTTTGTTGAGGCCGGTGTAATCGATGCACATACGCAGAGCGGTGGTGTCTTTCTTGGGTACCATGACAGGGTTAGCCACCCATTCAGATTCCTTGAGCTCTCGGATGAATCCTGCTTTGCGGAGGCGATTGACTTCCTCGCCAATTGCTCTCCTTTTAGGTTCGGAAAATCGGCGCATTGACTGCTGCACTGGTTTGGCTGTCGGGTCAACATTAAGGGCGTGCTCAGTGAGTTCCCTGGGGATACCTGGCATGTCGGATGGTTCCCATGCAAATATCTCCCAGCGCTCACGGAGGAACTCGATGAGCGCGCCTTCCTATGCGACCGTAAGGTCAGCCGACGTATTGACCGTTTTCTTCGGGTCAGTGGGATGCACCTGCAGCTTCTTGGCTTCCTTTGTAGCGTCGAATTCATCGGATCTTACGTTTCGATTGTCGGCTGGTGGTTGCGTATGATCTATGGCAGCGTCGATTGCATTGAGTTCTTCCTTGGCGCCGAACTTCGAGGCGATCTTCTGGAACTCCCTGTCGCAAGTGTCTGATCGAGCAAAGCTCCCATGAACGGTTATTGGGGTCCCGTTGTTGCCTGGCATCTTCAGTTTTAGGTATGCATAATGAGGTACGGCCATGAATTTGGCAAACGCAGGTCTGCCGAGGATGGCGTGATATTGAGACTCCCAGTCGACTACTTCGAACTCGATCTTCTCCTTCCTGAAATTGTTGGGCGTACCAAAGACTACATCCAATGATGTTTTACCAAGAGAATAAGCGGGTCGAGTCGGTATGATGCCATGGAACCCTGTGTCGGATTCTCTTAGCATGTCGACTGTTAAACCCATTGCTCTCATTGTGTTGACGAATAGTAGGTTCAAGCCACTTCCTCCATCCATAAATACTTTGCTCATGTTATACCCTCCAATCTGCGCCTCAAGGACAAGGGCTACGTGACCCGGTCTGGGGACGGCTTTCAGGTGATCTGTCCTGTCGAAGGAGATACTTTGCTCCGACCAGTCGATGAATTCGGGTGTGTCAACCATAGCCACTTCTGCGTATTTTACTTCTCGCGAGAATTTCTTGATCTCCCTTTTTGAAAAGCTAGTTTTATGGATCATGTTGACCTATCCGCGTGGCTCTGGGAATGCTTCGGCTGGTACATACTCTTTTCTCTCCATAGGTTCGTACGGCTCTGGTACATATGGTTCTGGCGGATGGCCATAAGATCTTGCCCTTTTCTCCATCATGTGAACTCTCGATATGGCTTCGGCTCTAAGATCATCACAGAACTGCCGAATCTCCAGGAAGTGTCGACAGTTCCTTAGTAGGTGACTGGATTTCTCTCTTCCATCCTTCGGGTCAATGTAGGAGTGGAGGTAACATGGTGCCTCGAGTTGCTTTGTAGCCGATAAACATGGCGAACGGGTGCGGCCGTGGATCGGTTGCATGCCCTGCTGCCCTCGCTCGGATTGGTGAGGGTAAGTCGCTGTACATTCTTCCTCTCCACGGTGCGAATCCCTCCGCCTTTTCCTTCGTCCCATTTAGAGGTCGAAACTTCCTCGGCTGCCTCCTTGCGCGTTTCTGGGCAGGATTTCCAAGGTTGCCGCCGGAACGTCATGAGGCCGAGGTTCTTGAGCCAGATGTACTTGCCCTAGGGAGGCGAAAGCCTCCGGAGTCGATGATGAAGTGAACGCCTCCGAAAGTTGTGGTCATGCCGCCGTGTGATTCGGCAGAGATCGGATGTGGCGGCTCGAGATGTGGTATGAACTCAAAGGATGCGCAGCGGATCGGGTCTTCTCGATCTGGTGGCGTTGGCGACTCGAGTACGAACGCCGCCGACGTGACTGGTATTGCCGATGACCTGCCTTGTGCCGACAGGTTTCCCACAGACGGCGCCAATTGTCGAGGGTGCTCCTCGGAAATGCCCTCCGATAGGGGCTTAGGGTTGATGGAATCCTGCAAGCTGACACGAGACATCGGTTCTCAGACAAGCGGGGAGAGCGATTTACCCAGGTTTGGGGCCCTCGATGAGGTAAAACCCTTACGTCCTGCCTGTCTGTTCTTGATTATGATGATAATGGGTTACAATGGGGTGCCGAATAGTTCGGCTGAGATCTCGTCGAGATGGCTAAGTGCTAAGGTGACCTAGCTCTAAGCTTTTGGTGGCTAAGATTGCTAAGATTGATTGTGTCCCTCGGCAGCCCCTCTCCTGGACTTTATATAGGTGGCCAGGTCTCAAGAGGTCTAACCGAGTTCGACTAGGTTTATAGTAATTTTAGATCTAATCTTTCCTTGTTCGGCCGCCTCTTTGTCTTACTTGTCAAGGAATCTTCTGGTGCGCCACCCGGATGGGCCGCCTTGCCTCCAAGTGCCTTCATGGGCCTCCAGTTAGAAATATAGGATAGGGCAACATCGGTTACCCGAAGGGTAATGCCCACGTCACCGAACCCGGGGAACTGGCCGGAACTTCCGGCGGAAGTTCCACTCTCTTAGCCGGTCTTCCGGTGCCAGCCGGAAGTTCCGGCCCTCCTGGCCGGAACTTCCGGTGTTACTAAAAATAGTCCAAACGGTCAGATCTGAGAGCTCCAATCATATAAATAGCTCTCTTCTCCAAAGGGACAAGTTGCTCAATCATTGCAAGAAAAATCTGCCAAGCTTCACCACCATTAGAGCCACCTCAAGAACTCAAGATTTACAAGATCTCCTTCCTCCCCCAACCAAAGCTCTTGATCTTTGGAGATTCGAAGGAGAAGACACCGATCTACATCCTCACCGAAGCGTTTTTCATTTCCCCCTCATTTGTTTGAGGGATCTCATGCTAGTGTTCCTATTTGGTTCCCTAGTTGATTTGTGTTGATGTGTTGTTGTTGATTGTTGTATTGTTACAGATTTGGGAGCCTCCAATTAGGTTGTGGATGTGTGCCCCAAGAACCTTGTAAAGGCCCGGTTTCCGCCTCGAGGAAATCCCTTAGTGGAAGTGGGCTAGGCCTTCGTGGCGTTGCCCATAGGAGATCTGAGTGAAGCCTTCGTGGCTATTGGTTTGGCTTTCGTAGCAACCACACTCCTCGAAACGTAGACGTACCTTCTTGCAAAGGAAGGGAACTACGAGAATCATCTCCGTGTCATCGCGTGCTCCACTCTCGGTTATCTCTATCCTATTCTATCTCTTATATTGTGTAGCTATATCTTGCCTAGTTGCTTATCTTGTCATATAGGTAAATTCACTTAGTTGCATATCTAGAGAATTTACCTTTGTGTCAAGCCTAAATTGAAAAAGAACTAAAAATTGGTTAGCACCTATTCACCCCCCTCTAGGTGCGACATACGATCCTTTCAATTGGTATCAGAGCCTCGGCTCTTATTTCGGGCTTAACCGCCTAAGAGTATGCCGGACGATGGGCCTGCGGAAGAGGCCGCTAAGATGGTCTCCATGGATGACATCAATTCGTTGAGGTCCTCCATGGAAGCTCAAATGGAAAGCATGAGAAAGATGATTTCCGAGCTTTTGACTCCGGTCCTTCCTAGGGCTCCCGTCGTAGAGGTAAAGGACACGGGTGTGTTAGAAGAGGGAGGTGCTTCGGCATTACCCTCATCTACCAAACCCGTGGATGGTGATAACTCAACTAGTGGAGGTGAGAGCTACAATCGAGTGGCTCCACCTTTTCTATCTCCCGATATACCGGTTCCCCATCCTCATATGAACATTCGGGGCGACCCACCTAAGTTTTCCGTTGATAATTTCGATACTTGGCAATTTGAGTTTCGCTCTCATGTTTGCAGTGCCTCCAATGAACTTTGGAGAATCATCGTGGAAGGCTTCAAGCCCTACAACCCCGACAAGTTGACTAGAAGAGAAGCGGTTGATAGTCAACTCAACAACACCGCCTTGCACATGATTCAAACTAGTGTGGGGACAAAGGATTTGTCTCGTGTTCGGAACTACACCACCGCCAAGGAAGCTTGGGATGGTTTGGCCGCTAGTTGCATTGGAAGTGAGAGCACGAGAAGGAACAAGTATAATGCTCTTCGGAATAAAGCCGAAGGATTCATGAGGCTACCGGATGAAGATCATGAAGTCATGTATGGAAGACTTCTCACCGTTGCCGATTCCTTCCGGCTTATTGGTGCCACCCACATCAATGACTCTTGGATCAAGGAGAAGTACATTGAATGCATGATGCCGTTTGTACCCATTGACGTCAAGACTCTTGTCGGTAGAGAATGCTATCCCTCTCTCACTTCTCAACAAGTCGTGCACGAGATGCAAGCTCTCAAGGTGCTTGAGCAAAACTCTCATGATTCTCGCAATCGAGCTCTTGGGATGACAAAAGGGTCCAACCTTGCCTTGGCGGTCAACTCCGTTGAAGAAGTGATTCCTCAAGAATCTTATAGGGCATCTTGGAGTATGTCCTATCCGGAAGACTTGGAACACCACTACCATGATCACATGGCATTCCATGCTAACTCCTTTTGGGTTGACCCATCCAAGGCCAAGGAAGACAACATCAAGAGAAACAACTCAAGGGGGTTCACAAGTTCGGGCCCAAGGACAAGATCTTGCTACAATTGTGATGACAAGCGCCACTTCATTGCCGAGTCCCCCTATGAGAATAGGGAGACTCATGGTGGAAGGCTCATTCCCAAGGACAAGAGCAAAGACTCAAAGGGCAAATATTCAAAAGCCCCCAAGAAGAAGTTCTACAACAACAAGACCAAGAAGGGCAAGAGGCCCTCAAAAGTTGTGCTAGTGACTAGGGAAGAATATTCTTCCGATGAAGTTGAAAGCTCTAGTGATGATGAAGATGAAGAAAGCTCAAAGGAAGTGGCCGCCATTGTCACCACCAACATTCCCTCTTCATCTCTCTTTGAGTCCCCCAATGAGAATCCTCATATCAAGAATGCACATTGCTTCATGGCAAGGTCCTCCTTGGACACATCTATTGTGCTATCAACTCAAGAAGAATATACCTCCGGAGATGATGATGTTGATGATGAAGAAGATGCAACCTCTAATGGATTGGTCGCTCTTGCCTCCCTCTCCACTAACTCTTCATCACCAAGTGAATCCCCCAATGAGGTCATTCATGTGGAGGAAGAAAGTTGCCTCATGGCTAAATCCTCCGAGGTATCATCCCCTAACCCCTCTACGCCTAACATTTCAAATGATCTAGGGGTTGATCTTGCTAGTCTAAAAGTGAAACAAGAAATGCTTGAGTTTGATGATTTCATTCTTAACCTACAAGGTAATACTAAAAAGCATGTTTCAAATCTCATGGTTCGTATGGCTCAACTAAATGGTACTCTTGAGAAAAAATGCCAAATAGAGAGAGAAGACTCTCTTGAACTACATGCTCTTAGAAATGCTCTTGAGGAAAGTCAAGAAACCATAGCTTCTCTTGAAGAGAGGTTAGAAAATCTTGGAGATCCTCAAGATAAAATTAACAAGCTCACTAAAGCTAGAGATCTTGCTAGAGCTAAGTCTAAAGTGCTTTCAAAGGAAAAGGCCAAATTTGGTGTTGATCATGAGAAACTTGTGAGAGATCTAGATGATCTAGACAAGGCACACAAAGCCTTGAAGAGTGAATACTCTCTCCTCTCCAAGTCTTATGAGCAACTTCAAATTAGGCTCGCTTCATATGACATACCTAGCACCTCTACTCCTTCATGTGATCATGCAAATATTATTGAGGAAAATGCTAGGTTGAAGGATGAACTTGCTAAGGCCTCCTCTCCCCAAAGTAAACTTTCCTTGGATGATCTCTTGAGTAAGCAAAGATCAAACAATGGGAAGGAGGGCCTTGGTTACAATGCCAAGGCAAAGAAGGCAAACAAGCAAAAGGCCAAGCCCGCACAAGAGAAGAAGAAAGCCATCACTAATGGTGAAGCCTCCAAGGGCAAAACCATAAATGATGATGATGCGGGAATTGCTAACCCTCACTATGTTTTATTTAAAGATTATTATGGTGATGTTTATGCTAAATATGTTGGCCCATATGATGGTTATGTTGCTTGGTCTATTTGGGTCCCAAAGACCCTTGTTGCTAACAAAAGAGGACCCATTGAGAAATGGGTACCTAAATCCAAGAATTGATCTCATGTAGGACTATGCCGCCGGAGGTTCAAAATGGGTACTTGATAGTGGATGTACAAGTCATATGACCGGCGGCAAGAACCTCGTCAAGGAGTTGAGGCCCAACATAAACAATATCACCGTCTCCTTTGGCGATAATTCTACATCCGAGGTATTAGGTTTTGGCAAGGTTGTGGTTGCACACAACATTACTCTTGTGGATGTCATGCTTGTCAAAACCCTTGGTTACAATTTACTTTCCGTTTCCGCCCTTGGCAAGATGGGTTTCGCCGTCTTTATTGATAATGATATTGTGGTCCTCTTGTGGAGCAAGACTCTAAAAGTCGCTTTCGTTGGGTATCGCGAACATAATTTGTATGTGGTGGACTTTTCGGGGACCACCACTTCAAATGCGATGTGCCTATTCGGAAAGGCGGATGTGGGTTGGTTGTGGCATCGCCGCTTGGCCCATGTCAACATGAGAACTTTGCAAAGTCTTCACAAGGGGAACCATATTGTGGGACTAATGGAAAATGTGTCTTTTGCCAAAGATCGTGTTTGTAGGGCTTGTGTTGAAGGCAAAATGCATGACTCTCCGCATCCAAGCAAGACTATCATCTCTTCCAAGAGGATCTTGGAGCTCCTTCATGTGGATCTCTTTGGCCCCGTTACTCACGCAAGTCTTGGTGCGAAGAAACATTGCTTGGTGATTGTTGATGACTACTCAAGATACACTTGGGTCTACTTTCTCAAGACGAAAGATGAGACTCAACAAATATTCATTGACTTTGCTACCGAGGTGCAACGCCAACACAACCTCCTCATTATGGCAATAAGAAGTGACAACGGCTCCGAGTTCAAGAACTATACACTCAATGATTTTCTTAGTGATGAGGGGATTCGTCATCAATATTCCGCTGCTTACACCCCTCAACAAAATGGTGTTGCGGAGAGGAAGAACCGGACTCTTATGGATATGGCAAGATCTATGATGGCGGAGTATAAATCCCGCTATAACTTTTGGGCCGAAGCCATCTCCACCGCTTGCCACTCTTCTAACCGGCTCTATCTCCGCAAGGGATTGAACAAGACTCCATATGAAATACTCACCGGGAACAAGCCTAATATCTCATACTTCAAAGTGTTCGGGTGTAAGTGTTTCTACAAAATCAAAGGAGTCCGTTTATCTAAATTTGCTCCTAAAGCTTTGGAGGGTATATTTGTTGGTTACGGTGCCGAATCTCACACTTATAGAGTCTATGATATAGCCTCCGGGATTATCATCGAATCTTGTAGTGTGAGGTTCGAAGAAAATGATGGCTCCCAAGTGGGGCAAGTTGATGTATGTGCAGGTGATGAAATACCTCAAGATGCCATAGTAAGAATGGGTGTGGGATTTTTCCGCCCCATTGAGGGACACGGTGTGGCGTCTCGGGAAGGACTATGCTCTACCACGGTGGAGCCCTCATCTTCTCAACATCAACAAACCCCATCTCTTGAAGCAAATAATGCACCAACCCAAGAACAAGAACAAAACCCTCCCTCTTGTGTGCAAGATCAAGGACAAGATCAAGGACAAGATCAACCACGGATTCATGATGGATCCGATGAATATCCTTTCAACATTCTCCTCTCACCGGATAATGTCCAAGATCAAGCACATGAGGATGAGCAACCTCAAGAAATTGAGGAAGCTCAAGTTGAAGGTCAAGACGGGGACCCAAATGATCAAGTTGATCAAGTGACACCTCCAAGGCCAAGAAGAACCAAGGAGGAGATCGAGGCCCGTCGTCTAGCAAGAAGAGATAGGAACCTTGAACTTCGTGGACACACTCATGACAAGGTCCTTGGTGATGTAAGGGCAAAAGTTTCCACAAGAAGGCAATTGGCTAACTTTAGCAATCATCATGCTTATATCTCCTTAGTGGAACCCAAGAAAGTATTTGAAGCCCTTGAAGATTCGGATTGGTTGGAAGCTATGCACGAGGAACTCAACAACTTCAAGCGCAACAAAGTGTGGACCTTAGTAAAGAAGCCAACGGAGTGCCACAATGTTATAGGCACTAAATGGATTTTCAAGAACAAGCAAGATGAGTTTGGAAATGTTGTGAGGAACAAGGCAAGATTGGTGGCTCAAGGGTTCTCTCAAGTTGAGGGAATTGACTTTGGAGAAACCTATGCTCCCGTGGCTCGCCTTGAGTCCATCCGTATCCTTCTTGCTTATGCATCGCATCATAACTTTAAGTTACAACAAATGGATGTGAAAAGTGCATTTCTTAATGGTCCTTTGCATGAAGAGGTTTATGTTAAGCAACCCCCGGGGTTTGAGGATCTCAACTTTCCTAACCATGTCTACAAGCTTGATAAAGCACTTTATGGTCTCAAACAAGCTCCTAGAGCTTGGTACGAGCACCTTAAAGAATTGTTGGTAGACCGTGGGTTTGATGTTGGGCTAATAGATCCCACTCTTTTTACTAAGAGGGTCAATGGGGAGCTTTTCGTTTGCCAATTATATGTTGATGATATTATCTTTGGCTCTACTAACAAATCTTTCAATGATGAATTTTCAAAGCTTATGACCGATAGGTTTGAGATGTCTATGATGGGAGAGATGAAGTTCTTCCTTGGTTTTGAGATCAAGCAATTGAGGGAAGGAACCTTCATCAATCAAGCAAAATATCTCCAAGACATGCTCAAGAGGTTCAAGATGACCGAGATGAAGGGTGTAGCCACTCCTATGGTTACCAAATGTCATCTTGCACTAGATCCCAATGGTAAAGAGGTGGATCAAAAGGTATATCGCTCCATGATTGGATCCTTACTTTACCTTTGTGCATCTAGACCGGACATAGTGTTGAGCGTTGGTGTGTGTGCAAGGTATCAAGCTTCTCCTAAGGAGAGCCACATGATGGCTCTCAAAAGAATCTTTCGATATTTGGTTGATACCCCAAGATATGGTATTTGGTACCCCAAAGGCTCAAGTTTTATTCTCAATGGATATACCGATGCGGATTGGGCGGGTGACAAGGATGATAGGAAATCAACTTCCGGGGCTTGCCAATTCCTTGGTAGGTCCTTGGTGTGTTGGTCTTCTAAGAAGCAAAATTGCATATCTCTCTCCACCGCCGAAGCCGAATATGTTGCCGCCGCAAGTGGATGCACTCAATTGTTATGGATGAGGCAAACTTTAAAGGAATACGGTGTCATTTGTGACAAAGTGCCTCTATTATGTGACAATGAAAGTGCCATCAAGATTGCCTATAATCCGGTGCAACATTCAAGAACGAAGCATATTGAGATCCGGAATCATTTCATTAGGGATCATGTTGCCCGTGGTGATATTGAGCTTATCTATGTTCCTACCAAAGATCAACTTGCCGATATATTCACGAAGCCTCTTGATGAAGCAAGGTTCTCTTATTTGAGGAATGAGCTAAATATCATTGATTCAAGGAGTATAGCTTGACCATCTTGCAAACACACCTTTGTCTCAAAACTTTATTTGGTTTAGATGTGGGCATGGAAATAGGGGAGTGCGGTTTAAATTATTGAGCTATCCCTCCCCCCATAATGCCAACATTAAAGATATCATTCTCGTTATATCATATGTTGATATGTGAGCTTCAATGATGAGTATTGGTTTGGACCCAAGATATATCTTCGCGGTGCCATACCATAACACTCATATATGGTGGCCTAGGCCACCACACTCTTCTTTGTGAAGAGTTGGAGTTATTTGGATCTTCATTGGTTTTTATTGACATCTCCTTGTTTATGGGAAATCACTCACTTTTGGCTTTCATTTGCATTATTTGCAAAAATGAGTGATCATGTACCATCTCACAGTTTGGCGCATCTGTCCTAAGCCTATCTCATCTAAGCCATATCCTCTTCCCTCTCCGAGTGCACCACTTCCTGTCAAAACCTGTTTCTGGCACAGTTTTCTGTTTCACCGGAAGTTCCGGTCGTTTCGACCGGTACTTCCGGCTGGAATCTATCAGTTCCCCCGTTCGTGTCCTAGGTGGTTTCTGGGGACCGGAAGTTCCGGCTCCAACGAGCGGAACTTCCGGCCTTACGATCCCACTACTTAACTGGGCCGAACGGGGAGCAGTTCCATCTTCCTCACTTTCCCCCATCCAAGATCTTTTGAAGGCTCCTCTCTCCCTGTGGCGGCTGCACCTCCCTCCGGCCGGATCTCCCTCCTCCGGCGACCTCCGCCGGATCGGCTCCGTGGATTGGCATCCCCTCCCTCTCCTCCTCCATGGCTCCCCCCGGTTTGTGCCCTCTCCCTCTCTATGTGTGGGTAGACCTCACTAGATGAACTATAGGGCATACTCTAGGCAAAGCTATGGTAGAACATCTCTAGATGCCTTTCCTTTACTAGATCTTGCATAGGATGTTGTGGTAATGCGGTTCACCAAGCCATTGCCGCAGATCTGGTGAGAAACTGCTGCTGTTTTCGAACAGCCGGATGTTCCGGCTCTACACGGAACTTCCGCCCGGGCGGAACTTCCGCCGGTTCTCACCGGAACTCCGGCCTGGCAAATTTTTCTGCTGTTACTCAATATCCTGTGCAGGCTCTGGTTTTGGCTTCCTTGCTAGTGTGCACTCATTTATCATTCCTATCCTGTTGATTCCATCCCAGGTAGTTCCAAGAAGAGAGGCAAGGGTCATGTGGATGAGATTGAGGAAGAACTTGAGCAAACTAGACCATCCAAGCTCACCGCTCGTCAGCAATCTGCTCAAAGGCAAAAGGCACCCGCTGTTCGAGGCAAGAATATCCATGTATCCGTGAAGAACATGCAGTATCTTGAGTACAAGGAGCTCCGTGACATGAACCCTTACCTCACCCCTCGGAACAATAGGGTTGGGGATAAGCGGTTCCACAACAAGACTCAAGAGGAGATTTTCTATGAGGTCTATGTGCCATTCAAGAAGGGGGTAGCCCCTCAACATGCTATTGACACCGGCAAGATGGCCGCTTCTAGGTACTTTGAAGAAGCCTATGCTATGTGTGGTGAGTTTGGGCTCTATCCCATTATGGAGCTCAACAAGGATTATGATATCGGGTTGATCCAACAATTCTATGCCACCGTCCACTTTGATCAGATGAAGCTAGAACATTCCGGTGGATGTCTCATGAAAGGCTCCTTGAGTCTAACTTGGCAAAGTTTGGAAGTGCCCTTGGATACCCTCGCTACCCGGGCGTAGATGCAAATGGTTGGAGGTGCCATGATAGTTCATTTGCTCAAACAAGGGAAGTCTTGGAGCACCTCTACATCAAAGGTTGGGGTATCCCGGGCAAGAGTGCGGATCTTCTCCCTACTTGGGACATTATGCTTAGAGTCTACCGGGAAACCATTGGACCAAAGGGTGGCAACCTTGATGAGTTGCATTTATATGAAGTGGATCTTATGGCAAACTCCTTTGCTAAGAAGGGCACCGGTGAGAAGCTTGATGTGATGGACTACATCTACCATGAGATGTGGTCATGTGTGATGGAGAAGAAGCTTCCCTCGTTTGCTCCGTACATTATGAAGCTCATTGAGGACACTTGGGTTGACACTTGTCAGACTTCCCTCCTTCACTCTATTCCTCTCAACGTTACATCCCATGAAGTGAAGGTTTTGAGGACCAAGCGCCACAACTCCCCCATAGAAGATGTTCCCCCCATGGATGAGAAGCCACCTAGCTGGGCTTCTAAGCTTGCTCGCCGCATGAGACAGATTTTTTGCCTCACCTCTGCAGTCAACCACCGTCAGTATCAGCAGCATGCAGAAGCCAAGAAGTCTCGGGTTCGTCAGAAGAGCATCATGAGGGCTCTTAGTGTGGACGTGTCTCCTCCCGGATCCGAGGAGAACATCACTCCGGAGGCTGAGTGGGTCTCTCAGCACGGCATGCCTCTCCCTCCAGATGGCCTCGAGATCGAGTCTCCTCCTCACACTCCTCCCTACCCCGGCGCTACATCGAACCTCCCTCCCGGCTGGGCTAACGCCGACCCTTGGGACGTGTAGTTTCTCCTATCCCTTTTTGGTGCCTTGGTGCCAAAGGGGGAGAGTGAGAACCTTATTAGGTTGCTCTCCGTTGGGTATTTGCATGGGGGAGTCACAAGCTCGTGTTGGCTTTGATTTTTATCGCTTGTGATTCTATTTATCCTTGTGGTGTCGAACTATGTTCTTAGTTTATTTGGCTTGTAAACTCTATCTATGTGTTTGGAACCTTATCTATGTGTATGGTAAACTCCGTATGTGAGTCTTCCATGGTTATCTATGTGTGCATGATCTATTTATCCATATGCTTATCACTATGTTGTATTGCTAACCCATGGAAGACGGATGCAAGATATAGGGGGAGCTTCTTATGATTGTATTGCTCATAAATAGGGGGAGCTCCTCTATATCTCTCACATTGTTGTTTACATTATTCATTCCTTGCAAATACTTGTGTTGTCATCAAACACCAAAAAGGGGGAGATTGAAAGAACATTTCCCGCCCTTTTGGGTTTTGTGTGTTTGACGTCAACACTAGTTATATTTTTATGTGTGTTGATGTAGACAGGTACAAGATCTCAAGTTATTTACTTGGCTGATGAAGTGGGTGACAAAAATGAAGCTGCTGGTTTTTGTCTTCGGCGAAGTTCGCTGGTGGAACTTCCGCCCGGCGGAAGGTCGGCCACCGCCGGAACTTCCGCCCAGATTCTCCCAGCGCTGCTGGCGCCATTCTCATGGAAGCTTTTATTTGCTGGCCGGAAGTTCCGGCGGAGGGGACCGGAATTTCCGGTCAGTGGAACTTCCGCCCAACTTCCGGGCAAGTTTCGAAAGTCGGCGAAATGTGGCTCAGTATGTCCAGTATGGTTTTTCTGGAATTCCGGAACTTGGGCGGAACTTGGCGGAACCGGAAGTTCCGCCCTAGTTCCGCCCCAATCTTTTCGACAAGGTCGCCTGACGCAGAATCTTCTGGCGGAAGTTCCGGCCCTCTGGCCGGTACTTCCGGTGCCGGAACTTCCGGCCCTCTGGCCGAACTTCCGGTGTTACTAAAAATAGTCCAAACGGTCAGATCTGAGAGCTCCAATCATATAAATAGCTCTCTTCTCCAAAGGGACAAGTTGCTCAATCATTGCAAGAAAAATCTGCCAAGCTTCACCACCATTAGAGCCACCTCAAGAACACAAGATTTACAAGATCTCCTTCCTCCCCCAACCAAAGCTCTTGATCTTTGGAGATTCGAAGGAGAAGACACCGATCTACATCCTCACCGAAGCGTTTTTCATTTCCCCCTCATTTGTTTGAGGGATCTCATGCTAGTGTTCCTATTTGGTTCCCTAGTTGATTTGTGTTGATGTGTTGTTGTTGATTGTTGTATTGTTACAGATTTGGGAGCCTCCAATTAGGTTGTGGATGTGTGCCCCAAGAACCTTGTAAAGGCCCGGTTTCCGCCTCGAGGAAATCCCTTAGTGGAAGTGGGCTAGGCCTTCATGGCGTTGCCCATAGGAGATCTGAGTGAAGCCTTCGTGGCTGTTGGTTTGGCTTTCGTAGCAACCACACTCCTCCAAACGTAGACGTACCTTCTTGCAAAGGAAGGGAACTACGGGAATCATCTCCGTGTCATCGCGTGCTCCACTCTCGGTTACCTCTATCCTATTCTATCTCTTATATTGTGTAGCTATATCTTGCCTAGTTGCTTATCTTGTCATATAGGTAAATTCACTTAGTTGCATATCTAGAGAATTTACCTTTGTGTCAAGCCTAAATTGAAAAAGAACTAAAAATTGGTTAGCACCTATTCACCCCCCCCCCCCTCTAGGTGCGGCATACGATCCTTTCACTAGCGGCGGCGGCGAAGTTCTTCTTCTTCACCATCGCAAGATCTGGAGAAGATCTAAAAATGTTGGCGGCGGCGCGGCGGTTGTGAAAGAGAAAGGTAGAAGGAGAACAGGAGGATGCTACGATGGATATGAAAGAATGCCGGGGATTTTTTCCTAAGGGATTTTAAGAAGAAGAAAACCTAAGGATTGCGTGGGCACGTGTCGTTCTGCCAATTCATTAAAAAGACCCTTTCTCCATCGATTGCGGAAATTGAGGAGGCACCTTGGAAACTGTACGAGGAAAGCGGATATTACTTAAAAACAGAGCCAGGCAGAGGTAGGATGGGCCCAGCGGGTCGCGTCCTGTCTGTCAAGATCAAAGTAACAATAACGTCATCGGTGACATCATGAGGAACACTCGAAGCATTCGAAGAAATATAAAAGATATCGGATGGTGAACTTGAGTCTACGCACGGATTGCAAGCATCCGTACCTAGACTTGGGGGCTAATCCCATCGGGAGCGTTGGGCGCGCACCCGATAAAATGAGGACACGAAGATATTCCTGTGAAGAAATATTTGGAGAAAAGGATGGAATGCTTAGCTCGAGTCTGCACCCGGTTACAAGCACCCGTGTCCAGACTCGGGGGCTACTCCCATCGGGAGCGCTGGACGCGCACCCGATAGAACTTTTTTGCACTCCAGGATCATGCCCGGGGACTTGATTCTGTGTAGGGTGACGTTGTTTTGCCATCGGCAGTTAACCATCAAAAGTTGGGCACGTTACTTATTATCCCTTACGCATGGAAAACTTATCGAAGAAAACAAGCCTTGGTACAAATGTATCGGATGACCCATGAAGACTTGTAGCAAAACTTCGGCAGAGGAAAACGTTCGAGTGGCACAACTTGAGTCTACGCATGGATTGCAAGCATCCGTACCTAGACTCGGGGGCTACTCCCATCGGGAGCGCTGGACGCGCACCCGATAGAAGTAGATGATGCTGATACAAGATGAACAAAACAATCAAGGAGGAGAACATCAGGTGGAGGCATGCTTTAGTCTCTACCCGAACTATCTTCGGCTAGACACTCGGGGCTACTGACGTGGGCATAACCCTTCGGGTAACCGACATTGCCCTACCCTATACGATCTAGCTGGAGGCCCATGAAGGTATTCGATGACAAGACGGGCCACTTGGATGGCGAAGCGGAAGATTCCTTGACAGGCAAGGCAAGGAAGGAGCCGAACAAGGAAGGTTTAGAGATAGAACTATTGTAAAATCTAGTCGTACTCGGTTAGACCTCTTGAGACCTGGCCTCCTATATAAAGGCCAGGAGAGGGGCTGCCGAGGGACACGTACAATCTTAGCAGTCTTAGCCACCAAAATTCTAGAGCTAGGTCGCCGCAGCACTTAGCCTCTCGACGAGATCTCAGCCGAACCCTTCGGCACCCCATTGTAACCCAATATTCTCATAGGCGACTGCTTCCATAGACCCCCAAACCAACAATTGCATAAACGTACCATTATGCACGTGCTCCTTCCGCCGGCGCTAACGGGTCGGGCTAGGTTAGCCTCCGAAGATCCATATCGATTGTACCCGTGTACTCGTTGAAAGGGTATACGGTGTACCCTTGTACTCGTTGAAAGGGTATACGCTGTATGTACGTTTCGGTGTATGTACGTGTCGGTGTATACGTCCGATGGATACTGCTTGGTGATCGTCGTCGGTTGTCACTTTCCATTCTCACGTACCTTGATCAGCTCGTCGCAGCCGCCAGCCCGGCGATCTCTCCGATCTAGATCTTCTCCGGTGAATACTGCTTGTCCGCCGATCGCGGCAAGGATCCGGCGTCCAACCTTGGCCCAACTCCACCCCTCCCCTCCCACGGCCGCCATTCATACCTAGGGTTTTGATCCCTCCGTCTTGTTGTAGCCGTTCGATCCCTCACCACCGCCATTTGCACGTACCCCGGTGAATCGTAGCAGGCCTGGCTGGTTACCTCGGCGATCTCCTATCCTTCCCGCATCCGGTGGATCGGTTGGCCGTCACCGCGGTGCGCACGACAATACGGCGGCGAACGTCTGAGTCATCCACCCTCCGCCTCCCCACGATCGACATATAGGTCGTTCCATTGCAAGGCAGAGCACCGCCGAGCCCAACTTCCCGTGGCTGCCCAGATTGCCACCGACGCCCAGAAGAGGTTAGCCCCCCGTGCCACACTGTTATTCTCTTCTTATGGCATGTATACTTTCAACGATGTATCATCGCATTTGTGCTTAGTGTTTAATTTGTTTTTCAATTTTTTACCAATTTTTTGGTATATTTTTTGTTAATCTGCATGACACAATGAATTCCAAGCCGAGTTTTTATGTTGATTAGGTCAGTGATCGATGTTGTTTTATTTGGACAGATGGACGGCTCTATGGCTTCTCGGATTGACAATGAGAAAGCAAGTACAGACGTTGATGACTCTAGATGGGAGGGTTATGATATTTCATCTTCAGAAGATGAATATGAAGTACCTTCGTCTGATGATGATGATAGCATTTTTGGTGATCCTGTATCTGAGTCTGATAATGTGAGTCACTCACATTTTCATATTTTATCAGTGCAGTATGCATGGGAATATCTTGTCCTTGATATTTGCCTCCTTGTTGCAAATTTTGTAGATGGACATCGATGATGAAGACAGCATAAGTGATACACATGATGAACCCACTTCTGAAAATACGAGTGATGTATGTTTTCTTTTATCTTACTTGCCTTCTTCCAGGTGAAGATGAATATACATGTAATTTGCTATTTTCCTACAAATTGCGCAGGTTGTTGTAATCAGAAACAGTGAGCTTACCTACTACGGGGATTCTGATTTGGAAGACTTTGCTTATAAAGAGGATGTTCCTGAGCAGTCAAAATCATTAGAAGGGGGGTTTCACAGCTGTCAAAATCTGAATGCAAAAGCGAAGTAAGATTTTCTTTTGATGCATTGCAATGCATAATAGAACAAATCAAAGTGTCAGTAACAATAACGCCATGTTTGTCATATTTGTTTAGGTGACAGGAAGTTCCCAGCTGGACCATACTAAGCACGAAGATGACAAGGATCCATATGATATTGATGCTGAAATGAACAAACAGCGAAAGTATGAGGCTGTAAGGGCCATGATCTTTCTTTCCGAAGAGGCTGCCTATTACTTCTACAACAAGTATGCCAAAGAACATGGTTTTAGCATTCGACGCGAGAAGAAAAAGGAACGCCTTGATGAATTAGGGACATCCACCATTCGGTATAGGCGGTTTCTTTGCTCCAGGGCTGGGCAACGTGAAAGCAAGTACTTAGAAATGGAAAACCGAACGTATAGGCACCGACCTGAGTCTCGCTGCAACTGTGGTGCCCATTTCAGTGTGTCGTATAACAGAAAAAGGGTGTTTGGACTGTTCTGAGATTTGACGACAATCACAACCATAAGCCTGCTACAGCTGATCAAATCGCTTTTCTTCGGTCTCATAGAAAGATCAAGGATCATCAGAAATCTAGGATCATGTCACTGGGAGCTGCTGGGATGAGATTATTCAACATTATGAGGACATTTATCAGTGACAATGGAAAATACAGCACGGTAGGATTTGTAAGAAAGGATCTTTACAACATGTCTTGCCGTGAAAAGATGAAGATGATTGCAAAGGGTGACGCCAACACAACCATTGGCATTATGGAGAAGAGGAAGAGAGATGATCCTGAATTCTTTTTTGATTACAAGCTTGGTAAAGGTGGAAAATTGTTACACCTGTTCTGGTGTGATTCTCAGTCTCGGCAGGACTATGCCGACTTCGGTGACGTGCTGGTGTTTGACAGCACGTACAAAACAAATCGGTATGCTATGCCGTTCATACCTTTTGTGGGAATAAACAATCACCGCCAGACTACTGTTTTTGCATGCGCCATTGTCTCGGACGAGAAGGAAAAAACATACAAGTGGTTGTTAGAAACATTCCTGAAGGCCATGTATCAGCAGAAGCCTAAAGGGATCATCACTGATGGGGACGCTGCAATGATCGCCGCTGTTGGTAAAGTCTTTCCAGGCGTGTGGTACCGTGTTTGTACGTGGCATATTGAGAAGAACATGAAGAAGCACCTAGACCCCCTGGCTCACAATGAATTCCGGTCGCTGCTGTACTACAGCACTTCGGAACAAGTATTCGAGGAGAGATGGAGGGCATTCGTCGAGAAGCACCAGACGGCATTAACCAAAGAATGGATGAAGAGGATGTATGCTAGGAAGAAGTTGTGGTCAGCCGCTTATCTAGCGAATGGATATTTCCTTGGAATGAAAAGCAACCAGAGGAGCGAGAGTTTGAACTCCACCCTACACACCCACCTTGACTTTGGACTGACAATTGTGGATATGGTTGTGCACTACGAGAATAACAGTAGCCGTGTCCGGGAGGAAGAGGCCCGCCACGACGCCATAGACTCTCAGACACTACCGGTTGCAGTTACCAGGTACAAGGATATAGAGACGTCTGCTGCCCGTAAATTCACTGCTGCAAACTTCTACCTCGTTCAAGAGGAGCTGAAAAAGATTGGGGGCCTAGAGATTGTAGATCAACTTGGATGTGTTGGTGGGGTATCAACCTTCGTTGTGTCATGGATGAATAACCGTAAGTATTTGTTTTCAGTGGATTACAGACCTGAAAGCAAAGAGGAAACAATAACGTGCAGCTGCCGAAGGATGTATCGGAAAGGGCTACCTTGCAAGCACATCTTGTTTGTTTTGCATTATGTGGGGTACTCTGAAATTCCAAACTGTTGTGTTCTCCGAAGGTTCTCGAAGGATGCAAGGTATGGTTTGCCCTCGAGACGTGAGAGTGATTTGTACGGATGGGGATGGGAAGGGGTAGCTGAGCGGAGAAAGCATAGCGAGCTTACCCTCATTGGAGCAGAAGCTTTTGATGCCGCATTGCATGACCCAGAATCTTTCAGCGAGCTTATGAAATGTATGAAAGGCATAATATACAGGAGAAAAGGCGCCCAGACCAGTCATTCAACGGCTTACCATGAGGACGCACAAAACAGAGGAGATGCACCAGTAGTGGGTGATCCTGATCAAGCTGAGACCAAAGGAGCACCTAAACAAAACAAGAGGTACTATAAGGACAAGGATACAAATCAACAGACGTCAAAACATGGCAGGATGCTGGCACACGACGAGCGGAAGAAGGAGAGGTTGTGCACTGCTTGCAATCAACCAGGTCATAACAGAAACAACAAGATGAAGTGCAGGCTACATAAGGAGTGAGTGTCTGGTTCAGCCCTACTTAAATCGCTTGCACTAATCTTCTACTATTTTATGTGCCACTGACTTGTGTGTTATTTCATGCAATGCAGATATGAGGGACCATCGGAAGTATGAACAACACTACTTGATCGATACACATTGTTGCACTTGTGTATTATTTGTTGTACAAACATTGGTCAGATTGTCAAAGGTCGAATTTTGATACTTGCAACACAACTAGGACAATTTTGTTCACGAATGACATAGAGCACAGCTTATGTCTTGCACACATTGCGAATACCATTACAGACTGCACAGATCACTGTATGATACTTACAAAACAATATGGAGAATTTGTTCACAAATAACATAGAGCACAACTATGTCTTGGACACATCGCAAATATAATTACAGACTGCACAAACACACTAGTACTTGCCCCCTTGAGTCTTATCACTCCCAGGCTTGCTTCTGACGCTTGTTCATTGATGAAGATTCATCCTGATTTTTGCATCTGGGGCAGATGTGGTCTGATCTCTGGAGGTGAGCTTGTCCCTCGTTCACCGTGTAGATCTTGTTGTATATCTCATAACTGAGATAGCCGTCAATAGCTGCGTATTCGAGGTTCATCCAGGACAGTGGCTTGCATTCCCAGAAACCATGCCCTTCCTTCCGAAGCCGGTTGTACTTGAAGTCCTTCTTCATGTTGGCAAACTTGGGATCAATGAGCTTTGCTGCAAGATCAGCCATTCCAGCCTGCGGTTGACCATTAATCTTGAAAATGTCCTGGATGTCGATGTGTCTCTCTTCTGGAACAGGAAGACCGGCCGCACGAAGAACTTTTGTGTCATTTCTTTTATCAACACTTGTAAAAGTGTATTGCTTGTCCTTGAGAAAAGTCAGTAGGCGCGGACAATGATCCTTGCACCTTTGTCAAGAGCAGCACAAATAAATTCAACAAGTACTGTAATGAAAATGTAGGGACGCTTTAAATTCAATGTAGGGACATAAAATTCAATGATCCTTGTACCTAATGTAGTGGAATACAAGAACGTGCTCCCTCATGGCGATTTGCATTACCGCCAACTTGTGTCCGCTAGAGTCATACTCGAGATCCAGACCAACGAACTTGAACCTGTCCTCGTCCTCGTCGAGCCAACCCTCGTACATACGAAGAATTCTATCAACAGTCGCCGCCTCATTGGTGTAGACGACGTCGATATATGTACTCCCGTGCGCAAGGATGCGGTACTTCTCCGTCGTGGACTTCTCGTCTCCGGCCACGACGGAGGAAGAGGCAGATGCCATGGACAGCGTGGGAGGAAGGGAGCACTGGGATGCGGTAGACGAACGGCCGGGGTTGGGACAGAACGGTGGAACTGCCACAGTATTGGGCGGATATAGGGGCGGGAGGCGAACATGCAGTTAGAGGTCTGGCGGCCCACATTGGCCCGTTACATGTCTGACGGCCTAACTGAAAAGTTTTTTAATTTTTATTTAATAAATCTGCAGCACATCAGCTGGTTAAATTCGAAAAATTCAAAAAAAGTTTTAACCAACGGATTATGTTCACAAAAACGTGTGACATATTGGGTAAAAAAACTGGATTTTTTTCGAAGGTCGAAAAATCGACTAGCTTAGAAAAAGTGGTTTGATGTAACCCAAACGATTCCGTTTCTAAGAATGTGGATTTTTCGACCTTCGAGAAACGCTCCAGAAATTTTTGCACACACTCTCGTATCCATTCTAAGACGAAGTGTGAAGGTTTTTTCAATTTTTGAATTTCTGTGAAAATAAACAATTAAATTTCAGTTAAATTCGAGTTGAAAAAAAAACAAAAGAAAACTAGAGAACCCTGATGGATGGGCCATGAGTGTTCCTTCCCCGCGTCCATGCTCCACGTTAATGGGCTTAGTAGAAACCGCGTTACATGTCTTTCGGCCTAACTGATAAGTTTTTTAGTTTTGATTTGAATAAATCTGCAGCACATCTGGTTAAATTCAAAAAATTCAAAAAAAGTTTTAACCAACGGATTATGTTCACAAAAACGTGTGACATATTGGGTAAAAAAACTGGATTTTTTTCGAAGGTCGAAAAATCGACTAGCTTAGAAAAAGTGGTTTGATGTAACCCAAACGGTTCCGTTTCTAAGAATGTCGATTTTTCGACCTTCGAGAAACGCTCCATAAATTTTTGCACACACTCTCGTATCCATTCTAGGACGAAGTGTGAAGGTTTTTTCAGTTTTTGAATTTCCGTGAAAATAAACTATTAAATTTCAGTTAAATTCGAGTTGAAAAAAAACAGAAGAAAACTAGAGAACCCTGCTGGATGGGCCATGAGTATTCCTTCCCCACGTCCATGCTCCACGTTAATGGGCTTAGTACAAACCGCGTTACATGTCTTTCGGCCTAACTGATAAGTTTTTTAGTTTTGATTTCAATAAATCTGCAGCAAACCTGGTTAAATTCAAAAAATTCAAAAAAAGTTTTAACCAACGGATTATGTTCACAAAAACGTGTGACATATTGGGTAAAAAAACTGGATTTTTTTCGAAGGTCGAAAAATCGACTAGCTTACAAAAAGTAGTTTGATGTAACCCAAACGGTTCCGTTTTTAAGAATGTGGATTTTTCGACCTTCGAGAAACGCTCCAGAAATTTTTGCACACACTCTCGTATCCATTGTAAGACGAAGTGTGAAGGTTTTTTCATTTTTTGAATTTATGTGAAAATAAAGTATTAAATTTCAGTTAAATTCGAGTTGAGAAAAAAACAAAAGAAAACTAGAGAACCCTGCTGGATGGGCCATGAGTATTCCTTCCCCGCGTCCATGCTCCACGTTAATGGGCTTAGTACAAACCGGCCTATTATTACCTGTCCGGAATGTTAACCGAATATATCAGCAGCACATGTGCATTTAGGGTTGAAACAGAATTAACCAACGTATTATGTCCTAAAAAACGTGTGACACTAAAAATAGTCTGAATTACAAAAATTAGTTTTTACTACAAAACGCACGAAAGTTTTTGCTGAAATAAAAATAGTACAACCCGAATACAAAGATGAATTACAATTTCTCCTTTCATTCTATGAGGATTCATCCATATGCATATCTTATAATGTGATATCTTCAATCTCAAGCCTGATGCACAAATCCCTGAACTCAATCTTCAGACATACTAATGAACCTATCACAAGATGAGCTGCTACACAGAACGCATTCCATCCATCTACAAACTCAATATGCTGCCCCTTGTAGATTGTATAAGCTCCAACCATTTGTCCATTAATAGATCTGCTATAAAAAATAGCAGCACCTTCTCTCGGCCTATAGTATCCACGTGCAACATCAAATGGAATGAGCTACAAAAAAGTAAAATATAAACAAAGAAAACGTTAACACTGTTAGTATGTTATGAATGAAACTTAAAAACAAGTGAAAAAGTTACTAACCAAACGAGTAAGAGAAGATTCATTCAACCTCGTCACAAAGAACTGAGGTACTTCAAAGAAATCGAGGAATTCGTTTTCCTCCACTTTATTTAGCTCTTTGAATATAGCCCATGTAACTGCATTCATCTCTGCGGAGTTAATATCTAGCAAATTTGAGAAAATGGTTTTCTCAAAAGTAACTCTGCAGCACTCCAAAACCTCCCAACAATCTGAACAAACAAAAAAATAAAACAGAATGAACAATGAGAAATATGTGAAAACAATATCACAATAATAATTAGAAACAAAGAAACATGCCTGGTAACTGAACCCATGGTTTTTCGTCACGGTCAGCATTGAATACAACAACTTCAAACTTGGAAGTAGTTTCATCATATGTGAACTCCACAATGTCATTTTCATCCATAACATAAGCGTCTACAAAAGAACTCCAGAATGGTCCACAAAGGTAAGTTCTTGCTTCAGTCTTCTCCACATGGAAATGATAAACAGAACCATGATTGCATTCAGCAACAACCCACTTATCTACTAAACTATGTAGCATCTCCCTAGCATGGCAAGGCACGGCCTGAAGAATTGAACACAAAAAACAATTTATTTAGAAAAGATCCAACAAACAAATGCAAATAGTACTAACGGCGGGGAAATAATGTATATCTAGCTTGTACTATGCAAAACATACATACAATTAGTTCTTCAAACAAATGCACCATCGCTACATCAAATGAAAATGCACGACGCTTGGACCGGAAGCAGTTAGTGTCAGGCTGGCCACAAATAAGACATCCTGCTTCTTCATCCATCTCTGACAAAAATAATATAACATATCAAACACATTCGAAACATTCCAATAACAGAAATCCAAAGAATTAAATCAATGTTCACAATGAACTACAAACTCCTGCTGATGTCCTAGATTTCTGGGTACTAACCCTAATAGATAGCTACCCTACATCAGCGGCGGCGCGCGGCAGCAAGTCGTGGAGGGGGGCGTGCAGGATGTAGTGCAGGGGCTCAGAAAAGTACCACCGGGGCTACGACCAAAAGAAGAAGCGCCTCCGCTCTCGCTCTCGCCGTCGCCGTCGCCGTTCGCCGTCGCTCCTCGCCGCTCGGTGTCCCCGCTTCAACAATAACCGCAGACAATCTCCGCACAAAAGCCTCGGGCTATAAAAATGGGCCAACAAAAACCGGGCACAACAGAAACAAAAGGCCCAACATGTGACTAATTCCAACTGACTACACGGTTATTTCATGTGAGAACCCTACGAGACTTTGTGAAACCAATGCACCTTTAGTCAACAATATATAGGGCATATTTCATTTTGAACAAAAAAAAGAGGTCTATTTTTTACAGACTATTTGTTTTGGGTTCACAAGTCTACCAATATGTGAATATTTTTTACTCATTTTTTACCCTAGATCTTAACCAAGCTACGTCTTTTGAACTAATAAACTAGAAAATGCAAGAAAGTTAAGACACCTGGCATTAAAACATAGGGCCGACAGGGGATTTTCATTCCTTCTAAGTTTCTTACACAAGATTGAACAGCAAAGGGAAGAAAAAAACACTAAATCGGCGGCCTCTACATCTTGCTTGTCCCTCCAAGACATGCCACCCGGCTAATCCTCTTCGTCGGAGGACCACCATTTTCCGCCCTCCTCTTCGACCTTGGACTCCTGGAGCGCCTTGGCGAGCCCCGGTGTATCGGCTGGGTCATCGTGAGCCCGCATCTGGGCCTGGTAACTCAGTTCCACATCTCCCAATATCACGTCCTCATCGTCGTCGGAGGACCACCATTTGTCGTCCTCCACTTCGGCCTTGGACTGCTGGAGCGCCTGGGTGAGGCCCGGTGTGTCGGCGGGGTCGTCGGGAGCCCGAATCTCCGGCGACCACCATTTGTCGTCCTCCACTTCGGCCTTGGACTGCTGGAGCGCCTGGGTGAAGCCCGGTGTGTCGGCGGGGTCGTCGGGAGCCCGAATCTCCGACTGGTAATTGAGATACGCAGTCCACCTCGGCTGCGGCTCGGGCTCCGGATCCGGTTGCGGCTCCGGCTTGGGAACGCGCAGATGAGGTGCAGGGCCGCGAATCGAAATTTGGTCCCGCGGCTCGCTTGTCGCTGGAGGTGGAAGGACGATCCCTTCGTGGCGGCGCGGCGGAAGAGCTGGAGGTGCCCGTGGTTCGCCGTACGGTGGTGGTAGGCGGCGTGGCGCGCCGCGAGGAAGAGGGACATAGCCGTGCGCCGCGAGCACGGTGTCCACGTCCTTGCCGGCCCAGAAGGACTGCCGCCCTAGTTGATTGTACCTCCCGCCGGCGTACATACCGTACTGGTTGGCGAGCTCGTCGAGGCGCTCCATCTCGAACCGGGGCCTCCACAAGGCGCTGTCCTCCCCCCAGTCTGGGTTCGCCCGATCCCACGGCGTGAGGGCAGCTCGACGGCGGCGGATGTAGCCGCGCAGATCTTCGTCTTTTTCAGGGACCGGCGGGATGGCGTACCCGGCGGCGCTCACCCTCCAACCAGCTGGCAGGTGCCAGTACGGCGGAACGAGCAGCCGCGCCTCGGCCAAGATCGTCGCTTCGTCGGGGTTGAGGCTCTGAGGACGAGGGGCCGCACGGCGGATTTTAGCTCCGCGGGCGCTGCTCCCTCCGGCTTCATGGTCGTTGAGGCCCATCGCTTGCTACGGCTGCTCGACGGCGGCGGGTTTAGGTTATGGGCTAGCTAGGGTTTGGTGCGGGATGGCCTGATGTGCTCCACTGGATGGGATAAAATGGACTGTCGGTGAACCGAGTGAGTGGTGCTGCGGCCTTGTACGCGTGTTCGCTGTTGACGACCTGTTGACTGGGAGGCCACGCGTGTTCGCTATTATGATGCCACCGAATCCGTTCCCCTCCTGTTTAATGGCTCGCCGGTTGTGAAGCGACATATCTAGTTGGGACGCCACCGGTAAACCACGCGCAGGAGCCACTGGTTATCCACGCGCAGGCGCCACGGTAAATGCGTCGCCTAGGCTGCCGTGCAGCAAATTGGGTCGTCAGTTGCCCCAATGGACGGTCAGTAAATGCTATACATACGGACGTTTTACTTACGAAAACACTTTACGGACTCACGATGGAGCAACACACACGGAAGTCCATGAACAGAAAATAAGTTGAAGATAATAAATCGATGACACAATGGTTCTTGAAAAACATAACAAAATATTTGGAGTATGAACTAAGTGTTCATATTTCAGAGCCTATCTACTACCATCTTGAATTCACCATCGACGACGCTTCGACCAAAAGCGAAGATGAATATGTCACTAACTCTCATATCGTGCAGTTTCACCAGTTGCTTCCAGTTCGATGTTATCATGGCACCTCCTTTGGCTTTGCCTTTCACCTTTGACTTGTCCATCACCATCTTAACTTTGAGGCGAGCCTTTCCTAAGAATAAGACTTCTACTTCTGATGGCAGTTCAACATTAGGGATAATGTGGCTCATGGTGAATCTCTTCGAAAAGTACTGCATAAAAGAAATCAAACATATTAACAACAGTTACGGTGTAGAAAATAAATAGAAATCTCTTGGTGTGTACTGTAATGTTTACCATTTTTGCTTTACCCTCCTGGACGTGTGATTTTTTTATGGTGCAGACATATATGGGTGTTTTCAGATTTGTTTCCTGACATTTACTTCTCAGATAATCAACGTTATCTCTCAGATAACGAAATTCTCCATCATCCATAGCTACTCGATTTGCATACTCAACAAACACCTCGAACTCACGCTCGCACTTTATTCTAGGACCTGCGTAAGTATTAAATTAATACATCAGGCCCAACAATAGAATCGCATATGGAAGACATAAATGGGAGGTAATTTCGGACCTCTTATATTCAGCTTTTTGTGCAACTTAAGAGCAGCACGAACATGACGAACACGAGCAAACGATGCCACCTAGTTGAATATAGAAAAGATGTAACACAAATTTGAGTCCTAAGATGGTTAGGGCATCGATCACCGTCAGAGAAAATAGGGCATCGGGCAATCGGAAGAGACGAGTTTGTACTTGACTAGATTAGATCTGATATTAAATATAGACAACACGAGATGAGTTGCGTATGACTTACATCATCTTCCATTGTAACTTCGCAGACGCCGCTCTTCCCGTCCAGGCTTCGATGAGAGACGATATGAGGTTAGATGAGGCGATTATATAGGTGGAAGTGTGCAAAAGGCGATCATAATCTTGTTACCTTAATTCGTGGGAGGGTCGATATCAACGTGACAAAGTTTGTTTCCCTAAATAATGTCGTTACCGTAATTAGTGGGGAAGGTTGGGATTTGATAGTTTGGAGGCGTAGTCAATTACGGGGATCGATTATTAATGTTGTCCCCTTAATTTTTTTTAGGTAAATGTTGTCCCCTTAATTTAGTACAATCAAGGTACACATTTTTGCATTTCACGCTAATTCATGTTGTTACCTTAATTAGTACTACTCATGTCGTAGTACTACTGCAAATAGAAATTAATTTTCACACCTTATGCGCAAAGTAATCAAAGTAGCTCAAACAGATTCTCTTAGCGACGGCGTTTGATAGTCGGAATGAGAGGCGAGGGACGGAGAGCAAGGTTATTTCACGGCGTTTTTTCGTGGTTAGAGTAGAATTGAATATAATTTCATCAAACTTAAAATTTGAACCACTACTGATATTCATGAATAATTTGAAAACAGTACGACATAAACGTCAAATAAAGTTTGCAACAAACATCAAAATGTCTCAGCATGACTTCCAACTTGGACAAATAAGCTAATTGTAAAAATAATGTAATGCATTTGTTGATTTCAAAGAATATCAACCAGAAGCTTGAGACCACCACCGCGGCTACCACGGAACCAGAACACAAACACGTTTTTAACTCTCATATTAGTCTTCTTCACAACCTCCATCCAGTTTGTTGTTATCATGGCACCTCCTTTGCCTTTTCCATTGACCTGTGACTTGCTCATCACCATCTTAACTGTTGCAATTTTAGTATTCGATGAATAAACTTCTATTTCTGCTGGTAGCTGTGTATGCCTAGCAATGTGGTTTAGTGTGAAGCCCCTTGAGAAGTACTGCATATAAGATTACAATCAATTAGAGAATTCAATCAGCTATGTTAGGAAATTGTGAAAAATTTGGTGTGTAATCCAGCGCTTACCATTTTTGCTTTATTCTTCACGACGTTTGATTTTTTGATCGTGCAGACATACGGTGGCTTTCTTGGCATGTGCTTGTCAACTAACTGTTTCAATGTAGCAAATTGTGCATCATCCATTCTTACGCGATTGGCATACCTGATGAAACCTTCAAAATCCTCACCCTCCTCACAGTTAGGACCTGCATACAAAATTATATACATAAACCAGAATATTACAATTTCCTTGGAAAACAAGAGTGTCGTAAATTTGTATACCTCTTACGATATGCTTTTTGTTCTTCCTCACAGCAGCACCGCAACGCCGTGGGCTAACACGTTGTGCCACCTAGCAAAGTGTATAACACATACAACAGATGAGTTCTTGTGTGGAATACTCAAGCGTCCCGGATATAGAGATCTAACTCGTGGCGATTAGTGCAAATCATTGCGATAAAATAAGAAGGGGACAATCGATTATTTACACAAACGTTAATCTGCCCTGGATGATCTAACCAAGTTTATTGTACGCGGTAGATTACACAATAAGAACATGGCGGCCTAAGGACATTATACTTCTGTTTATGATCTACCCGAAAGGGGTTTTCGGAGAACTAGAATCTGTTAAGTATAAACTAATAAGTATGAAGCGCTCTAGCCAATGAGATTTTGGATCTACTGAATCTGGTCGATTCCCATGGCGGCCTCCCATACCTTATTTGCGATCTATCTCGAGGACAAGTCAAATAATATTACGACAGGTGAAAGTCTTGACATACCTGATCCATGGCAAAGGGGTGCCGTCGATGATCAACACTACTACTCTCAGATGAACACGTGAAAGATGTTGCTTGGCCGGCCGCCCAGACGTCGCTGAGATGAAACGGTGTGAAGAGACGACGATGATATAGTTCGTGGGGGTGTGGGTTACCCGTGATGGGTAGTACGTGTTGCCGCAAATTACGCCCTGCACAATTAAAGTTGTTAACTAATATGTTGGGTCGGTGGGCTTGATCGTTTCGTGCCGGAAAATCAATTCGTGGGCCGGATCATCGTCCAGGTAAGGTAGGCTTTGTTTAATATTTTTTCTTTTCTTATATTTAAGAGGGAAAATATAGGGTTTTAGGCCAAACATGCACATGGGTGCACCATTGCATGCCCCACACTCCTACCCTTGTCACTTACATGAATAATATGGGGTAGACAATGGTGAGTTGCACCCAGACACCCCAAATATAGGGTTTTAGGCCAAAACATGCACTTTTGGGGCAAACCAAGTGGGTGGGGATGCCAGTGTGAGGCCACACATGGCACATGGGTGCACCATTGCATGCCCCACACTCCTACCCTTGGAATCTACATGAATAATATGGGGTAGACCATGGTGAGTTGCACCTAGACACCCCAAATATAGGATTTTAGGCCAAAACATGCACTTTTGGGGCAAATCAGGTGGGTGGGGATGCCAGGGTGAGGCCACACTTGGCACATGGGTGCACCATTGCATGCCCCACACTCCTACCCTTGCAATCTACATTAATAATATGGGGTAGACCATGGTGAGTTGCACCCAGACACCCCAAATACAGGCTTTTAGGCCTAAACATGCACTTTTGGGGCAAACCAAGTGGGTGGGGATGCCAGGGTGTGAGGCCACACTTGGCAGATGGGTGCACCATTGCATGCCTCACACTACTACCCTTGGAATGTACATGAATAAAATGGGGTAGACCATGGTGAGTTGCACCCAGACACCCCAAATATAGGGTTTTATGCCAAAACATGCACTTTTGGGACAAACCAAGTGGGTGGGGATGCCAGTGTGAGGCCACACTTGGCACATGGGTGCAACATTGCATGCCCCACACTCCTACCCTTGTCACTTACATGAATAATATGGGGTAGACAATGGTGAGTTGCACCCAGACACCCCAAATATAGGGTTTTAGGCCAAAACATGCACTTTTGGGGCAAACCAAGTGGGTGGGGAAGTGTGAGGCCACACTTGGCACATGGGTGCACCATTGCATGCCCCACACTCCTACCCTTGGAATCTACATGAATAATATGGGGTAGACCATGGTGAGTTGCACCCAGACACCCCAAATATAGGGTTTTATGCCAAAACATGCACTTTTGGGGCAAACCAAGTGGGTGGGGATGCCAGTGTGAGGCCACACTTGGCACATGGGTGCACCATTGCATTCCCCACACTCCTACCCTTGTCACCTACATGAATAATATGGGGTAGACCATGGTGAGTTGCACCCAGACACCCCAAATATAGGGTTTTAGGCCAAAACATGCACTTTTGGGGCAAACCAAGTGGGTGGGTATGCCAGTGTGAGGCCACACTTGGCACATGGGTGCACCATTTCATGCCCCACACTCCTACCCTTGTCACTTACATGAATAATATGGGGTAGACCATGGTGAGTTGCACCCAGACACCCCAAATACAGGGTTTTAGGCCAAAACATTCACTTTTGGGGCAAACCAAGTGGGTGGGTATGCCAGTGTGAGGCCACACTTGGCACATGGGTGCAATATTGCATGCCCCACACTCCTACCCTTGTCACTTACATGAATAATCTGGGGTAGACCATGGTGAGTTGCACCCAGACACCCCAAATACAGGGTTTTAGGCCAAAACATGCACTTTTGGGGCAAACCAAGTGGGTGGGGATGCCAGTGTGAGGCCACACTTGGCACATGTGTGCACCATTGCATGCCCCACACTCCTAACCTTGTCATCTACATGAATAATCTGGGGTAGACCATGGTGAGTTGCACCCAGACACCCCAAATATAGGGTTTTAGGCCAAAACATGCACTTTTGGGGCAAACCAAGTGGGTGGGGATGCCAGTGTGAGGCCACACTTGGCACATGGGTGCACCATTGCATGCCCCACACTCCTAACCTTGTCACCTACATGAATAATATGGGGTAGACCATGGTGAGTTGACACCCCAAATATAGGGTTTTAGGCGAAAACATGCACTTTTGGGGCAAACCAAGTGGGTGGGTATGCCAGTGTGAGGCCACACTTGGCACATGGGTGCACAATTGCATGCCCCACACTCCTAACCTTGTCATCTACATTAATAATATGGGGTAGACCATGGTGAGTTGCACCCAGACACCCCAAATATAGGGTTTTAGGCCAAAACATGCACTTTTGGGGCAAACCAAGTGGGTGGGGATGCCTGTGTGAGGCCACACTTGGCACATGGGTGCACCATTGCATGCCCCACACTCCTAACCTTGGAATCTACATGAATAATCTGGGGTAGACCATGGTGAGTTGCACCCAGACACCCCAAATACAGGGTTTTAGACCAAAACATGCACTTTTGGGGCAAACCAGGTGGGTGGGGATGCCAGTGTGAGGACACACTTGGCACATGGGTGCACCATTGCATGCCCCACACTCCTAACCTTGTCATCTACATGAATAATATGGGGTAGACCATGGTGAGTTGCACCCAGACACCCCAAATACAGGGTTTTAGGCCAAAACATGCACTTTTGGGGCAAACCAAGTGGGTGGGGATGCCAGTGTGAGTTCACACTTGGCACATGGGTGCACCATTGCATGACCCACACTCCTAACCTTGTCACCTACATGAATAATATGGGGTAGACAATGGTGAGTTGCACCCAGACACCAAAATATAGGGTTTTAGGCCAAAACATGCACTTTTGGGGCAAACCAAGTGGGTGGGGATGCCAGTGTGAGGCCACACTTGGCACATGGGTGCACCATTGCATGCCCCACACTCATAACCTTGGCATCTACATGAATAATCTGGGGTAGACCATGGTGAGTTGCACCCAGACACCCCAAATATAGGGTTTTAGGCCAAAACATGCACTTTTGGGGCAAACCAAGTGGGTGGGGATGCCAGTGTGAGGTTCACACTTGGCACATGGGTGCACCATTGCATGACCCACACTCCTAAACTTGTCACCTACATGAATAATATGGGGTAGACCATGGTGAGTTGCACCCAGACACCCCAAATACAGGGTTTTAGGCCTAAACATGCACTTTTAGGGCAAACCAAGTGGGTGGGTATTCCAGTGTGAGGCCAAACTTGGCACATGGGTGCACCATTGCATGCCCCACACTCCTAACCTTGTCATATACATGAATAATATGGGGTAGACCATGGTGAGTTGCACCCAGACACCCCAAATATAGGGTTTTAGGCCAAAACATGCACTTTTGGGGCAAACCAAGTGGGTGGGGATGCCTGGTGAGGCCACACTTGGCACATGGGTGCACCATTGCATGCCCCACACTCCTAACCTTGGAATCTACATGAATAATCTGGGGTAGACCATGGTGAGTTGCACCCAGACACCCCAAATATAGGGTTTTAGGCCAAAACATGCACTTTTGGGGCAAACCAGGTGGGTGGGGATGCCAGTGTGAGGCCACACTTGGCACATGGGTGCACCATTGCATGCCCCACACTCCTAACCTTGTCATCTACATGAATAATATGGGGTAGACCATGGTGAGTTGCACCCAGACACCCCAAATACAGGGTTTTAGGCCAAAACATGCACTTTTGAGGCAAACCAAGTGGGTGGGGATGCCAGTGTGAGTTCACACTTGGCACATGGGTGCACCATTGCATGACCCACACTCCTAACCTTGTCACCTACATGAATAATATGGGGTAGACCATGGTGAGTTGCACCCAGACACCCCAAATACAGGGTTTTAGGCCTAAACATGCACTTTTGGGGCAAACCAAGTGGGTGGGGATGCCAGGGTGAGGCCACACTTGGCACATGGGTGCACCATTGCATGCCCCACACTCCTAACCTTGTCACCTACATGAATAATATGGGGTAGACCATGGTGAGTTGCACCCAGACACCCCAAATATAGGGTTTTAGGCCAACACATGCACTTTTGGGGCAAACCAAGTGGGTGGGGATGCCAGGGTGAGGCCACACTTGGCACATGGGTGCACCATTGCATGCCCCACACTCCTAACCTTGTCACCTACATGAATAATATGGGGTAGACCATGGTGAGTTGCACCCAGACACCCCAAATATAGGGTTTTAGGCCAACACATGCACTTTTGGGGCAAACCAAGTGGGTGGGGATGCCAGGGTGAGGCCACACTTGGCACATGGGTGCACCATTGCATGCCCCACACTTCTACCCTTGGAATGTACATGAATAAAATGATATAATTGTTTTAGTCTACAATTTGTGTGTGTCCAATGTGTGTTTATGTCATTTTGCTACCCTGGCCGCTTGTTTGATTATATATGTCGCAATATCTATTATACAGACTATATTTCTGATTTTTTTTATTTGGGTTTTGGGGGGTAACTCCACCTACATAGTCTCGGTAGTCGGTCCCAAGCCCGGATAAAGGAGGAGGGTCTCTCTGTTTCTTTCGGTGAAATACCCGATGGGCTGGCTCGCGCGTGTAGGCCTGTCTAGCCATCGTCGAACGAGCCCGTCTAGGCCTGCCATGCATGCGCTGCTCCAGAAACGCTGAAACGCTGAAACGAGGCGTGCAGATGTGTCGCATGGCAGTGGTAACAGCTCCACGCGGGCGTGTCGGTCGGTCCGATTTTTCCGTCACGCTGAAAAAGGTTTGGGTTCACACGCGCAGTTCTATATCCACGCGCCGAATTAATTGACACACTTAAAACCGTGCGCCGCTTCGGATGTCGTCCTGCGTTTCAGTGTGCAGTTAGTGGTTAACACGAAAGCAGCTCACAAGCCCCCGCACCTCACCCATCCACGCCTATTTAACGCCACCATTGTGCTCACTCTGTCTCACACTCATCCAAGCCATCTCCCTTCCCATCTCACCGTCTCCAAATCCAAGACACGCCACATCTCAAGGGGATCGCCACAATGCAGTTCAACGGCCCTACGTTCCGCCGCCCCGCAACCATGCCGGAGAGACAGTACCCGGCCGGAGTCGTCTGCGAGAACCAGCTGCGCGTGTGGGCCATATCGAGGAGGAGGGGCCCAATGGAGCTAGCTTCATTCTTCCTCTCTTCCGGCTACCGCCACCTCCCTCCGGGCTCGCCACGCATGTTCGAGCTTGAGAAGTACTACGACGGCAACCCCAACCACGTCATCGGCCTCTTCGTAACTTTCGCCAACAGGTTCGACGCTCACCATCTGCTCGGGCAGGTGTTTTGGTGCGGGTGCGAGTTCATCGCATTCACCAACTACAACATCTTCACCAACTTCCACGCCATCTTCCCCACCCCGGGCAACATGCACTGCCTCCCCTACATGATGCCGGAGGACGAGCAAGCGAGGCTTGCGTCTCTGAGGGGGCAGCGTCGCCGGCAAGCTCCACCAACGCCAGCGGCCATGCTCCACCGGCAGATGCGCGAAGCTAGGGCGGAGAGGCGGGCACTGAGGCAGGCGTCAAACGGGAAGGACGAAGACGAGTCAGGCCAATCGAGCGCCCCAACCGACGGCCTGGCAAATTGGGTGTTTCTCTGATGTTTCGTCATTTGGCCCAACCGACGGCCAGTAGATTAGGGTTCGTTCTAGTTGCTTGTTTTTAACTTTATTTTGTGTGTCTCTTTGATGTTTACTGTTTGGTGCAACCGCTCCCCAAATTTGGGTTCGTTCGGTCATGTTTACTGTTCTGTGCAAGTACTCATTTAAATGCTCCATTTTTATTTTCCAATATTGCCCCTAACTAATCTCTCCTCCTTAAATCCCTAAACCCATTAAGGGATAACGTGGCTCATGGTGAATCCCTTCCAAATGACTGCATGCAAGACATCACGCCTATTAACAACTTGTTAGGTGTAGGATTAAACTGCGGGGATAAAATGCAACATGCTCTAACTGCTCCCAATTAGTAAGATCAAAATAAATAGACGAGGGGCATTTTAAACGGCAGCCTGCGCCTTAAGCTATGGCGAAATATTGGAAAAAAATATACGCCCTGTTCTTTGGGAAGGAGGGAGTACTACCTCAAGTGCTTCATGTTGATCCCGCTATTGTAAATGCTGCTAGAGAGTTTGTCATGATGGAGTAGTAAGTCCATGTAACGGACAAGACAATGTTCAATTTGTAATGGCATGAAACATCAAAGCAATGCATGAACACTGAAATGACATCATAATGATCAGTTTTGGATTACAATCTCATCATACCGCAATGTCTAAATATTTTGTCTAATCCTCAGAAACGGTACACACCATTGTCATCACCGGCTGTGAGAAATTCAACTCCGTCCAACTCCGCAGCACCGCCCATGTCCGCAGCACCGCCCAACTCCGCAGCACCGCCCATGTCCGCAACAACGTCCATATCCGCAGCATCATCCATCTCCGCAGCATTGGCAATCTCCGCACCAATATTATCTGAAAGTTCATTATCTAGTTTGTCCATCCACTCCACGAAATTCTTCATCATCCATAGCTAATGGGGTAGACACCCCAAATATAGGGTTTTATGCCAAAACATGCACTTTTGGGACAAACCAAGTGGGTGGGGATGCCAGTGTGAGGCCACACTTGGCACATGGGTGCACCATTGCATGCCCCACACTCCTACCTTTGTCACTTACATGAATAATATGGGGTAGACAATTGTGAGTTGCACCCAGACAACCCAAATATAGGGTTTTAGGCCAAAACATGCACTTTTGGGGCAAACCAAGTGGGTGGGGATGCCAGTGTGAGGCCACACATGGCACATGGGTGCACCATTGCATGCCCCACACTCCTACCCTTGGAATCTACATGAATAATATGGGGTAGACCATGGTGAGTTGCACCCAGACACCCCAAATATAGGGTTTTAGGCCAAAACATGCACTTTTGGGGCAAATCAGGTGGGTGGGGATGCCAGGGTGAGGCCACACTTGGCACATGGGTGCACCATTGCATGCCCCACACACCTACCCTTGGAATCTACATGAATAATCTGGGGTAGACCATGGTGAGTTGCACGCAGACACCCCAAATACAGGGTTTTAGGCCAAAACATGCACTTTTGGGGCAAACCAAGTGGGTGGGGATGCCAGTGTGAGTTCACACTTGGCACATGGGTGCACCATTGCATGCCCCACACTCCTAACCTTGTCACCTACATGAATAATATGGGGTAGACCATGGTAAGTTGCACCCAGACACCCCAAATACAGGGTTTTAGGCCAAAACATGCACTTTTGGGGCAAACCAAGTGGGTGGGGATGCCAGTGTGAGGCCACACTTGGCACATGGGTGCACCATTGCATGCCCCACACTCCTAACCTTGTCATCTACATGAATAATCTGGGGTAAACCATGGTGAGTTGCACCCAGACACCCCAAATATAGGGTTTTAGGCCAAAACATGCACTTTTGGGGCAAACCAAGTGGGTGGGGATGCCAGGGTGAGGCCACACTTGGCACATGGGTGCACCATTGCATGCCCCACACTCCTAACCTTGTCACCTACATGAATAATATGGGGTAGACCATGGTGAGTTGCACCCAGACACCCCAAATACAGGGTTTTAGGCCAAAACATGCACTTTTCACTAGTAGAAAAAGGGGCAGTAGGCCCGGTCCATTTGGGCCTTCAGACCCGGTTCCCGAACCGGGACCAATTAGGCGGGACTAAAGGGGTACCCTTTAGTCCCGGTTCAAAGATTAACCGGGCCTAAAGGCCTCGACACGTGGTGCGGCCAGGGAGCTCGCGGTGGAAGGCCTTTGGTCCCGGTTCGTGGTACGAACCGGGCCTAGGTTTCCCTGCCGCGGCAGAGAATTGCTATTTCTCTGCCGCGGCACAGATTTAGGCTGTACCAGCGTTTCTCTGCCGCGGCAGAGAAACAGGGCGTTTCTCTGCCGCGGCAGAGTTTCAGCAATGCATATATATCATTCAAGAAACCACAAAAAATCGTCATGAATATATATAGACATCGTCAACAGTACACGACATAGTCAACACAGTACACGTAATGCATGCATATTTACAATACAACATGTCCTCGACGAATATCCTCGATTGTCACGATCTGCCGCGAATAGTGCTCTCCACCTGGGGTAAGGACCTCGGTAATAAAGAATCCCGCGATTTCCTCTTGAATTGCTTTTATTTGATCCGCTGTTATGAGAGTGTCCCGCAGGCGTGTCATCTATATTTAAAAAAGGAGATCAATATATGAATGTAACTCAATACAATAGATGGTACTAATTAAGATTAATTGTGAAAATTTGTTATCGTACACGAGTGTGGTGTATTTGGGCATCCCCACCCTTGGGACAGATCATGTCACGCATGAAGGTGCAGACGTAGTATCCACATAAGTTATTCCCTTGTTCCTGCCTCATACACTTTACGAAAAAATAGTTCGATCAAACTAATAATCAAGCATCGTATTGAAAGTAAATATCATATATAAAGTTTCACGGACATAGCTATATATATAGTACTACTTACAGGGTAATCTTCAAATGTAAGCTCCGGTTTCCATTTACCCGGAACAGTATTGATGAACCGTTTCCAAGCCCTGCCCGGCAAAAAGTAATGAGTAAATGAGTAATTGATTAGTTGATGATATCTTCGAATTAGAGCAGATGAAGATGCCAATACGAAATTGATTGAAACTACCTCTGGAGGATGGCAGCCATGTCCGCCCATTCCGCATATTCTTTACGTTTCGAGTCCATGACTTTTACGACTCCAATGTGAAGATCAATGATTAGGAGAATAAAGTGGAAACTGCACAAGCATAGCTCAATGATTACGAGAATAAAGTGGAAGGTGCACAAGCATAATGTATGTTATATATAACACTCACTTGAAGTTGTAGGGAAAGAATATATCCTCTTTGTCTGCTTGCTTCTCTAAAAACATTACGATGTTGTCCTCTGTGTCCTTGGCGAAGTCTCGAACCGTAACTTCATGAACTGTGTTTGGGTCTATGAACCCCAGCGGTAGGAGCTTGCCTCTTTTGTATTCCAGCTTCTTCATTCTGCATAATTAAATGTATAGCGTACACAAAGAATATAATGAGGATAATTGTTAGTGCAAATGAATGAGCTACAAACTTAATTACACAAATAAATCACTTACAGGCAGTAGCAACTGATGACAGCTTTGTCGAGGGCGTCTTGATTGAATAACTGAAACAGTTCTTCTAACTCAATGTTTATCTCGTCTTCCCCCCGGAAGTAATGCTCATCTCTAAGATACACCGTGAGGTACCTTTCACTTCTTCGACAGGCTTTCAGGTACCATTCATGCAACCTTCGCATCTGAGTCCCTAGACGCGCGAGCTCGCCAGGTTTGACGAGATCTTTTCCGTATCTATACGTGTTTACCACTTGAGCCGTTGGATAGTAATCTTCGTACTCAACTGATGCTCCCTGAGCTCTAGCCGCCCGTTCGATCATCGATGCCGTCTCTGGATCATGATATGGCTCCACGATGAAGTGGGGTGCGGCCTGAATGTCCTGCTGTCCAAGCTGGGCGACTTTTTTTGCTTCTTTGCTCGCTCTAGAGGACTGTCCAAGAGAGCGGTCATAATCAGCTCTCAGCTCAGGTCTCTTCATTCTCGTCTCGGCAAAGTGCTTCACTGTCTGCGGTGGAATAAACATCTTCTTCGGCGCAAGAAACGCCTTTTGCTCTTCAGTCTGCTCATGTGGTAACAACTCTGGAGTCTGTGCCCTCATTGGAGTTGATGATCTCTTCGGAGCTGTAGGAGGTGCCGCGGACCGCTTCCTCTTTTGCTTAAGTGGAGGCGGCGGAGTCTCCTGACGAGGAGGAGGAGGAGGCGGCGGAGTATTTTCACGCGGAGCAGACTGGTCATGGATAGGGGAATCATCATCGCGCACAGGAGAATCATCACGCGGAGGAGACTGCACAGGTGGCGGAGGAGGCGGAGGTGGCCTGCTTGTTGGCTTCTCACCTGGAAACACAATGTTCTCCTTCCGCCATTGCACGGTGGTTCTACGGGCTTCTCCCAGTTCTTTGATTTCCCCATCTTCACCTGCAGGGTGCTCAAGCACCAACCCCTCATAATCTCTCAACACTTCATCCACCATCACAACAGCAAAGTCGTCTTGGACCGAACGGCAATGGTAAGACCTTGTAGGTAAGAGGATGCCGACCGCCGCCTTGAAGGATAGGTTGAAAACTTTAACATGCAGCTCACAAGGACGGCTCTCAGTGAGATCATCCACGGGGGGTAGCGAGGAGGCTCGACCACCTGGTCATCATCATCATTATCCACCTGCTGAGAGGAAGCCACGCTGCTTTTCCGGTGTGGTTGAGATTGCAGCGGGGCGATGGCATTGAGCAATGCAGGATCTACAGCCTGCCCCTGAGCCATCTGAGATGTAAGTACTTGGGTTACCATGGTTAATTGGGCTTTCATGGTGCTCATACCCTCCTCTAAGTTAGCCAGGCGGTCTGTTTCCCTTGCCTTCCTCCTCTCATGGCTTTTATCAGGAAATCTCTTCCTTTCCGCAGGAAAGCCATACTTCCACGGAACGGAGCCTTCTGTGCCTCGTGTTCGTCCGCCGTGTTCTTTGTTCCCAAGGGCGCGTGTCAGCTCATCGTTCTCTCTTTCGGGCTGGAACAACCCCGCCTCCACGTCCCTATGTGCTCTTTCCAGGGCATCAATGGGAACCTTCAGATGAGCTTTCTTATAGATGCACTTCCCTGTTTCTGGATCCAACGTTCCCCCAATCCCGTAGAACCACTCCTTGCACCGTTCGATCCAACCGTGTGTCCCTAATCTGATCCCTTTACTGGTCAGTTCCGCCTCAGCTGCTTGCCACTTAGGACGGTTAGCCCTGTATCCACCTGGACCCAGAATTTGGTGATATAGCTTCAACGCAGCATTTGCCTTATTTATTTCCGACCTTCTCTTAAATTCTTCTGACTCCGTGCTGTACTTCACGAATTCTTCCCAGTGAGTTTTTACCTTCTCATTGTCCGGAGTCTTCTTTATCTTGATAAGGCGGCGCAATCTTTTCTTGTGGCTCTTGAATAGTTCGGCCATCTTCTTCTTGCCAAACTCGCGGAGGGCCTGCTCCATCTTGGCCTTTTCAGCGTCACCCCCCTCTTCGGGTACTATGTTGAAATGTGACATGAGCTTGTCCATAATGCTGTTTTTGGCTACATCATCGATATAAAGACCTTGACCTTCTTCCTCTGCAGACAGCACTAGTCCCTTCGGCTTGTGCCATTCTCGAACGGTGATCGGGACGTGGTCCCTAACAAGCACTCCGCATTGAGCTATAAATGCCTTTGCACCTTTCTCTGGAGCAATCGGTTTACCATCCTTTTCGATGTGGGTGATGTCGTGCCTAACACCGTCATCCAACTTTTTGGCCGGGCCTCGCTTCCTCGACTTTACAGAAGAAGTGCTCGATCCGGAGGGCTAAAAAAGAAATAATTCATAGTCAGTACAATTTAATTAGTTAATGCATCTAGTCGATCAACAGCGGCTTAATTAGTTTATATACCTCGGTGATAACTACAGTTCGGGAGCCATTATGATGATCTTGTTCCTCACCGGCGCCACTAGGATCTTCTTCCTCAATATTCAAATAAGTTGCGGTGACATCGTCACCGCCATCATCTGGAATAACGTCGTCGTCGCGATCATCCAGAGTACCGTTTGCTATGAGGTTCTCCATGAAATTTTCTTCAAATTCATCTCTGTCCATGCTTTCTACAACGACCTGCAAGCTATACATAGGAACCATCATATGATCAAATTAAGGATAATGCAGAAAACTGAAAATGGAGTTACATATGTAGTTCTTAACTAAGGATCGATAATATAGTGCTGAAAGCAGATAGTGCAGTTACATGCATACATAGATCGGGTTCATGTTTATTTAACCCTAATACATATCAATCACTACTACAACCACTCAACCGCGCAGACCGGGTCCTAGAGGGCGCCGACCGGGTCCTGAGCCGCGCTGGGTGTGCCCCCAAAGCCACGGAACAACAACGGGAGCATAGCTAACATGAGATCCCCGCATAACGCTCCATCCGGTCCTATACATGTTGTCTAACGCGTACATGTAACGGCGAACGTGCTGGTCCTCCGCTTCAATGCGCTGAGCTACCTCCTCCGGCGGGGCCGGCTCCCTCTGAAACGACCGTGGCCCATAAGACCTCCACCAAAGAATATCCGGGTCGACAACGGGACCCGGATTCCGCACCAAGGTGCGCGACCCGGAAGCTAAGACCTCCCAGTGCCACCCCGGCGGAGCCCAGTCCCGGACCTCCCCCATCTGCTCCATCTCCTCTAGAAGAGTCAGACCACGGCGCGGCGGCTGTCGCGGCATCGTAGCTACGAAAACAAATCATATATATATGTACCAACGTTAACATAAATTAAAAAATAAATTCACTACTTAGTCGGCGCCGGCACTACCGTTTGGGGGGCGCCGGCACTACATACTTTATTTTGGGCCGGGGGCGCGGTGGCACTACATACTTACTAACTAACACTAACACTAACTAACTAATTTTTCACTAACACTAACACTAACACTAACTTTTTCACTAACACTAACACTAACTTTTTCACTAACACTAACACTAACAAACTAACTAATTTTCTATCTAACACTAACTTTTTCACTAACACTAACACTAACAAACTAACTAATTTTTTATCTAACACTAACACTAATTTTTTATCTAACACTAACACTAACAAACTAATAAATTTTTGTAACTAATTTAAATCAAATTATGTACTAATTATGTACTAATTTACAAATTATGTACTAATTTTTGTAACTAGTTTTGTAACTATTTTTGTACTAAACTAATTAATCTAACATATATAAAAACAAAAATCTAAAAATCTAAAAAGTTAAAAAAAATGGTGGCGGGCTCACCTTGCGCCACGAGAGAGAGGAGGCACGCGAGCGGGCAACACGCGGACGGCGGACGGCGGCGTCGCACGATGGCGGCGGCGCGGCGGGCGGCGCGAAGCGGACGCGGCGGGCGGGCGCGCGCGGACGGCGGCCGCGCGCGCGGGCGCGCGAGCGGCCGAGGACGGCGGCGAACGACGGGTAAGCGGTGGCCGGCGGCGCGGCAGGGCGGGCGGCGTCGCCCTGTCCCGGCGATGGAGACGGGTCCAAGGCGGACCCTTTGGACCCGGTTTGTATTACAAACCGGGACCAAAGCCCCCTGGTATACAAACCGGGACTAAGGCCATTTTTGCTGCGATTTTCGCTGCGCGCGCAAAAAAGGCCTTTAGTCCCGGTTTGTAATACAAACCGGGTCCAAAGGCCACTTTTTAAAAAGTTTCATTCCCGCCTTATTTCAAATGAAAAAAAGCCACCGCACTGCCACACGTGTCCACCGCCGCCACCGCCATGCATGTACAGGCCACCGTCGCCACCGCCGTGTACTGGCCACCGTCGCCACCGCCACCTGGCCACCACCGCCGCCACCGCCATGTACTGGCCACCGTCGCCACCGCCTCACTGCCACCACCGCCGACCGGGCCACCGCCTGCCACCCGCCACCGCCGCCGCCGCCGCCACACTGCCACCACCGTCACCGCCACCGGGCCACCACCGTCACCGCCATGTACGCCACCGCCACTGCCCACCACCGCCACCGCCACTGGCCACGGCCACCGCCGTGTACGCCACCGCCGCCACCGCCACCGCCTGGCCACCACCGTCACCGCCATGTACGGGCCACCGCCGTGTACTGCCCACCACCGCCACCGCCATGTACTGGCCACCACCGCCACCGCCACACGTGTCCCTTCCCCGTGCCACGTGTCGCCGCTTCCACGTGCCTCGCCCGCCGCCACCGCCGTGCGGCGTGTAGATCCCGCTTCCTCGTGCCACGCCCCGCCGCTTCCCGCGCCACCTGTCGCCGCCGCTTCCACGTGCCACGCCCCGCCGCTTCCCCGCGCCACCTGTCGCCAAACTTGCCGCGTTGTTGTGCTATAAAGTGCCGCGTGCGCGCGGAACCACACGTCGCCGTCGCCTCCGTTCATTCGTCGCCGGGATGCCGCCGCGCCGTCGCGGCTCGTCCGGCTTCCGTGGCGTCCGAGCGCGTCCGAACGGTAGGTTCTACGCCGAGATGCGCGCCGGTGGCTTCCGGCTCACCCTCGGCACGTACAACACCCCGGAGCTGGCGGCGCGCGCTTACGACGCGGCCGCATGGCGATTTCGGCGGCCACGGTGCGACATGAACTTCCCAGACGTCGAATCGCTAGAGGAGGCGGAGTTCCTCGCGCCGACGCCGTGCCTCGTCGACGACGAGGACCGTCGCCGCCACCGCCAGGTGCAGCGCCGGATCGCAATCGCCGAGCACGACGAGGAGTTGATGCGCCAGTGGAGGGCGCAGTTCCCCAACGACGTCGACAACACCGCCGCGTTCTTCGCTGACCTCCGGGCACAACGCAGGTCCAACAGGCGCCACCGTCGGGCCGTCGCCGTGTTCGAGCTCGATAACCCGAATACAACTTGGGCCGACAACGACCCTCGGTGGGACGACATTTGGACCGAGACAACCTCCGACGACGAGTAGATCGACTAGACTAGTTGTTTATCTATTTTATTGTATTTTCAATAAAGTCGTTGTGGCAGACGCTGATGATGAGAAAAGTTTCCCGCCAGATTACATGTGGAATTAAAGTACAGAACTCAACTGAAAATTAATTAAGATACATGGCCAGATAGTACTCGTGCCTAGCCCTATAGTACTCGTGCCTAGCTCAACTGAAAATTAATTAAGATACATGGCCAGATTCGACTGTTCGAGTCATTCAGTCATACTCGTGCCTAGCCCTATAGTACTCGCCACTGTAGTCGTCGTAGTCGCCGTCATCATCGTCGCTGGCATCGGGGTCGCGGTAGTCAAACCTCGGCGGGAGAGCACGCGTGGGCTGGGACTGAGGGTAGCGCAGGCGGGGGCCACGGTGGGCCATGACGCCCTGGAGAGTCCGGTCGCGCCACCACAGCCGACGGCCGGCCTCGTTGAAGTTCGAAGGAGGCGGGCCGCCCTCCTCGTGCCTGGCGAGCGCCCTCTCACGCCGATTGATGAAGAAGCTTTCCCAAGTCGGGCTGTAGTCGGGATGCCACTGGGGATTCCTCCGCTGCTCTGGCGTGAGCTCAAAGTAGTAGTGGTTCGTGATGGCCATCTCGCGCGCCACACCTAGAGGGACAGGAGGGACCGGTACCCCTCCGACGCTCAGCAACCAGCCGGTAGGGACGCGGTAGCCCGGCGGGCAGGGGTAGTTCGACGCGCAAAGCGCCTCCGCCTCCCGGAGGGTTAGAGATACGATGGAAGCCATGTGACCTGGTGATGAGGTTTGCAGATATGAGTCTAGATGTGATATGTAAATGGAGGCCAAGCCAACATATATATAGTGAAAAAATGGCGGGAGGACGGAGGCGGGAAGCAGTGGAAAGCGCGGGAAGAAAAATAGGCGGGAACGCAGTGGCGCCAAAAACTGTCGGTGGGATAAGGACGTGTGGGTAACCTTTAGTCCCGGCTGGTGGGTACAACCGGGACTAAAGATCCTTTTTTGTCATCTAACAAAACTGTCGGTGGGATAAGGACGTGTGGGTAACCTTTAGTCCCGGCTGGTGGGTACAACCGGGACTAAAGATGTCGGCAGGATAAGAACGCATGGGTGGACGCACTGCTCGATGAGATAAAGCATGTAGCGCACGACGCCCTGTCGAAGGAACAAGACAAAGTAGAAGAGGTGCCGTGCCTATAAAAGGAGCATCGATACGCCTTGCCAAGCAGATCAACAAGCCAAGCAGAGTTTCATTCCCATGGATGAAGGGAAGGGTTGGGAAATCTCCCGTGGCGCAGCTTCTCGAAGATGTCGTTGGTGCACACGCCCTACGACATCTTCGGAAGCTGCTCCTCGGAATTTTTCCCTGCAAGCCCCTAAACGACTACATCTCATCTAACAGTGTTGGGGAAAGGGTTGGGAAATCTCCCGTGGCGCAGTTTCTCGAAGATGTCGTTGGTGCACACGCCCTACGGCATCTTCAGAAACTGCGCCTTGGAATTTTTTCCTGCAAGCCCCTGAACGACTACATCTCATCTAACAGTGTTGGGGAAAGGGTTGGGAAATCTCCCGTGGCGCATCTCCACTTTTCATATCTTACATACAGTTAAATGATTACACAAAAATAAATGGGAAATTGATTGCCATGTTGAGATACTCATTTGTGCCATGGAGCATCTTCATCATTTAATCTTCTTCGGCCTTAACCATGGAGCATCTTCATCATTTAACTTGATGCTTGGATCAATGTTCACTCTGAAGGGTGGAATTTCATCAAACTTATTATAATCTTCTGACATGTCTGTCTTGTCCTCCACTCCCACGATGTTTCTTTTTCCAGAAAGAACAATGTGGCGCTTTGGCTCATCGTTTGATGTATTTGTTTCCTTATGTTTCCTTTTTCTTGGTTTGCTAGACATATCCTTCACATAGAAAACCTGGGCCACATCCTTGGCTAGGACGAATGGTTCGTCTCTATACCCAAGATTGTTGAGATCCACTATTGTCATTCCATACAACTTGTCTACCTGAACCCCGCCTCCTGTTTTGTTGACCCATTTGCACCTAAACAAAGGGACCTTAAAAGAAGGTCCATACTCAAGTTCCCAGATATCCTCTATGTAACCATAATATGTGTCATTTGGGCCTTCATTCATTATTGCATCAAAGCGGACACCACTGTTTTGGTTGGTGCTCTTTTTATCTTGGGCGATCGTGTAAAATGTATTCCCATTTATCTCGTACCCTTGGAAAGTCACTACAGTCGAAGATGGTGTCTGGGCCAGCAAGTACAGCTGATCTTCAATATCTTCGTTATTCAGGAGATGTTTTTGCAACCAACCGCCGAAAGTCGACATGTGTTCACGTCTAATCCAATCGTTCGACTGCCCCGGGTTCTGGGAGCGTAGAAAGTTCTTGTGCTCACCGATATACGGAGCCACCATGGTGGAACTTTGTAGAACTGTGTAGTGTGCTTGAGTCAAAGAAATCCCGTCCCTACATATCATTGATTTCCTTCCTAGCGTGCCTTTTCCACTTAGTCTCCCTTCATGCCGCGATTCAGGAACACCAATCGGCTTAAGGTCAGGAATAAAGTCAACACAGAATTCAATGACCTCCTCTGTTCCATAGCCCTTGGAGATGCTTCCTTCTGGCCTAGCACGGTTATGAACATATTTCTTCAAGACTCCCATGAACCTCTCGAAGGGGAACATATTGTGTAGAAACACAGGACCGAGAATGGAAATCTCATCGACCAGGTGAACGAGGAGATGTGTCATAATATTGAAGAAGGATGGTGGGAACACCAGCTCAAAACTAACGAGACATTGGACCACATCATTCTGCAACCTCGGTAGAATTTCTGGGTTTATTACCTTCTGAGAAATTGCATTGAGGAATGCACATAGCTTCACAATGGGCAGTCGAACATTTTCCGGTAGAAGCCCCCTCAATGCAATCGGAAGCAACTGTGTCATTATCACGTGACAGTCATGAGACTTCAGGTTCTGGAATGTTTTCTTCTCCATATTTATTATTCCCTTTATATTGGAGGAGAAGCCAGACGGGACCTTGATACTGCTAAGACATTCAAAAAATATTTCCTTCTCTGCTTTTGTAAGAGCGTAGCTGGATAAATGACGTCCTTTAACTCTCTCATGCAGATTTTTGGGGTCTTTCCAACGTTGCTGGTCCTCCCGTGCTTCTGGTGTATCTTTTGTCTTCCCGTACACGCCCAGAAAGCCTAGCAGGTTCACGCAAAGATTCTTCGTCACGTGCATCACATCGATTGAAGAGCGGACTTCTAAGACTTTCCAATATTCTAGCTCCCAAAAAATAGATTTCTTCTTCCACATGGGCGCGTGTCCGGCAGCGTCATTCGGAACAGACCGTCCGCCAGGACCCTTTCCAAATATTACATCTAGATCCTTGACCATACCAAATATATCAACACCATCACGATGGGGAGGCTTCCTCCGGTGATCAGCCTCACCGTCGTAATGCTTGCCTTTCTTTCTTACGGGATGGGTAATCCTAAGAAATCGACGATGCCCCAGGTACACGACCTTCTGACCTTTTTCCAAATAATCACCTTCGAGCTCATGTAAACAGTGTGTGCATGCATTGTATCCCTTGTTTGACTGTCCTGAAATGTTACCAAGAGCAGGCCAGTCATTGATGGTTACGAAAAGCATCGCTCTTAGGTCAAATTCCTCCTGCTTGTGCTCGTCCCACACACGTACACCTGCTAGGGACCACAGCTGTAGAAGTTCTTCGACTAATGGCTTCAGGTACACATCAATGTCGTTCCCGGGTTGCTTCGGGCCTTGTATGAGCACTGGCATCATAATGAACTTCCGCTTCATGCACAACCAAGGAGGAAGGTTATATATACAAAGAGTCACAGGCCAGGTGCTATGGCTGCAGCTCTGCTCTCCAAAAGGATTCATGCCATCTGTACTTAGACCAAACCTTAAGTTCCTTGCATCCTGTGCAAAGTTTGGGAACTCTCTATCGATTTTTCTCCATTGGGATCCATCAGCAGGGTGCCTCAACATCACGTCTTTCTTACGGTCTTCTTTGTGCCATCGCAACAACCTAGCGTGCTCTTTATTCCTGAACAAGCGTTTCAGCCGTGGTATTATAGGAGCATACCACATAACCTTGGCAGGAACCCTCTTCTTGGGGCGCTCGCCCTCAACATCACCAGGGTCATCTCGTCTGATCTTATACCGCAATGCAGTGCACACCGGACATGCATCCAAATTCTCGTACTCACCGCGGTAGAGGATGCAGTCATTAATGCATGCATGTATCTTTTGCACATCTAATCCTAGAGGGCAGACAATCTTCTTCGCTTCGTACGTACTGGCGGGCAATTCGTTACCCCTTGGAAGCTTCCTCTTAATTATTGTCAGCAACTTTCCAAATCCTGAGTCAGTGACACCGTTCTCTGCCTTCCATTGCAACAATTCCAGTGTGCTGCCTAGCTTTTTATGGCCATCTTCGCAAGTTGGGTATAACAATTTGTTGTGATCTTCTATCATCTTGTCGAAGGCCAACCTTTCCTTTTCAGTTTCACATTCTCTCCTTGCATCAGCAATGGCCCGACCAAGATCATCATCAGCAGGCTCATCTGGTGCCTCTTGATCTTCTACTTCATTGTCTTCATTGCCTTCTGCAGTATCATCGTATTCAGGGAAATTGGGATAACCGTCATCATCCTCTTCCTCTTCTTCATTGTCTTCCATCATAACCCCTCTTTCTCCGTGCTTGGTCCAACAATAGTAACTGGGCATGAAACCGGATCGCAGAAGGTGGCTGTGAATGAGACTCGAGTGAGCGTAATTTACGATATTCTTGCAGTCCACACATGGACAATACATGAAGCCACCATGTTTGTTTGCCTTCGCCACGGCCATAAAATTATCCAGGCCCGCAGTGAACTCGTCAAACCGTCGGTCAATGTACATCCATTGCCGATTCATCTGCATGATATAATTAAGCTGATCAAAACCATTACAGAACATCACGATGTATATATACACATGCATTTTATCAATTGCAGATGAAAAGGATAAAGTTGTTAACCTCGATGAAGAAGAAAAAAGCAAGTTAAGTGTGGCTTGATTTGTGTAAACTCAAGTGGCAAATCCTCTTAAGCATTTCATCGAACACCTCTTGTGCATGTGAAGAAGAGAGGAGAGCAATACACCCCTCTTGTGAAGAAAGTGAAAAAATGGCTAAGTGTGGCTCACACTTGGGCAGGGGCAAGGTTATATAGCCAGAGGGGGGCCTTTGGACCCGGTTTGTAATACAAACCGGGACTAAAGGTTCCCCACGACTGACACGGCCTGCCGCGCCCTGCGTGGACCCTTTAGTCCCGGTTTGTATTACAAACCGGGTCCAAAGGCCACTACCGGACAAGCTCCAGCGGGTGGGGTCGTCCTGGGCAGAAACGAACCGGGACCAATGCCCCCATTGGACCCGGTTTGGTTCAGCACTGGGACATTTGCTTGGGACCAAAGGCCTCTTCTCCACTAGTGTTTGGGGCAAACCAAGTGGGTGGGGATGCCAGTGTGAGGCCACACTTGGCACATGGGTGCACCATTGCATGCCCCACACTCCTAACCTTGTCATATACATGAATAATATGGGGTAGACTATGGTGAGTTGCACCCAGACACCCCAAATATAGGGTTTTAGGCCAAAACATGCACTTTTGGGGCAAATCAGGTGGGTGGGGATGCCAGTGTGAGGCCACACTTGGCACATGGGTGCACCATTTCATGCCCCACACTCCTACCCTTGTAATCTACATGAATAATCTGGGGTAGACCATGGTGAGTTGCACCCAGACACCCCAAATACAGGGTTTTAGGCCTAAACATGCACTTTTGGGGCAAACCAAGTGGGTGGGGATGCCAGGGTGAGGCCACACTTGGCACATGGGTGCACCATTTCATGCCCCACACTCCTACCCTTGTCACCTACATGAATAATATGGGGTAGACCATGGTGAGTTGCACCCAGACACCCCAAATATAGGGTTTTATGCCAAAACATGCACTTTTGGGACAAACCAAGTGGGTGGGGATGCCAGTGTGAGGCCACACTTGGCACATGGGTGCACCATTGCATGCCCCACACTCCTACCCTTGTCACTTACATGAATAATATGGGGTAGACAATGGTGAGTTGCACCCAGACACACCTCAAATATAGGGTTTTAGGCCAAAACATGCACTTTTGGGGCAAACCATGTGGGTGGGGATGCCAGTGTGAGGCCACACATGGCACATGGGTGCACCATTTCATGCCCCACACTCCTACCCTTGGAATCTACATGAATAATATGGGGTAGACCATGGTGAGTTGCACCCACCCCAAATACAGGGTTTTAGGCCTAAACATGCACTTTTGGGGCAAATCAGGTGGGTGGGGATGCCAGGGTGAGGCCACACTTGGCACATGGGTGAACCATTGCATGCCCCACACTCCTACCCTTGGAATCTACATGAATAATCTGGGGTAGACCATGGTGAGTTGCACCCAGACACCCCAAATATAGGGTTTTAGGCCAAAACATGCACTTTTGGGGCAAACCAAGTGGGTGGGGATGCCAGTGTGAGGCCACACTTGGCACATGGGTGCACCATTGCATGCCCCACACTCCTAACCTTGGAATCTACATGAATAATCTGGGGTAGACCATGGTGAGTTGCACCCAGACACCCCAAATATAGGGTTTTAGGCCAAAACATGCACTTTTGGGGCAAACCAAGTGGGTGGGGATGCCAGTGTGAGGCCACACTTGGCACATGGGTGCACCATTGCATGCCCCACACTCCTAACCTTGTCATCTACATGAATAATATGGGGTAGACCATGGTGAGTTGCACCCAGACACCCCAAATATAGGGTTTTAGGGCAAAACATGCACTTTTGGGGCAAATCAGGTGGGTGGGTATGCCAGTGTGAGGCCACACTTGGTACATGGGTGCACCATTGCATGCCCCACACTCCTAACCTTGTCATCTACATGAATAATATGGGGTAGACCATGGTGAGTTGCACCCAGACACCCCAAATACAGGGTTTTAGGCCAAAACATGCACTTTTGGGGCAAACCAAGTGGGTGGGGATGCCAGTGTGAGGCCACACTTGGCACATGGGTGCACCATTGCATGCCCCACACTCCTACCCTTGGAATCTACATGAATAATCTGGGGTAGACCATGGTGAGTTGCACCCAGACACCCCAAATACAGGGTTTTAGGCCAAAACATGCACTTTTGGGGCAAACCAAGTGGGTGGGGATGCCAGTGTGAGGCCACACTTGGCACATGGGTGCACCATTGCATGCCCCACACTCCTAACCTTGGAATCTACATGAATAATATGGGGTAGACCATGGTGAGTTGCACCCAGACACCCCAAATACAGGGTTTTAGGCCAAAACATGCACTTTTGGGGCAAACCAAGTGGGTGGGGATGCATGTGTGAGGCCACACTTGGCACATGGGTGGACCATTGCATGCCCCACACTCCTAAACTTGTCATCTACATGAATAATCTGGGGTAGACCATGGTGAGTTGCACCGAGACACCCCAAATATAGGGTTTTAGGCCAAAACATGCACTTTTGGGGCAAACCAAGTGGGTGGGGATGCCAGGGTGAGGCCACACTTGGCACATGGGTGCACCATTGCATGCCCCACACTCCTAACCTTGTCATCTACATGAATAATATGGGGTAGACCATGGTGAGTTGCACCCAGACACCCCAAATACAGGGTTTTAGGCCAAAACATGCACTTTTGGGGCAAATCAGGTGGGTGGGGATGCCTGTGTGAGGCCACACTTGGAACATGGGTGCACCATTACATGCCCCACACTCCTACCCTTGGAATCTACATGAATAATATGGGGTAGACCATGGTGAGTTGCACCCAGACACCCCAAATACAGGGTTTTAGGCCTAAACATGCACTTTTGGGGCAAACCAAGTGGGTGGGGATGCCAGGGTGAGGCCACACTTGGCACATGGGTGCACCATTGCATGCCCCACACTCCTACCCTTGTCACCTACATGAATAATATGGGGTAGACCATGGTGAGTTGCACCCAGACACCCCAAATATAGGGTTTTATGCCAAAACATGCACTTTTGGGACAAACCAAGTGGGTGGGGATGCCAGTGTGAGGCCACACTTGGCACATGGGTGCACCATTGCATGCCCCATACTCCTACCCTTGGAATCTACATGAATAATATGGGGTAGACAATGGTGAGTTGCACCCAGACACCCCAAATATAGGGTTTTAGGCCAAAACATGCACTTTTGGGGCAAACCATGTGGGTGGGGATGCCAGTGTGAGGCCACACATGGCACATGGGTGCACCATTGCATGCCCATACTCCTACCCTTGGAATCTACATGAATAATATGGGGTAGACCATGGTGAGTTGCACCCAGACACCCCAAATACAGGGTTTTAGTCCTAAACATGCACTTTTGGGGCAAATCAGGTGGGTGGGGATGCCAGGGTGAGGCCACACTTGGCACATGGGTGCACCATTGCATGCCCCACACTCCTACCCTTGGAATCTACATGAATAATCTGGGGTAGACCATGGTGAGTAGCACCAGACACCCCAAATACAGGGTTTTAGGCCAAAACATGCACTTTTGGGGCAAACCAAGTGGGTGGGGATGCTAGTGTGAGGCCACACTTGGCACATGGGTGCACCATTGCATGCCCCACACTCCTAACCTTGGAATCTACATGAATAATCTGGGGTAGACCATGGTGAGTTGCACCCAGACACCCCAAATACAGGGTTTTAGGCCAAAACATGCACTTTTGGGGCAAACCAAGTGGGTGGGGATGCCAGTGTGAGGCCACACTTGGCACATGGGTGCACCATTGCATGCCCCACACTCCTAACCTTGTCATCTACATGAATAATCTGGGGTAGACCATGGTGAGTTGCACCCAGACACCCCAAATATAGGGTTTTATGCCAAAACATGCACTTTTGGGACAAACCAAGTGGGTGGGGATGCCAGTGTGAGGCCACACTTGGCACATGGGTGCACAATTGCATGCCCCACACTCCTACCCTTGTCACTTACATGAATAATATGGGGTAGACAATGGTGAGTTGCACCCAGACACCCCAAATATAGGGTTTTAGGCCAAAACATGCACTTTTGGGGCAAACCATGTGGGTGGGGATGCCAGTGTGAGGCCACACATGGCACATGGGTGCACCATTGCATGCCCCATACTCCTACCCTTGGAATCTACATGAATAATATGGGGTAGACCATGGTGAGTTGCACCCAGACACCCCAAATACAGGGTTTTAGTCCTAAACATGCACTTTTGGGGCAAATCAGGTGGGTGGGGATGCCAGGGTGAGGCCACACTTGGCACATGGGTGCACCATTGCATGCCCCACACTCCTACCCTTGGAATCTACATGAATAATCTGGGGTAGACCATGGTGAGTTGCACCCAGACACCCCAAATACAGGGTTTTAGGCCAAAATTTGAACTTTTGGGGCAAACCAAGTGGGTGGGGATGCCAGTGTGAGGCCACACTTGGCACATGGGTGCACCATTGCATACCCCACACTCCTAACCTTGGAATATACATGAATAATATGGGGTAGACCATGGTGAGTTGCACCCAGACACCCCAAATACAGGGTTTAGGCCAAAACATGCACTTTTGGGGCAAACCAAGTGGGTGGGGATGCCAGTCTGAGGCCACACTTGGCACATGGGTGCACCATTGTATGCCCCACACTCCTAACCTTGTCATCTACATGAATAATATGGGGTAGACCATGGTGAGTTGCACCCAGACACCCCAAATATAGGGTTTTAGGGCAAAACATGCACTTTTGGGGCAAATCAGGTGGGTGGGTATGCCAGTGTGAGGCCACACTTGGTACATGGGTGCACCATTGCATGCCCCACACTCCTAACCTTGTCATCTACATGAATAATATGGGGTAGACCATGGTGAGTTGCACCCAGACACCCCAAATACAGGGTTTTAGGCCAAAACATGCACTTTTGGGGCAAACCAAGTGGGTGGGGATGCCAGTGTGAGGCCACACTTGGCACATGGGTGCACCATTGCATGCCCCACACTCCTACCCTTGGAATCTACATGAATAATCTGGGGTAGACCATGGTGAGTTGCACCGAGACACCCCAAATACAGGGTTTTAGGCCAAAACATGCACTTTTGGGGCAAACCAAGTGGGTGGGGATGCCAGTGTGAGGCCACACTTGGCACATGGGTGCACCATTGCATGCCCCACACTCCTAACCTTGTCATCTACATGAATAATATGGGGTAGACCATGGTGAGTTGCACCCAGACACCCCAAATAGGGTTTTAGGCCAAAACATGCACTTTTGGGGCAAATCAAGTGGGTGGGGATGCCAGTGTGAGGCCACACTTAGCACATGGGTGCACCATTGCATGCCCCACACTCCTACCCTTGGAATCTACATGAATAATCTGGGGTAGACCATGGTGAGTTGCACCCAGACACCCCAAATACAGGGTTTTAGGCCAAAACATGCACTTTTGGGGCAAACCAAGTGGGTGGGGATGCCAGTGTGAGGCCACACTTGGCACATGGGTGCACCATTGCATGCCTCCCACTCCTAACCTTGGAATCTACATGAATAATATGGGGTAGACCATGGTGAGTTGCACCCAGACACCCCAAATACAGGGTTTTAGGCCAAAACATGCACTTTTGGGGCAAACCAAGTGGGTGGGGATGCATGTGTGAGGCCACACTTGGCACATGGGTGCACCATTGCATGCCCCACACTCCTAACCTTGTCATCTACATGAATAATCTGGGGTAGACCATGGTGAGTTGCACCCAGACACCCCAAATATAGGGTTTTAGGCCAAAACATGCACTTTTGGGGCAAACCAAGTGGGTGGGGATGCCAGTGTGAGGCCACACTTGGCACATGGGTGCACCATTGCATGCCCCACACTCCTAACCTTGTCATCTACATGAATAATATGGGGTAGACCATGGTGAGTTGCACCCAGACACCCCAAATAGGGTTTTAGGCCAAAACATGCACTTTTGGGGCAAATCAGGTGGGTGGGGATGCCTGTGTGAGGCCACACTTGGAACATGGGTGCACCATTACATGCCCCACACTCCTACCCTTGGAATCTACATGAATAATATGGGGTAGACCATGGTGAGTTGCACCCAGACACCCCAAATACAGGGTTTTAGGCCTAAACATGCACTTTTGGGGCAAACCAAGTGGGTGGGGATGCCAGGGTGAGGCCACACTTGGCACATGGGTGCACCATTGCATGCCCCACACTCCTACCCTTGTCACCTACATGAATAATATGGGGTAGACCATGGTGAGTTGCACCCAGACACCCCAAATATAGGGTTTTATGCCAAAACATGCACTTTTGGGACAAACCAAGTGGGTGGGGATGCCAGTGTGAGGCCACACTTGGCACATGGGTGCACCATTGCATGCCCCATACTCCTACCCTTGGAATCTACATGAATAATATGGGGTAGACAATGGTGAGTTGCACCCAGACACCCCAAATATAGGGTTTTAGGCCAAAACATGCACTTTTGGGGCAAACCATGTGGGTGGGGATGCCAGTGTGAGGCCACACATGGCACATGGGTGCACCATTGCATGCCCATACTCCTACCCTTGGAATCTACATGAATAATATGGGGTAGACCATGGTGAGTTGCACCCAGACACCCCAAATACAGGGTTTTAGTCCTAAACATGCACTTTTGGGGCAAATCAGGTGGGTGGGGATGCCAGGGTGAGGCCACACTTGGCACATGGGTGCACCATTGCATGCCCCACACTCCTACCCTTGGAATCTACATGAATAATCTGGGGTAGACCATGGTGAGTAGCAGCCAGACACCCCAAATACAGGGTTTTAGGCCAAAACATGCACTTTTGGGGCAAACCAAGTGGGTGGGGATGCCAGTGTGAGGCCACACTTGGCACATGGGTGCACCATTGCATGCCCCACACTCCTAACCTTGGAATCTACATGAATAATCTGGGGTAGACCATGGTGAGTTGCACCCAGACACCCCAAATATAGGGTTTTAGGCCAAAACATGCACTTTTGGGGCAAACCAAGTGGGTGGGGATGCCAGTGTGAGGCCACACTTGGCACATGGGTGCACCATTGCATGCCCCACACTCCTAACCTTGTCATCTACATGAATAATCTGGGGTAGACCATGGTGAGTTGCACCCAGACACCCCAAATATAGGGTTTTATGCCAAAACATGCACTTTTGGGACAAACCAAGTGGGTGGGGATGCCAGTGTGAGGCCACACTTGGCACATGGGTGCACAATTGCATGCCCCACACTCCTACCCTTGTCACTTACATGAATAATATGGGGTAGACAATGGTGAGTTGCACCCAGACACCCCAAATATAGGGTTTTAGGCCAAAACATGCACTTTTGGGGCAAACCATGTGGGTGGGGATGCCAGTGTGAGGCCACACATGGCACATGGGTGCACCATTGCATGCCCCATACTCCTACCCTTGGAATCTACATGAATAATATGGGGTAGACCATGGTGAGTTGCACCCAGACACCCCAAATACAGGGTTTTAGTCCTAAACATGCACTTTTGGGGCAAATCAGGTGGGTGGGGATGCCAGGGTGAGGCCACACTTGGCACATGGGTGCACCATTGCATGCCCCACACTCCTACCCTTGGAATCTACATGAATAATCTGGGGTAGACCATGGTGAGTTGCACCCAGACACCCCAAATACAGGGTTTTAGGCCAAAACATGAACTTTTGGGGCAAACCAAGTGGGTGGGGATGCCAGTGTGAGGCCACACTTGGCACATGGGTGCACCATTGCATACCCCACACTCCTAACCTTGGAATCTACATGAATAATATGGGGTAGACCATGGTGAGTTGCACCCAGACACCCCAAATACAGGGTTTTAGGCCAAAACATGCACTTTTGGGGCAAATCAGGTGGGTGGGGATGCCTGTGTGAGGCCACACTTGGAACATGGGTGCACCATTACATGCCCCACACTCCTACCCTTGGAATCTACATGAATAATATGGGGTAGACCATGGTGAGTTGCACCCAGACACCCCAAATACAGGGTTTTAGGCCTAAACATGCACTTTTGGGGCAAACCAAGTGGGTGGGGATGCCAGGGTGAGGCCACACTTGGCACATGGGTGCACCATTGTATGCCCCACACTCCTAACCTTGTCATCTACATGAATAATATGGGGTAGACCATGGTGAGTTGCACCCAGACACCCCAAATATAGGGTTTTAGGGCAAAACATGCACTTTTGGGGCAAATCAGGTGGGTGGGTATGCCAGTGTGAGGCCACACTTGGTACATGGGTGCACCATTGCATGCCCCACACTCCTAACCTTGTCATCTACATGAATAATATGGGGTATACCATGGTGAGTTGCACCCAGACACCCCAAATACAGGGTTTTAGGCCAAAACATGCACTTTTGGGGCAAACCAAGTGGGTGGGGATGCCAGTGTGAGGCCACACTTGGCACATGGGTGCACCATTGCATGCCCCACACTCCTACCCTTGGAATCTACATGAATAATCTGGGGTAGACCATGGTGAGTTGCACCAGACACCCCAAATATAGGGTTTTAGGCCAAAACATGCACTTTTGGGGCAAACCAAGTGGGTGGGGATGCCAGTGTGAGGCCACACTTGGCACATGGGTGCACCATTGCATGCCCCACACTCCTAACCTTGTCATATACATGAATAATATGTGGTAGACCATGGTGAGTTGCACCCAGACACCCCAAATACAGGGTTTTAGGCCAAAACATGCACTTTTGGGGCAAATCAAGTGGGTGGGGATGCCAGTGTGAGGCCACACTTGGCACATGGGTGCACCATTGCATGCCCCACACTCCTACCCTTGGAATCTACATGAATAATCTGGGGTAGACCATGGTGAGTTGCACCCAGACACCCCAAATACAGGGTTTTAGGCCAAAACATGCACTTTTGGGGCAAACCAAGTGGGTGGGGATGCCAGTGTGAGGCCACACTTGGCACATGGGTGCACCATTGCATGCCTCCCACTCCTAACCTTGGAATCTACATGAATAATATGGGGTAGACCATGGTGAGTTGCACCCAGACACCCCAAATACAGGGTTTTAGGCCAAAACATGCACTTTTGGGGCAAACCAAGTGGGTGGGGATGCATGTGTGAGGCCACACTTGGCACATGGGTGCACCATTGCATGCCCCACACTCCTAACCTTGTCATCTACATGAATAATCTGGGGTAGACCATGGTGAGTTGCACCGAGACACCCCAAATATAGGGTTTTAGGCCAAAACATGCACTTTTGGGGCAAACCAAGTGGGTGGGGATGCCAGTGTGAGGCCACACTTGGCACATGGGTGCACCATTGCATGCCCCACACTCCTAACCTTGTCATCTACATGAATAATATGGGGTAGACCATGGTGAGTTGCACCCAGACACCCCAAATACAGGGTTTTAGGCCAAAATATGCACTTTTGGGGCAAATCAGGTGGGTGGGGATGCCTGTGTGAGGCCACACTTGGAACATGGGTGCACCATTACATGCCCCACACTCCTACCCTTGGAATCTACATGAATAATATGGGGTAGACCATGGTGAGTTGCACCCAGACACCCCAAATACAGGGTTTTAGGCCTAAACATGCACTTTTGGGGCAAACCAAGTGGGTGGGGATGCCAGGGTGAGGCCACACTTGGCACATGGGTGCACCATTGCATGCCCCACACTCCTACCCTTGTCACCTACATGAATAATATGGGGTAGACCATCGTGAGTTGCACCCAGACACCCCAAATATAGGGTTTTATGCCAAAACATGCACTTTTGGGACAAACCAAGTGGGTGGGGATGCCAGTGTGAGGCCACACTTGGCACATGGGTGCACCATTGCATGCCCCATACTCCTACCCTTGGAATCTACATGAATAATATGGGGTAGACAATGGTGAGTTGCACCCAGACACCCCAAATATAGGGTTTTAGGCCAAAACATGCACTTTTGGGGCAAACCATGTGGGTGGGGATGCCAGTGTGAGGCCACACATGGCACATGGGTGCACCATTGCATGCCCATACTCCTACCCTTGGAATCTACATGAATAATATGGGGTAGACCACGGTGAGTTGCACCCAGACACCCCAAATACAGGGTTTTAGTCCTAAACATGCACTTTTGGGGCAAATCAGGTGGGTGGGGATGCCAGGGTGAGGCCACACTTGGCACATGGGTGCACCATTGCATGCCCCACACTCCTACCCTTGGAATCTACATGAATAATCTGGGGTAGACCATGGTGAGTAGCACCCAGACACCCCAAATACAGGGTTTTAGGCCAAAACATGCACTTTTGGGGCAAACCAAGTGGGTGGGGATGCCAGTGTGAGGCCACACTTGGCACATGGGTGCACCATTGCATGCCCCACACTCCTAACCTTGGAATCTACATGAATAATCTGGGGTAGACCATGGTGAGTTGCACCCAGACACCCCAAATATAGGGTTTTAGGCCAAAACATGCACTTTTGGGGCAAACCAAGTGGGTGGGGATGCCAGTGTGAGGCCACACTTGGCACATGGGTGCACCATTGCATGCCCCACACTCCTAACCTTGTCATCTACATGAATAATCTGGGGTAGACCATGGTGAGTTGCACCCAGACACCCCAAATATAGGGTTTTATGCCAAAACATGCACTTTTGGGACAAACCAAGTGGGTGGGGATGCCAGTGTGAGGCCACACTTGGCACATGGGTGCACCATTGCATGCCCCACACTCCTACCCTTGGAATCTACATGAATAATCTGGGGTAGACCATGGTGACTTGCACCGAGACACCCCAAATACAGGGTTTTAGGCCAAAACATGCACTTTTGGGGCAAACCAAGTGGGTGGGGATGCCAGTGTGAGGCCACACTTGGCACATGGGTGCACCATTGCATGCCCCACACTCCTAACCTTGTCATATACATGAATAATATGGGGTAGACCATGGTGAGTTGCACCCAGACACCCCAAATATAGGGTTTTAGGCCAAAACATGCACTTTTGGGGCAAATCAAGTGGGTGGGGATGCCAGTGTGAGGCCACACTTGGCACATGGGTGCACCATTGCATGCCCCACACTCCTACCCTTGGAATCTACATGAATAATCTGGGGTAGACCATGGTGAGTTGCACCCAGACACCCCAAATACAGGGTTTTAGGCCAAAACATGCACTTTTGGGGCAAACCAAGTGGGTGGGGATGCCAGTGTGAGGCCACACTTGGCACATGGGTGCACCATTGCATGCCACCACTCCTAACCTTGGAATCTACATGAATAATATGGGGTAGACCATGGTGAGTTGCACCCAGACACCCCAAATACAGGGTTTTAGGCCAAAACATGCACTTTTGGGGCAAACCAAGTGGGTGGGGATGCATGTGTGAGGCCACACTTGGCACATGGGTGCACCATTGCATGCCCCACACTCCTAACCTTGTCATCTACATGAATAATCTGGGGTAGACCATGGTGAGTTGCACCGAGACACCCCAAATACAGGGTTTTAGGCCAAAACATGCACTTTTGGGGCAAACCAAGTGGGTGGGGATGCCAGTGTGAGGCCACACTTGGCACATGGGTGCACCATTGCATGCCCCACACTCCTAACCTTGTCATCTACATGAATAATATGGGGTAGACCATGGTGAGTTGCACCCAGACACCCCAAATATAGGGTTTTAGGCCAAAATATGCACTTTTGGGGCAAATCAGGTGGGTGGGGATGCCTGTGTGAGGCCACACTTGGAACATGGGTGCACCATTACATGCCCCACACTCCTACCCTTGGAATCTACATGAATAATATGGGGTAGACCATGGTGAGTTGCACCCAGACACCCCAAATACAGGGTTTTAGGCCTAAACATGCACTTTTGGGGCAAACCAAGTGGGTGGGGATGCCAGGGTGAGGCCACACTTGGCACATGGGTGCACCATTGCATGCCCCACACTCCTACCCTTGTCACCTACATGAATAATATGGGGTAGACCATCGTGAGTTGCACCCAGACACCCCAAATATAGGGTTTTATGCCAAAACATGCACTTTTGGGACAAACCAAGTGGGTGGGGATGCCAGTGTGAGGCCACAATTGGCACATGGGTGCACCATTGCATGCCCCATACTCCTACCCTTGGAATCTACATGAATAATATGGGGTAGACAATGGTGAGTTGCACCCAGACACCCCAAATATAGGGTTTTAGGCCAAAACATGCACTTTTGGGGCAAACCATGTGGGTGGGGATGCCAGTGTGAGGCCACACATGGCACATGGGTGCACCATTGCATGCCCATACTCCTACCCTTGGAATCTACATGAATAATATGGGGTAGACCACGGTGAGTTGCACCCAGACACCCCAAATACAGGGTTTTAGTCCTAAACATGCACTTTTGGGGCAAATCAGGTGGGTGGGGATGCCAGGGTGAGGCCACACTTGGCACATGGGTGCACCATTGCATGCCCCACACTCCTACCCTTGGAATCTACATGAATAATCTGGGGTAGACCATGGTGAGTAGCACCCAGACACCCCAAATACAGGGTTTTAGGCCAAAACATGCACTTTTGGGGCAAACCAAGTGGGTGGGGATGCCAGTGTGAGGCCACACTTGGCACATGGGTGCACCATTGCATGCCCCACACTCCTAACCTTGGAATCTACATGAATAATCTGGGGTAGACCATGGTGAGTTGCACCCAGACACCCCAAATACAGGGTTTTAGGCCAAAACATGCACTTTTGGGGCAAACCAAGTGGGTGGGGATGCCAGTGTGAGGCCACACTTGGCACATGGGTGCACCATTGCATGCCCCACACTCCTAACCTTGTCATCTACATGAATAATCTGGGGTAGACCATGGTGAGTTGCACCCAGACACCCCAAATATAGGGTTTTATGCCAAAACATGCACTTTTGGGACAAACCAAGTGGGTGGGGATGCCAGTGTGAGGCCACACTTGGCACATGGGTGCACAATTGCATGCCCCACACTCCTACCCTTGTCACTTACATGAATAATATGGGGTAGACAATGGTGAGTTGCACCCAGACACCCCAAATATAGGGTTTTAGGCCAAAACATGCACTTTTGGGGCAAACCATGTGGGTGGGGATGCCAGTGTGAGGCCACACATGGCACATGGGTGCACCATTGCATGCCCCATACTCCTACCCTTGGAATCTACATGAATAATATGGGGTAGACCATGGTGAGTTGCACCCAGACACCCCAAATACAGGGTTTTAGTCCTAAACATGCACTTTTGGGGCAAATCAGGTGGGTGGGGATGCCAGGGTGAGGCCACACTTGGCACATGGGTGCACCATTGCATGCCCCACACTCCTACCCTTGGAATCTACATGAATAATCTGGGGTAGACCATGGTGAGTTGCACCCAGACACCCCAAATACAGGGTTTTAGGCCAAAACATGCACTTTTGGGGCAAACCAAGTGGGTGGGGATGCCAGTGTGAGGCCACACTTGGCACATGGGTGCACCATTGCATACCCCACACTCCTAACCTTGGAATCTACATGAATAATATGGGGTAGACCATGGTGAGTTGCACCCAGACACCCCAAATATAGGGTTTTAGGCCAAAACATGCACTTTTGGGGCAAACCAAGTGGGTGGGGATGCCAGTCTGAGGCCACACTTGGCACATGGGTGCACCATTGTATGCCCCACACTCCTAACCTTGTCATCTACATGAATAATATGGGGTAGACCATGGTGAGTTGCACCCAGACACCCCAAATATAGGGTTTTAGGGCAAAACATGCACTTTTGGGGCAAATCAGGTGGGTGGGGCCAGTGTGAGGCCACACTTGGTACATGGGTGCACCATTGCATGCCCCACACTCCTAACCTTGTCATCTACATGAATAATATGGGGTAGACCATGGTGAGTTGCACCCAGACACCCCAAATACAGGGTTTTAGGCCAAAACATGCACTTTTGGGGCAAACCAAGTGGGTGGGGATGCCAGTGTGAGGCCACACTTGGCACATGGGTGCACCATTGCATGCCCCACACTCCTACCCTTGGAATCTACATGAATAATCTGGGGTAGACCATGGTGAGTTGCACCCAGACACCCCAAATACAGGGTTTTAGGCCAAAACATGCACTTTTGGGGCAAACCAAGTGGGTGGGGATGCCAGTGTGAGGCCACACTTGGCACATGGGTGCACCATTGCATGCCCCACACTCCTAACCTTGTCATCTACATGAATAATATGGGGTAGACCATGGTGAGTTGCACCCAGACACCCCAAATATAGGGTTTTAGGCCAAAACATGCACTTTTGGGGCAAATCAAGTGGGTGGGGATGCCAGTGTGAGGCCACACTTGGCACATGGGTGCACCATTGCATGCCCCACACTCCTACCCTTGGAATCTACATGAATAATCTGGGGTAGACCATGGTGAGTTGCACCCAGACACCCCAAATATAGGGTTTTAGGCCAAAACATGCACTTTTGGGGCAAACCAAGTGGGTGGGGATGCCAGGGTGAGGCCACACTTGGCACATGGGTGCACCATTGCATGCCTCCCACTCCTAACCTTGGAATCTACATGAATAATATGGTGTAGACCATGGTGAGTTGCACCCAGACACCCCAAATACAGGGTTTTAGGCCAAAACATGCACTTTTGGGGCAAACCAAGTGGGTGGGGATGCATGTGTGAGGCCACACTTGGCACATGGGTGCACCATTGCATGCCCCACACTCCTAACCTTGTCATCTACATGAATAATCTGGGGTAGACCATGGTGAGTTGCACCCAGACACCCCAAATATAGGGTTTTAGGCCAAAACATGCACTTTTGGGGCAAACCAAGTGGGTGGGGATGCCAGTGTGAGGCCACACTTGGCACATGGGTGCACCATTGCATGCCCCACACTCCTAACCTTGTCATCTACATGAATAATATGGGGTAGACCATGGTGAGTTGCACCCAGACACCCCAAATACAGGGTTTTAGGCCAAAATATGCACTTTTGGGGCAAATCAGGTGGGTGGGGATGCCTGTGTGAGGCCACACTTGGAACATGGGTGCACCATTACATGCCCCACACTCCTACCCTTGGAATCTACATGAATAATATGGGGTAGACCATGGTGAGTTGCACCCAGACACCCCAAATACAGGGTTTTAGGCCTAAACATGCACTTTTGGGGCAAACCAAGTGGGTGGGGATGCCAGGGTGAGGCCACACTTGGCACATGGGTGCACCATTGCATGCCCCACACTCCTACCCTTGTCACCTACATGAATAATATGGGGTAGACCATCGTGAGTTGCACCCAGACACCCCAAATATAGGGTTTTATGCCAAAACATGCACTTTTGGGACAAACCAAGTGGGTGGGGATGCCAGTGTGAGGCCACACTTGGCACATGGGTGCACCATTGCATGCCCCATACTCCTACCCTTGGAATCTACATGAATAATATGGGGTAGACAATGGTGAGTTGCACCCAGACACCCCAAATATAGGGTTTTAGGCCAAAACATGCACTTTTGGGGCAAACCATGTGGGTGGGGATGCCAGTGTGAGGCCACACATGGCACATGGGTGCACCATTGCATGCCCATACTCCTACCCTTGGAATCTACATGAATAATATGGGGTAGACCATGGTGAGTTGCACCCAGACACCCCAAATACAGGGTTTTAGTCCTAAACATGCACTTTTGGGGCAAATCAGGTGGGTGGGGATGCCAGGGTGAGGCCACACTTGGCACATGGGTGCACCATTGCATGCCCCACACTCCTACCCTTGGAATCTACATGAATAATCTGGGGTAGACCATGGTGAGTTGCACCCAGACACCCCAAATACAGGGTTTTAGGCCAAAACATGCACTTTTGGGGCAAACCAAGTGGGTGGGGATGCCAGTGTGAGGCCACACTTGGCACATGGGTGCACCATTGCATGCCCCACACTCCTAACCTTGGAATCTACATGAATAATCTGGGGTAGACCATGGTGAGTTGCACCCAGACACCCCAAATACAGGGTTTTAGGCCAAAACATGCACTTTTGGGGCAAACCAAGTGGGTGGGGATGCCAGTGTGAGGCCACACTTGGCACATGGGTGCACCATTGCATGCCCCACACTCCTAACCTTGTCATCTACATGAATAATCTGGGGTAGACCATGGTGAGTTGCACCCAGACACCCCAAATATAGGGTTTTATGCCAAAACATGCACTTTTGGGACAAACCAAGTGGGTGGGGATGCCAGTGTGAGGCCACACTTGGCACATGGGTGCACAATTGCATGCCCCACACTCCTACCCTTGTCACTTACATGAATAATATGGGGTAGACAATGGTGAGTTGCACCCAGACACCCCAAATATAGGGTTTTAGGCCAAAACATGCACTTTTGGGGCAAACCATGTGGGTGGGGATGCCAGTGTGAGGCCACACATGGCACATGGGTGCACCATTGCATGCCCCATACTCCTACCCTTTGAATCTACATGAATAATATGGGGTAGACCATGGTGAGTTGCACCCAGACACCCCAAATACAGGGTTTTAGTCCTAAACATGCACTTTTGGGGCAAATCAGGTGGGTGGGGATGCCAGGGTGAGGCCACACTTGGCACATGGGTGCACCATTGCATGCCCCACACTCCTACCCTTGGAATCTACATGAATAATCTGGGGTAGACCATGGTGAGTTGCACCCAGACACCCCAAATACAGGGTTTTAGGCCAAAACATGCACTTTTGGGGCAAACCAAGTGGGTGGGGATGCCAGTGTGAGGCCACACTTGGCACATGGGTGCACCATTGCATACCCCACACTCCTAACCTTGGAATCTACATGAATAATATGGGGTAGACCATGGTGAGTTGCACCCAGACACCCCAAATACAGGGTTTAGGCCAAAACATGCACTTTTGGGGCAAACCAAGTGGGTGGGGATGCCAGTGAGGCCACACTTGGCACATGGGTGCACCATTGTATGCCCCACACTCCTAACCTTGTCATCTACATGAATAATATGGGGTAGACCATGGTGAGTTGCACCCAGACACCCCAAATATAGGGTTTTAGGGCAAAACATGCACTTTTGGGGCAAATCAGGTGGGTGGGTATGCCAGTGTGAGGCCACACTTGGTACATGGGTGCACCATTGCATGCCCCACACTCCTAACCTTGTCATCTACATGAATAATATGGGGTAGACCATGGTGAGTTGCACCCAGACACCCCAAATACAGGGTTTTAGGCCAAAACATGCACTTTTGGGGCAAACCAAGTGGGTGGGGATGCCAGTGTGAGGCCACACTTGGCACATGGGTGCACCATTGCATGCCCCACACTCCTACCCTTGGAATCTACATGAATAATCTGGGGTAGACCATGGTGAGTTGCACCGAGACACCCCAAATATAGGGTTTTAGGCCAAAACATGCACTTTTGGGGCAAACCAAGTGGGTGGGGATGCCAGTGTGAGGCCACACTTGGCACATGGGTGCACCATTGCATGCCCCACACTCCTAACCTTGTCATCTACATGAATAATATGGGGTAGACCATGGTGAGTTGCACCCAGACACCCCAAATACAGGGTTTTAGGCCAAAACATGCACTTTTGGGGCAAATCAAGTGGGTGGGGATGCCAGTGTGAGGCCACACTTGGCACATGGGTGCACCATTGCATGCCCCACACTCCTACCCTTGGAATCTACATGAATAATCTGGGGTAGACCATGGTGAGTTGCACCCAGACACCCCAAATATAGGGTTTTAGGCCAAAACATGCACTTTTGGGGCAAACCAAGTGGGTGGGGATGCCAGTGTGAGGCCACACTTGGCACATGGGTGCACCATTGCATGCCCCACACTCCTAACCTTGGAATCTACATGAATAATATGGGGTAGACCATGGTGAGTTGCACCCAGACACCCCAAATACAGGGTTTTAGGCCAAAACATGCACTTTTGGGGCAAACCAAGTGGGTGGGGATGCATGTGTGAGGCCACACTTGGCACATGGGTGCACCATTGCATGCCCCACACTCCTAACCTTGTCATCTACATGAATAATCTGGGGTAGACCATGGTGAGTTGCACCGAGACACCCCAAATACAGGGTTTTAGGCCAAAACATGCACTTTTGGGGCAAACCAAGTGGGTGGGGATGCCAGTGTGAGGCCACACTTGGCACATGGGTGCACCATTGCATGCCCCACACTCCTAACCTTGTCATCTACATGAATAATATGGGGTAGACCATGGTGAGTTGCACCCAGACACCCCAAATACAGGGTTTTAGGCCAAAATATGCACTTTTGGGGCAAATCAGGTGGGTGGGGATGCCTGTGTGAGGCCACACTTGGAACATGGGTGCACCATTGCATGCCCCACACTCCTACCCTTGGAATCTACATGAATAATATGGGGTAGACCATGGTGAGTTGCACCCAGACACCCCAAATACAGGGTTTTAGGCCTAAACATGCACTTTTGGGGCAAACCAAGTGGGTGGGGATGCCAGGGTGAGGCCACACTTGGCACATGGGTGCACCATTGCATGCCCCACACTCCTACCCTTGTCACCTACATGAATAATATGGGGTAGACCATCGTGAGTTGCACCCAGACACCCCAAATATAGGGTTTTATGCCAAAACATGCACTTTTGGGACAAACCAAGTGGGTGGGGATGCCAGTGTGAGGCCACACTTGGCACATGGGTGCACCATTGCATGCCCCATACTCCTACCCTTGGAATCTACATGAATAATATGGGGTAGACAATGGTGAGTTGCACCCAGACACCCCAAATATAGGGTTTTAGGCCAAAACATGCACTTTTGGGGCAAACCATGTGGGTGGGGATGCCAGTGTGAGGCCACACATGGCACATGGGTGCACCATTGCATGCCCATACTCCTACCCTTGGAATCTACATGAATAATATGGGGTAGACCACGGTGAGTTGCACCCAGACACCCCAAATACAGGGTTTTAGTCCTAAACATGCACTTTTGGGGCAAATCAGGTGGGTGGGGATGCCAGGGTGAGGCCACACTTGGCACATGGGTGCACCATTGCATGCCCCACACTCCTACCCTTGGAATCTACATGAATAATCTGGGGTAGACCATGGTGAGTAGCAGCCAGACACCCCAAATACAGGGTTTTAGGCCAAAACATGCACTTTTGGGGCAAACCAAGTGGGTGGGGATGCCAGTGTGAGGCCACACTTGGCACATGGGTGCACCATTGCATGCCCCACACTCCTAACCTTGGAATCTACATGAATAATCTGGGGTAGACCATGGTGAGTTGCACCCAGACACCCCAAATACAGGGTTTTAGGCCAAAACATGCACTTTTGGGGCAAACCAAGTGGGTGGGGATGCCAGTGTGAGGCCACACTTGGCACATGGGTGCACCATTGCATGCCCCACACTCCTAACCTTGTCATCTACATGAATAATCTGGGGTAGACCATGGTGAGTTGCACCCAGACACCCCAAATATAGGGTTTTATGCCAAAACATGCACTTTTGGGACAAACCAAGTGGGTGGGGATGCCAGTGTGAGGCCACACTTGGCACATGGGTGCACAATTGCATGCCCCACACTCCTACCCTTGTCACTTACATGAATAATATGGGGTAGACAATGGTGAGTTGCACCCAGACACCCCAAATATAGGGTTTTAGGCCAAAACATGCACTTTTGGGGCAAACCATGTGGGTGGGGATGCCAGTGTGAGGCCACACATGGCACATGGGTGCACCATTGCATGCCCCATACTCCTACCCTTGGAATCTACATGAATAATATGGGGTAGACCATGGTGAGTTGCACCCAGACACCCCAAATACAGGGTTTTAGTCCTAAACATGCACTTTTGGGGCAAATCAGGTGGGTGGGGATGCCAGGGTGAGGCCACACTTGGCACATGGGTGCACCATTGCATGCCCCACACTCCTACCCTTGGAATCTACATGAATAATCTGGGGTAGACCATGGTGAGTTGCACCCAGACACCCCAAATACAGGGTTTTAGGCCAAAACATGCACTTTTGGGGCAAACCAAGTGGGTGGGGATGCCAGTGTGAGGCCACACTTGGCACATGGGTGCACCATTGCATACCCCACACTCCTAACCTTGGAATCTACATGAATAATATGGGGTAGACCATGGTGAGTTGCACCCAGACACCCCAAATACAGGGTTTAGGCCAAAACATGCACTTTTGGGGCAAACCAAGTGGGTGGGGATGCCAGTCTGAGGCCACACTTGGCACATGGGTGCACCATTGTATGCCCCACACTCCTAACCTTGTCATCTACATGAATAATATGGGGTAGACCATGGTGAGTTGCACCCAGACACCCCAAATATAGGGTTTTAGGGCAAAACATGCACTTTTGGGGCAAATCAGGTGGGTGGGTATGCCAGTGTGAGGCCACACTTGGTACATGGGTGCACCATTGCATGCCCCACACTCCTAACCTTGTCATCTACATGAATAATATGGGGTAGACCATGGTGAGTTGCACCCAGACACCCCAAATACAGGGTTTTAGGCCAAAACATGCACTTTTGGGGCAAACCAAGTGGGTGGGGATGCCAGTGTGAGGCCACACTTGGCACATGGGTGCACCATTGCATGCCCCACACTCCTACCCTTGGAATCTACATGAATAATCTGGGGTAGACCATGGTGAGTTGCACCCAGACACCCCAAATACAGGGTTTTAGGCCAAAACATGCACTTTTGGGGCAAACCAAGTGGGTGGGGATGCCAGTGTGAGGCCACACTTGGCACATGGGTGCACCATTGCATGCCCCACACTCCTAACCTTGTCATCTACATGAATAATATGGGGTAGACCATGGTGAGTTGCACCCAGACACCCCAAATACAGGGTTTTAGGCCAAAACATGCACTTTTGGGGCAAATCAAGTGGGTGGGGATGCCAGTGTGAGGCCACACTTGGCACATGGGTGCACCATTGCATGCCCCACACTCCTACCCTTGGAATCTACATGAATAATCTGGGGTAGACCATGGTGAGTTGCACCCAGACACCCCAAATACAGGGTTTTAGGCCAAAACATGCACTTTTGGGGCAAACCAAGTGGGTGGGGATGCCAGTGTGAGGCCACACTTGGCACATGGGTGCACCATTGCATGCCCCACACTCCTAACCTTGGAATCTACATGAATAATATGGGGTAGACCATGGTGAGTTGCACCCAGACACCCCAAATACAGGGTTTTAGGCCAAAACATGCACTTTTGGGGCAAACCAAGTGGGTGGGGATGCATGTGTGAGGCCACACTTGGCACATGGGTGCACCATTGCATGCCCCACACTCCTAACCTTGTCATCTACATGAATAATCTGGGGTAGACCATGGTGAGTTGCACCGAGACACCCCAAATACAGGGTTTTAGGCCAAAACATGCACTTTTGGGGCAAACCAAGTGGGTGGGGATGCCAGTGTGAGGCCACACTTGGCACATGGGTGCACCATTGCATGCCCCACACTCCTAACCTTGTCATCTACATGAATAATATGGGGTAGACCATGGTGAGTTGCACCCAGACACCCCAAATACAGGGTTTTAGGCCAAAATATGCACTTTTGGGGCAAATCAGGTGGGTGGGGATGCCTGTGTGAGGCCACACTTGGAACATGGGTGCACCATTACATGCCCCACACTCCTACCCTTGGAATCTACATGAATAATATGGGGTAGACCATGGTGAGTTGCACCCAGACACCCCAAATACAGGGTTTTAGGCCTAAACATGCACTTTTGGGGCAAACCAAGTGGGTGGGGATGCCAGGGTGAGGCCACACTTGGCACATGGGTGCACCATTGCATGCCCCACACTCCTACCCTTGTCACCTACATGAATAATATGGGGTAGACCATGGTGAGTTGCACCCAGACACCCCAAATATAGGGTTTTATGCCAAAACATGCACTTTTGGGACAAACCAAGTGGGTGGGGATGCCAGTGTGAGGCCACACTTGGCACATGGGTGCACCATTGCATGCCCCATACTCCTACCCTTGGAATCTACATGAATAATATGGGGTAGACAATGGTGAGTTGCACCCAGACACCCCAAATATAGGGTTTTAGGCCAAAACATGCACTTTTGGGGCAAACCATGTGGGTGGGGATGCCAGTGTGAGGCCACACATGGCACATGGGTGCACCATTGCATGCCCATACTCCTACCCTTGGAATCTACATGAATAATATGGGGTAGACCATGGTGAGTTGCACCCAGACACCCCAAATACAGGGTTTTAGTCCTAAACATGCACTTTTGGGGCAAATCAGGTGGGTGGGGATGCCAGGGTGAGGCCACACTTGGCACATGGGTGCACCATTGCATGCCCCACACTCCTACCCTTGGAATCTACATGAATAATCTGGGGTAGACCATGGTGAGTGCACCCAGACACCCCAAATACAGGGTTTTAGGCCAAAACATGCACTTTTGGGGCAAACCAAGTGGGTGGGGATGCCAGTGTGAGGCCACACTTGGCACATGGGTGCACCATTGCATGCCCCACACTCCTAACCTTGGAATCTACATGAATAATCTGGGGTAGACCATGGTGAGTTGCACCCAGACACCCCAAATATAGGGTTTTAGGCCAAAACATGCACTTTTGGGGCAAACCAAGTGGGTGGGGATGCCAGTGTGAGGCCACACTTGGCACATGGGTGCACCATTGCATGCCCCACACTCCTAACCTTGTCATCTACATGAATAATCTGGGGTAGACCATGGTGAGTTGCACCCAGACACCCCAAATATAGGGTTTTATGCCAAAACATGCACTTTTGGGACAAACCAAGTGGGTGGGGATGCCAGTGTGAGGCCACACTTGGCACATGGGTGCACAATTGCATGCCCCACACTCCTACCCTTGTCACTTACATGAATAATATGGGGTAGACAATGGTGAGTTGCACCCAGACACCCCAAATATAGGGTTTTAGGCCAAAACATGCACTTTTGGGGCAAACCATGTGGGTGGGGATGCCAGTGTGAGGCCACACATGGCACATGGGTGCACCATTGCATGCCCCATACTCCTACCCTTGGAATCTACATGAATAATATGGGGTAGACCATGGTGAGTTGCACCCAGACACCCCAAATACAGGGTTTTAGTCCTAAACATGCACTTTTGGGGCAAATCAGGTGGGTGGGGATGCCAGGGTGAGGCCACACTTGGCACATGGGTGCACCATTGCATGCCCCACACTCCTACCCTTGGAATCTACATGAATAATCTGGGGTAGACCATGGTGAGTTGCACCCAGACACCCCAAATACAGGGTTTTAGGCCAAAACATGCACTTTTGGGGCAAACCAAGTGGGTGGGGATGCCAGTGTGAGGCCACACTTGGCACATGGGTGCACCATTGCATACCCCACACTCCTAACCTTGGAATCTACATGAATAATATGGGGTAGACCATGGTGAGTTGCACCCAGACACCCCAAATATAGGGTTTAGGCCAAAACATGCACTTTTGGGGCAAACCAAGTGGGTGGGGATGCCAGTGTGAGGCCACACTTGGCACATGGGTGCACCATTGCATGCCCCACACTCCTAACCTTGTCATCTACATGAATAATATGGGGTAGACCATGGTGAGTTGCACCCAGACACCCCAAATATAGGGTTTTAGGGCAAAACATGCACTTTTGGGGCAAATCAGGTGGGTGGGTATGCCAGTGTGAGGCCACACTTGGTACATGGGTGCACCATTGCATGCCCCACACTCCTAACCTTGTCATCTACATGAATAATATGGGGTAGACCATGGTGAGTTGCACCCAGACACCCCAAATACAGGGTTTTAGGCCAAAACATGCACTTTTGGGGCAAACCAAGTGGGTGGGGATGCCAGTGTGAGGCCACACTTGGCACATGGGTGCACCATTGCATGCCCCACACTCCTACCCTTGGAATCTACATGAATAATCTGGGGTAGACCATGGTGAGTTGCACCCAGACACCCCAAATATAGGGTTTTAGGCCAAAACATGCACTTTTGGGGCAAACCAAGTGGGTGGGGATGCCAGTGTGAGGCCACACTTGGCACATGGGTGCACCATTGCATGCCCCACACTCCTAACCTTGTCATCTACATGAATAATATGGGGTAGACCATGGTGAGTTGCACCCAGACACCCCAAATACAGGGTTTTAGGCCAAAACATGCACTTTTGGGGCAAATCAAGTGGGTGGGGATGCCAGTGTGAGGCCACACTTGGCACATGGGTGCACCATTGCATGCCCCACACTCCTACCCTTGGAATCTACATGAATAATCTGGGGTAGACCATGGTGAGTTGCACCCAGACACCCCAAATACAGGGTTTTAGGCCAAAACATGCACTTTTGGGGCAAACCAAGTGGGTGGGGATGCCAGTGTGAGGCCACACTTGGCACATGGGTGCACCATTGCATGCCTCCACACTCCTAACCTTGGAATCTACATGAATAATATGGGGTAGACCATGGTGAGTTGCACCCAGACACCCCAAATACAGGGTTTTAGGCCAAAACATGCACTTTTGGGGCAAACCAAGTGGGTGGGGATGCATGTGTGAGGCCACACTTGGCACATGGGTGCACCATTGCATGCCCCACACTCCTAACCTTGTCATCTACATGAATAATCTGGGGTAGACCATGGTGAGTTGCACCCAGACACCCCAAATACAGGGTTTTAGGCCAAAACATGCACTTTTGGGGCAAACCAAGTGGGTGGGGATGCCAGTGTGAGGCCACACTTGGCACATGGGTGCACCATTGCATGCCCCACACTCCTAACCTTGTCATCTACATGAATAATATGGGGTAGACCATGGTGAGTTGCACCCAGACACCCCAAATACAGGGTTTTAGGCCAAAATATGCACTTTTGGGGCAAATCAGGTGGGTGGGGATGCCAGTGTGAGGCCACACTTGGAACATGGGTGCACCATTACATGCCCCACACTCCTACCCTTGGAATCTACATGAATAATATGGGGTAGACCATGGTGAGTTGCACCCAGACACCCCAAATACAGGGTTTTAGGCCTAAACATGCACTTTTGGGGCAAACCAAGTGGGTGGGGATGCCAGGGTGAGGCCACACTTGGCACATGGGTGCACCATTGCATGCCCCACACTCCTACCCTTGTCACCTACATGAATAATATGGGGTAGACCATGGTGAGTTGCACCCAGACACCCCAAATATAGGGTTTTATGCCAAAACATGCACTTTTGGGACAAACCAAGTGGGTGGGGATGCCAGTGTGAGGCCACACTTGGCACATGGGTGCACCATTGCATGCCCCATACTCCTACCCTTGGAATCTACATGAATAATATGGGGTAGACAATGGTGAGTTGCACCCAGACACCCCAAATATAGGGTTTTAGGCCAAAACATGCACTTTTGGGGCAAACCATGTGGGTGGGGATGCCAGTGTGAGGCCACACATGGCACATGGGTGCACCATTGCATGCCCATACTCCTACCCTTGGAATCTACATGAATAATATGGGGTAGACCATGGTGAGTTGCACCCAGACACCCCAAATACAGGGTTTTAGTCCTAAACATGCACTTTTGGGGCAAATCAGGTGGGTGGGGATGCCAGGGTGAGGCCACACTTGGCACATGGGTGCACCATTGCATGCCCCACACTCCTACCCTTGGAATCTACATGAATAATCTGGGGTAGACCATGGTGAGTTGCACCCAGACACCCCAAATACAGGGTTTTAGGCCAAAACATGCACTTTTGGGGCAAACCAAGTGGGTGGGGATGCCAGTGTGAGGCCACACTTGGCACATGGGTGCACCATTGCATGCCCCACACTCCTAACCTTGGAATCTACATGAATAATCTGGGGTAGACCATGGTGAGTTGCACCCAGACACCCCAAATACAGGGTTTTAGGCCAAAACATGCACTTTTGGGGCAAACCAAGTGGGTGGGGATGCCAGTGTGAGGCCACACTTGGCACATGGGTGCACCATTGCATGCCCCACACTCCTAACCTTGTCATCTACATGAATAATCTGGGGTAGACCATGGTGAGTTGCACCCAGACACCCCAAATATAGGGTTTTATGCCAAAACATGCACTTTTGGGACAAACCAAGTGGGTGGGGATGCCAGTGTGAGGCCACACTTGGCACATGGGTGCACAATTGCATGCCCCACACTCCTACCCTTGTCACTTACATGAATAATATGGGGTAGACAATGGTGAGTTGCACCCAGACACCCCAAATATAGGGTTTTAGGCCAAAACATGCACTTTTGGGGCAAACCATGTGGGTGGGGATGCCAGTGTGAGGCCACACATGGCACATGGGTGCACCATTGCATGCCCCATACTCCTACCCTTGGAATCTACATGAATAATATGGGGTAGACCATGGTGAGTTGCACCCAGACACCCCAAATACAGGGTTTTAGGCCTAAACATGCACTTTTGGGGCAAATCAGGTGGGTGGGGATGCCAGGGTGAGGCCACACTTGGCACATGGGTGCACCATTGCATGCCCCACACTCCTACCCTTGGAATCTACATGAATAATCTGGGGTAGACCATGGTGAGTTGCACCCAGACACCCCAAATACAGGGTTTTAGGCCAAAACATGCACTTTTGGGGCAAACCAAGTGGGTGGGGATGCCAGTGTGAGGCCACACTTGGCACATGGGTGCACCATTGCATACCCCACACTCCTAACCTTGGAATCTACATGAATAATATGGGGTAGACCATGGTGAGTTGCACCCAGACACCCCAAATACAGGGTTTTAGGCCAAAACATGCACTTTTGGGGCAAACCAAGTGGGTGGGGATGCCAGGGTGAGGCCACACTTGGCACATGGGTGCACCATTGCATGCCCCACACTCCTAACCTTGTCATCTACATGAATAATATGGGGTAGACCATGGTGAGTTGCACCCAGACACCCCAAATATAGGGTTTTAGGGCAAAACATGCACTTTTGGGGCAAATCAGGTGGGTGGGTATGCCAGTGTGAGGCCACACTTGGTACATGGGTGCACCATTGCATGCCCCACACTCCTAACCTTGTCATCTACATGAATAATATGGGGTAGACCATGGTGAGTTGCACCCAGACACCCCAAATACAGGGTTTTAGGCCAAAACATGCACTTTTGGGGCAAACCAAGTGGGTGGGGATGCCAGTGTGAGGCCACACTTGGCACATGGGTGCACCATTGCATGCCCCACACTCCTACCCTTGGAATCTACATGAATAATCTGGGGTAGACCATGGTGAGTTGCACCCAGACACCCCAAATACAGGGTTTTAGGCCAAAACATGCACTTTTGGGGCAAACCAAGTGGGTGGGGATGCCAGTGTGAGGCCACACTTGGCACATGGGTGCACCATTGCATGCCCCACACTCCTAACCTTGTCATCTACATGAATAATATGGGGTAGACCATGGTGAGTTGCACCCAGACACCCCAAATACAGGGTTTTAGGCCAAAACATGCACTTTTGGGGCAAATCAGGTGGGTGGGGATGCCAGTGTGAGGCCACACTTGGAACATGGGTGCACCATTACATGCCCCACACTCCTACCCTTGGAATCTACATGAATAATATGGGGTAGACCATGGTGAGTTGCACCCAGACACCCCAAATACAGGGTTTTAGGCCTAAACATGCACTTTTGGGGCAAACCAAGTGGGTGGGGATGCCAGGGTGAGGCCACACTTGGCACATGGGTGCACCATTGCATGCCCCACACTCCTACCCTTGTCACCTACATGAATAATATGGGGTAGACCATGGTGAGTTGCACCCAGACACCCCAAATATAGGGTTTTATGCCAAAACATGCACTTTTGGGACAAACCAAGTGGGTGGGGATGCCAGTGTGAGGCCACACTTGGCACATGGGTGCACCATTGCATGCCCCATACTCCTACCCTTGGAATCTACATGAATAATATGGGGTAGACAATGGTGAGTTGCACCCAGACACCCCAAATATAGGGTTTTAGGCCAAAACATGCACTTTTGGGGCAAACCATGTGGGTGGGGATGCCAGTGTGAGGCCACACATGGCACATGGGTGCACCATTGCATGCCCATACTCCTACCCTTGGAATCTACATGAATAATATGGGGTAGACCATGGTGAGTTGCACCCAGACACCCCAAATACAGGGTTTTAGGCCTAAACATGCACTTTTGGGGCAAATCAGGTGGGTGGGGATGCCAGGGTGAGGCCACACTTGGCACATGGGTGCACCATTGCATGCCCCACACTCCTACCCTTGGAATCTACATGAATAATCTGGGGTAGACCATGGTGAGTTGCACCCAGACACCCCAAATACAGGGTTTTAGGCCAAAACATGCACTTTTGGGGCAAACCAAGTGGGTGGGGATGCCAGTGTGAGGCCACACTTGGCACATGGGTGCACCATTGCATGCCCCACACTCCTAACATTGGAATCTACATGAATAATCTGGGGTAGACCATGGTGAGTTGCACCCAGACACCCCAAATACAGGGTTTTAGGCCAAAACATGCACTTTTGGGGCAAACCAAGTGGGTGGGGATGCCAGTGTGAGGCCACACTTGGCACATGGGTGCACCATTGCATGCCCCACACTCCTAACCTTGTCATCTACATGAATAATCTGGGGTAGACCATGGTGAGTTGCACCCAGACACCCCAAATATAGGGTTTTATGCCAAAACATGCACTTTTGGGACAAACCAAGTGGGTGGGGATGCCAGTGTGAGGCCACACTTGGCACATGGGTGCACCATTGCATGCCCCACACTCCTACCCTTGTCACTTACATGAATAATATGGGGTAGACAATGGTGAGTTGCACCCAGACACCCCAAATATAGGGTTTTAGGCCAAAACATGCACTTTTGGGGCAAACCATGTGGGTGGGGATGCCAGTGTGAGGCCACACATGGCACATGGGTGCACCATTGCATGCCCCATACTCCTACCCTTGGAATCTACATGAATAATATGGGGTAGACCATGGTGAGTTGCACCCAGACACCCCAAATACAGGGTTTTAGGCCTAAACATGCACTTTTGGGGCAAATCAGGTGGGTGGGGATGCCAGGGTGAGGCCACACTTGGCACATGGGTGCACCATTGCATGCCCCACACTCCTACCCTTGGAATCTACATGAATAATCTGGGGTAGACCATGGTGAGTTGCACCCAGACACCCCAAATACAGGGTTTTAGGCCAAAACATGCACTTTTGGGGCAAACCAAGTGGGTGGGGATGCCAGTGTGAGGCCGTGATACGTCTCCGACGTATCGATAATTTCTTGTGTTCCATGCCACATTATTGATGATACCTACATGTTTTATGCACACTTTATGTCATATTCGTGCATTTTCTGGAACTAACCTATTAACAAGATGCGAAGTGCCATTCCTGTTTTCTGTTTTTGGTTTCAGAAATCCTAGTAACGAAATATTCTCGGAATCGGACGAAATCAAGACCCAGGTTCCTATTTTCACCGGAAGCATCCGAACACCCGAGAAGGACCGGAGGGGGCCACGGGCCACCAGACCATAGGCGCGGCCCAGGCCCTGGCCGCCGCCCTATGGTGTGGCCACCCCTTCGACCCTCCTGCGCCGCCTCTTCGCCTATATAAAGCCCCTGGATCGAAAACCCTGATGCGAAGGACGAAACCCACAGAAAGACTCCAGGGGCGCCGCCACATCGCGAAACTCCAATTCGGGGGACAGAAGTCTCTGTTGCACCTGCGGGACGGGGATTGCCCCGGCCGTCTCCACCGCCATCTTCACCGCCATCGCTGCCTCCATGATGAGGAGGGAGTAATCCACCCCCGAGGCTGAGGGCTCGTAGCTATGTGGTTCATCTCTCTCCCATGTACCTCAATACAATAATCTCATGAGCTGCTTTACATGATTGAGATTCATATGAGTTTTGTATCACCACTATTCTATGTGCTACTCTAGCAATGTTATTAAAGTAGTTTTATTCCTCCTGCACGTGTGCAAAGGTGACAGTGTGTGCACCGTGTTAGTACTTGGTTTATGCTATGATCATGATCTCTTGTAGATTGCGAAGTTAACTATTGCTATGATAATATTGATGTGATCTATTCCTCCTACATATGCATGAAGGTAACAGTGTGCATGCTATGTTAGTACTTGGTTTAGTCTTTTGATCTATCTTACACTAAAGGTTACTAAAATATGAGCATTATTGTGGAGCTTGTTAACTCCGGCATTGAGGGTTCGTGTAATCCTATGCAATGTGTTCATCATCCAACAAAAGTGTAGAGTATGCATTTATCTATTCTGTTATGTGATCAATGTTGAGAGTGTCCACTAGTGAAAGTGTAATCCCTAGGCCTTGTTCCTAAAATACTGCTATCGTTGCTTGTTTACTGTTTCTTGTGTTACTACTGCGTTACTACGCTTGTTTACTGTCCTGGGCAAAGCACTTTTCTGGTGCCGTGCTACTACTTATTCATACCACCTGTATTTCACTATCTCTTCGCCGAACTAGTGCACCTATTAGGTGTGTTGGGGACACAAGAGACTTCTTGCTTTGTGGTTGCGGGTTGCATGAGAGGGATATCTTTGACCTCTTCCTCCCTGAGTTCGATAAACCTTGGGTATCCACTTAAGGGAAACTTGCTGCTGTTCTACAAACCTCTGCTCTTGGAGGCCCAACACTGTCTACAAGAATAGAAGCTCCCGTAGACATCAAGCTATTTTCTGGCGCCGTTCGGGGAGGAAAGGTAAAAAGGCACTCATACTCCGGTTCCAAAAGTACTTTTCTGGCGCCGTTGTGTGTGTGCTCGAAGCTATTTCCTTTAGATCCTGCAATTGCATCTTTTTGTTTCTTGTTTACACTAGTTTGGCATAATGGACAACAATGAGCTTCTTATTCTATTTCCTGATTTAAGACATGGATTGTTTGATGCGAAAATTAAAAAACCTATGAAATCTTATTTGCATGCTGGTAGTAATATTAGTATGAACGCTTTGAACACCATTGTTGATAATAATATAGAAAGTTCTAAGCTTGGGGAAGCTGGTTTTCATGATCTTTTTAGTCCCCCAAGCATTGAGGAGAAAATTTTCTTTGATGATACTTTGCCTCCTATTTATGATGATTATAATAGTGGTCTTTTGGTACAACCTACTATGGAGAGTAAATTTTATTGTGATTATACTATGCCTCCTACACTTGATGAGAATAATAATGATAGCTACTTTGTTGAATTTGCTCCCACTACAACTAATAAAATTGATTATGCTTATGTGGAGAGTAATAATTTTATGCATGAGACTCATGATAAGAATGCTTTATGTGATAGTTATATTGTTGAGTTTGCTCATGATGCTACTGAAAGTTATTATGAGAGAGGAAAATATGGTTGTGGAAATTTTCATGTTACTAAAATGCCTCTCTATGTGCTGAAATTTTTGAAGCTACACTTGTTTTATCTTCCTATGCTTGTTACTTTGCTCGTCATGAACTTGTTTATTTACAAGATTCCTATGCATAGGAAGCATGTTAGGCTTAAATGTGTTTTGAATTTGCCTCTTGATGCTCTCTTTTGCTTCACATACTATCTCTTGCGAGTGCATCATTAAAACTGCTGAGCCCATCTTAATGGCTATAAAGAAAAGAACTTCTTGGGAGATAACCCATGTGTTATTTTGCTACAGTACTTTGTTTTATATTTGTGTCTTGGAAGTTGTTTACTACTGTAGCAACCTCTCCTTATCTTAGTTTTATGTTTTGTTGTGCCAAGTAAAGTCTTTGATAGTAAAGTAAGTACTAGATTTGGATTACTGCGCAGTTCCAGATTTCTTTGCTGTCACGAATCTGGGTCTAATTCTATGTAGGTAACTCAGAAAATTATGCCAATTTACGTGAGTGATCCTCAGATATGTACGCAACTTTCATTCAATTTGGGCATTTTCATTTGAGCAAGTCTGGTGGCCTAATAAAATCCATCTTTACGGACTGTTCTGTTTTGACAGATTCTGCCTTTTATTTCGCATTGCCTCTTTTGCTATGTTGGATGAATTTCTTGATCCATTAATGTCCAGTAGCTTTATGCAATGTCCAGAAGTGTTAAGAATGATTGTGTCACCTCTGAACATGTTAATTTTTATTGTCCACTAACCCTCTAATGAGTTGTTTCGAGTTTGGTGTGGAGGAAGTTTTCAAGGGTCAAGAGAGGAGGATGATATACTATGATCAAGGAGAGTGAAAGCTCTAAGCTTGGGGATGCCCGGTGGTTCACCCCTGCATATTTCAAGAAGACTCAAGCATCTAAGCTTGGGGATGCCCAAGGCATCCCCTTCTTCATCGACAACATTATCAGGTTCCTCCCCTGAAACTATATTTTTATTCCGTCACATCTTATGTACTTTACTTGGAGCGTCTGTTTGTTTGTTTCTATTTTTGTTTGTGTTTGAATAAATTGGATTACATCATGCTTGTGTGGGAGAGAGACACGCTCCGCTGGTTCATATGAACACATGTGTTCTTAGCTCATAATATTCATGGCGAAGTTTCTTCTTCGTTAAATTGTTATATGGTTGGAATTGGAAAATGCTACATGTAGTAACTCTAAAATGTCTTGGATAATTTGATACTTGGCAATTGTTGTGCTCATGTTTAAGCTCTTGCATCATACACTTTGCACCCATTAATGAAGAAATACTTAGAGCTTGCTAATTTGGTTTGCATATTTGGTTTCTCTAGAGTCTAGATAACATCTAGTATTGAGTTTTGAACAACAAGGAAGACGGTATGGAGTCTTATAATGTTTACCATATGTCTTTTATGTGAGTTTTGCTGTACCGTTCATCCTTGTGTTTGTTTCAAATAACCTTGCTAGCCTAAACCTTGTATCGAGAGGGAATACTTCTCATGCATCCCAAATACTTGAGCCAACCACTATGCCATTTGTGTCCACCATACCTACCTACTACATGGTATTTTCCGCCATTCCAAAGTAAATTGCTTGAGTGCTACCTTTAAAATTCCATCATTCACCTTTGCAATATATAGCTCATGGGACAAATAGCTTAAAAACTATTGTGGTATTGAATATGTACTTATGCATTTTATCTCTTATTAAGTTGCTTGTTGTGCGATAACCATGCTTCGGGGACGCCATCAACTATTCTTTGTTGAATATCATGTGAGTTGCTATGCATGTCCGTCTTGTCTGAAGTAAGAGAGATCTACCACCTTTATGGTTGGAGCATGTATATTGTTAGAGAAGAACTTTGGGCCGCTAACTAAAGCCATGAATCATGGTGGAAGTTTCAGTTTTGGACATATATCCTCAATCTCATATGAGAATAATAATTGTTGTCACATGCTTACGCATTAAAGAGGAGTCCATTATCTGTTGTCCATGTTGTCCCGGTATGGATGTCTAAGTTGAGAATAATCAAAAGCGAGAAATCCAAAATGCGAGCTTTCTCCTTAGACCTTTGTACGCGGCATGGAGGTACCCCATTGTGACACTTGGTTAAAACATGTGCATTGCAAAGATCCGGTAGTCCAAGTTAATTAGGACAAGGTGCGGGCACTATTAGTATACTATGCATGAGGCTTGCAACTTGTAAGATATAATGTACATAACTCATATGCTTTATTACTACCGTTGACAAAATTGTTTCATGTTTTCAAAATAAAAGCTCTAGCACAAATATAGCAATCGATGCTTTCCTCTTTGAAGGACCTTTCTTTTACTTTTTATGTTGAGTCAGTTCACCTATCTCTCTCCACCTCAAGAAGCAAACACTTGTGTGAACTGTGCATTGATTCCTACATACTTGCATATTGCACTTGTTATATTACTCTATGTTGACAAACTATCATTGAGATATACATGTTACAAGTTGAAAGCAATTGCTGAAACTTTATCTTCCATTGTGTTGCTTCAATATCTTTACTTTAAATTATTGCTTTATGAGTTAACTCTTATGCAAGACTTATTGATGCTTGTCTTGGAAGTACTATTCATGAAAAGTCTTTGCTTTATGATTCACTTGTTTACTCATGTCATTACCATTGTTTTGATCGCTGCATTCATTACATATGTTTACAATATGATCAAGTTTATGATGGCATGTCACTCAGAAATTATCTTTGTTATCGTTTTACCTGCTCGGGACGAGCAGAACTAAGCTTGGGGATGCTGATACGTCTCCGACGTATCGATAATTTCTTGTGTTCCATGCCACATTATTGATGATACCTACATGTTTTATGCACACTTTATGTCATATTCGTGCATTTTGGAACTAACCTATTAACAAGATGCCGAAGTGCCGTGCTGTTTTCTGCTATTTTTGGTTTCAGAAATCCTAGTAACGAAATATTCTCGGAATCGGACGAAATCAAGACCCAGGTTCCTATTTTCACCGGAAGCATCCAGAACACCCGAGAAGGACCAGAGGGGGGCCACAGGCCACCAGACCATAGGGGGCGCGGCCAGGCCCTGGCCGCGCCGTCCTATGGTGTGGCCACCCGACCCTCTGCGCCGCCTCTTCGCCTATATAAAGCCCCTGGATCGAAAACCCGATGCGAAGGACGAAACCCACGGAAAGACTCCGGGCGCCGCCATCGCGAAACTCCAATTCGGGGGACGAAGTCTCTGTTCGGCACCCTGCGGGACGGGGAATTGCCCCGGAGCCGTCTCCACCGCCATCTTCACCGCCATCGCTGCCTCCATGATGAGGAGGGAGTAATCCACCCCCGAGGCTGAGGGCTCGTAGCTATGTGGTTCATCTCTCTCCCATGTACCTCAATACAATAATCTCATGAGCTGCTTTACATGATTGAGATTCATATGAGTTTTGTATCACCACTATTCTATGTGCTACTCTAGCAATGTTATTAAAGTAGTTTTATTCCTCCTGCACGTGTGCAAAGGTGACAGTGTGTGCACCGTGTTAGTACTTGGTTTATGCTATGATCATGATCTCTTGTAGATTGCGAAGTTAACTATTGCTATGATAATATTGATGTGATCTATTCCTCCTACATATGCATGAAGGTAACAGTGTGCATGCTATGTTAGTACTTGGTTTAGTCTTTTGATCTATCTTACACTAAAGGTTACTAAAATATGAGCATTATTGTGGAGCTTGTTAACTCCGGCATTGAGGGTTCGTGTAATCCTATGCAATGTGTTCATCATCCAACAAAAGTGTAGAGTATGCATTTATCTATTCTGTTATGTGATCAATGTTGAGAGTGTCCACTAGTGAAAGTGTAATCCCTAGGCCTTGTTCCTAAAATGCTATCGTTGCTTGTTTCTGTTTCTTGTGTTACTACTGCTGCGTTACTACTGCTTGTTCTTTTCTGGGCAAAGCACTTTTGCTACTGCTACTACTTATTCATACCACTGTATTTCACTATCTCTTCGCCGAACTAGTGCACCTATTAGGTGTGTTGGGGACACAAGAGACTTCTTGCTTTGTGGTTGCAGGGTTGCATGAGAGGGATATCTTTGACCTCTTCCTCCCGAGTTCGATAAACCTTGGGTATCCACTTAAGGGAAACTTGTGCTGTTCTACAAACCTCTGCTCTTGGAGGCCCAACACTGTCTACAAGAATAGAAGCTCCCGTAGACATCACACTTGGCACATGGGTGCACCATTGCATACCCCACACTCCTAACCTTGGAATCTACATGAATAATATGGGGTAGACCATGGTGAGTTGCACCCAGACACCCCAAATACAGGGTTTAGGCCAAAACATGCACTTTTGGGGCAAACCAAGTGGGTGGGGATGCCAGTGTGAGGCCACACTTGGCACATGGGTGCACCATTGCATGCCCCACACTCCTAACCTTGTCATCTACATGAATAATATGGGGTAGACCATGGTGAGTTGCACCCAGACACCCCAAATATAGGGTTTTAGGGCAAAACATGCACTTTTGGGGCAAATCAGGTGGGTGGGTATGCCAGTGTGAGGCCACACTTGGTACATGGGTGGCACATGGGTGCACCATTGCATGCCCCATACTCCTACCCTTGTAATCTACATGAATAATATGGGGTAGACCATGGTGAGTTGCACCCAGACACCCCAAATACAGGGTTTTAGTCCTAAACATGCACTTTTGGGGCAAATCAGGTGGGTGGGGATGCCAGGGTGAGGCCACACTTGGCACATGGGTGCACCATTGCATGCCCCACACTCCTACCCTTGGAATCTACATGAATAATCTGGGGTAGACCATGGTGAGTTGCACCCAGACACCCCAAATACAGGGTTTTAGGCCAAAACATGAACTTTTGGGGCAAACCAAGTGGGTGGGGATGCCAGTGTGAGGCCACACTTGGCACATGGGTGCACCATTGCATGCCCCACACTCCTAACCTTGGAATCTACATGAATAATCTGGGGTAGACAATGGTGAGTTGCACCCAGACACCCCAAATATAGGGTTTTAGGCCAAAACATGCACTTTTGGGGCAAACCAAGTGGGTGGGGATGCCAGTGTGAGGCCACACTTGGCATATGGGTGCACCATTGCATGCCCCACACTCCTAACCTTGTCATATACATGAATAATATGGGGTAGACCATGGTGAGTTGCACCCAGACACCCCAAATATAGGGTTTTAGGGCAAAACATGCACTTTTGGGGCAAATCAGGTGGGTGGGTATGCCAGTGTGAGGCCACACTTGGTACATGGGTGCACCATTGCATGCCCCACACTCCTAACCTTGTCATCTACATGAATAATATGGGGTAGACCATGGTGAGTTGCACCCAGACACCCCAAATACAGGGTTTTAGGCCAAAACATGCACTTTTGGGGCAAACCAAGTGGGTGGGGATGCCAGTGTGAGGCCACACTTGGCACATGGGTGCACCATTGCATGCCCCACACTCCTACCCTTGGAATCTACATGAATAATCTGGGGTAGACCATGGTGAGTTGCACCGAGACACCCCAAATACAGGGTTTTAGGCCAAAACATGCACTTTTGGGGCAAACCAAGTGGGTGGGGATGCCAGTGTGAGGCCACACTTGGCACATGGGTGCACCATTGCATGCCCCACACTCCTAACCTTGTCATCTACATGAATAATATGGGGTAGACCATGGTGAGTTGCACCCAGACACCCCAAATATAGGGTTTTAGGCCAAAACATGCACTTTTGGGGCAAATCAGGTGGGTGGGGATGCCAGTGTGAGGCCACACTTGGAACATGGGTGCACCATTACATGCCCCACACTCCTACCCTTGGAATCTACATGAATAATATGGGGTAGACCATGGTGAGTTGCACCCAGACACCCCAAATACAGGGTTTTAGGCCTAAACATGCACTTTTGGGGCAAACCAAGTGGGTGGGGATGCCAGGGTGAGGCCACACTTGGCACATGGGTGCACCATTGCATGCCCCACACTCCTACCCTTGTCACCTACATGAATAATATGGGGTAGACCATGGTGAGTTGCACCCAGACACCCCAAATATAGGGTTTTATGCCAAAACATGCACTTTTGGGACAAACCAAGTGGGTGGGGATGCCAGTGTGAGGCCACACTTGGCACATGGGTGCACCATTGCATGCCCCATACTCCTACCCTTGGAATCTACATGAATAATATGGGGTAGACAATGGTGAGTTGCACCCAGACACCCCAAATATAGGGTTTTAGGCCAAAACATGCACTTTTGGGGCAAACCATGTGGGTGGGGATGCCAGTGTGAGGCCACACATGGCACATGGGTGCACCATTGCATGCCCATACTCCTACCCTTGGAATCTACATGAATAATATGGGGTAGACCATGGTGAGTTGCACCCAGACACCCCAAATATAGGGTTTTAGGCCAAAACATGCACTTTTGGGGCAAATCAGGTGGGTGGGGATGCCAGGGTGAGGCCACACTTGGCACATGGGTGCACCATTGCATGCCCCACACTCCTACCCTTGGAATCTACATGAATAATATGGGGTAGACCATGGTGAGTTGCACCCAGACACCCCAAATACAGGGTTTTAGGCCAAAACATGCACTTTTGGGGCAAACCAAGTGGGTGGGGATGCCAGTGTGAGGCCACACTTGGCACATGGGTGCACCATTGCATGCCCCACACTCCTAACCTTGGAATCTACATGAATAATCTGGGGTAGACCATGGTGAGTTGCACCCAGACACCCCAAATATAGGGTTTTAGGCCAAAACATGCACTTTTGGGGCAAACCAAGTGGGTGGGGATGCCAGTGTGAGGCCACACTTGGCACATGGGTGCACCATTGCATGCCCCACACTCCTAACCTTGTCATATACATGAATAATCTGGGGTAGACCATGGTGAGTTGCACCCAGACACCCCAAATATAGGGTTTTATGCCAAAACATGCACTTTTGGGACAAACCAAGTGGGTGGGGATGCCAGTGTGAGGCCACACTTGGCACATGGGTGCACCATTGCATGCCCCACACTCCTACCCTTGTCACTTACATGAATAATATGGGGTAGACAATGGTGAGTTGCACCCAGACACCCCAAATATAGGGTTTTAGGCCAAAACATGCACTTTTGGGGCAAACCATGTGGGTGGGGATGCCAGTGTGAGGCCACACATGGCACATGGGTGCACCATTGCATGCCCCATACTCCTACCCTTGGAATCTACATGAATAATATGGGGTAGACCATGGTGAGTTGCACCCAGACACCCCAAATACAGGGTTTTAGTCCTAAACATGCACTTTTGGGGCAAATCAGGTGGGTGGGGATGCCAGGGTGAGGCCACACTTGGCACATGGGTGCACCATTGCATGCCCACACTCCTACCCTTGGAATCTACATGAATAATATGGGGTAGACCATGGTGAGTTGCACCCAGACACCCCAAATACAGGGTTTTAGGCCAAAACATGCACTTTTGGGGCAAACCAAGTGGGTGGGGATGCCAGTGTGAGGCCACACTTGGCACATGGGTGCACCATTGCATGTCCCACACTCCTACCCTTGGAATCTACATGAATAATATGGGGTAGACCATGGTGAGTTGCACCCAGACACCCCAAATACAGGGTTTTAGGCCAAAACATGCACTTTTGGGGCAAATCAGGTGGGTGGGGATGCCTGTGTGAGGCCACACTTGGAACATGGGTGCACCATTACATGCCCCACACTCCTACCCTTGGAATCTACATGAATAATATGGGGTAGACCATGGTGAGTTGCACCCAGACACCCCAAATACAGGGTTTTAGGCCTAAACATGCACTTTTGGGGCAAACCAAGTGGGTGGGGATGCCAGGGTGAGGCCACACTTGGCACATGGGTGCACCATTGCATGCCCCACACTCCTACCCTTGTCACCTACATGAATAATATGGGGTAGACCATGGTGAGTTGCACCCAGACACCCCAAATATAGGGTTTTATGCCAAAACATGCACTTTTGGGACAAACCAAGTGGGTGGGGATGCCAGTGTGAGGCCACACTTGGCACATGGGTGCACCATTGCATGCCCCATACTCCTACCCTTGGAATCTACATGAATAATATGGGGTAGACAATGGTGAGTTGCACCCAGACACCCCAAATATAGGGTTTTAGGCCAAAACATGCACTTTTGGGGCAAACCATGTGGGTGGGGATGCCAGTGTGAGGCCACACATGGCACATGGGTGCACCATTGCATGCCCATACTCCTACCCTTGGAATCTACATGAATAATATGGGGTAGACCATGGTGAGTTGCACCCAGACACCCCAAATACAGGGTTTTAGGCCAAAACATGCACTTTTGGGGCAAACCAAGTGGGTGGGGATGCCAGTGTGAGGCCACACTTGGCACATGGGTGCACCATTGCATGCCCCACACTCCTACCCTTGGAATCTACATGAATAATCTGGGGTAGACCATGGTGAGTTGCACCCAGACACCCCAAATACAGGGTTTTAGGCCAAAACATGCACTTTTGGGGCAAACCAAGTGGGTGGGGATGCCAGTGTGAGGCCACACTTGGCACATGGGTGCACCATTGCATACCCCACACTCCTAACCTTGGAATCTACATGAATAATATGGGGTAGACCATGGTGAGTTGCACCCAGACACCCCAAATATAGGGGTTTAGGCCAAAACATGCACTTTTGGGGCAAACCAAGTGGGTGGGGATGCCAGTCTGAGGCCACACTTGGCACATGGGTGCACCATTGTATGCCCCACACTCCTAACCTTGTCATCTACATGAATAATATGGGGTAGACCATGGTGAGTTGCACCCAGACACCCCAAATATAGGGTTTTAGGGCAAAACATGCACTTTTGGGGCAAATCAGGTGGGTGGGTATGCCAGTGTGAGGCCACACTTGGTACATGGGTGCACCATTGCATGCCCCACACTCCTAACCTTGTCATCTACATGAATAATATGGGGTAGACCATGGTGAGTTGCACCCAGACACCCCAAATATAGGGTTTTAGGCCAAAACATGCACTTTTGGGGCAAACCAAGTGGGTGGGGATGCCAGTGTGAGGCCACACTTGGCACATGGGTGCACCATTGCATGCCCCACACTCCTACCCTTGGAATCTACATGAATAATCTGGGGTAGACCATGGTGAGTTGCACCCAGACACCCCAAATACAGGGTTTTAGGCCAAAACATGCACTTTTGGGGCAAACCAAGTGGGTGGGGATGCCAGTGTGAGGCCACACTTGGCACATGGGTGCACCATTGCATGCCCCACACTCCTAACCTTGTCATCTACATGAATAATATGGGGTAGACCATGGTGAGTTGCACCCAGACACCCCAAATACAGGGTTTTAGGCCAAAACATGCACTTTTGGGGCAAATCAGGTGGGTGGGGATGCCAGTGTGAGGCCACACTTGGAACATGGGTGCACCATTACATGCCCCACACTCCTACCCTTGGAATCTACATGAATAATATGGGGTAGACCATGGTGAGTTGCACCCAGACACCCCAAATACAGGGTTTTAGGCCTAAACATGCACTTTTGGGGCAAACCAGGGTGGGTGGGGGTGAGGCCACACTTGGCACATGGGTGCACCATTGCATGCCCCACACTCCTACCCTTGTCACCTACATGAATAATATGGGGTAGACCATGGTGAGTTGCACCCAGACACCCCAAATATAGGGTTTTATGCCAAAACATGCACTTTTGGGACAAACCAAGTGGGTGGGGATGCCAGTGTGAGGCCACACTTGGCACATGGGTGCACCATTGCATGCCCCATACTCCTACCCTTGGAATCTACATGAATAATATGGGGTAGACAATGGTGAGTTGCACCCAGACACCCCAAATATAGGGTTTTAGGCCAAAACATGCACTTTTGGGGCAAACCATGTGGGTGGGGATGCCAGTGTGAGGCCACACATGGCACATGGGTGCACCATTGCATGCCCATACTCCTACCCTTGGAATCTACATGAATAATATGGGGTAGACCATGGTGAGTTGCACCCAGACACCCCAAATACAGGGTTTTAGGCCAAAACATGCACTTTTGGGGCAAATCAGGTGGGTGGGGATGCCAGGGTGAGGCCACACTTGGCACATGGGTGCACCATTGCATGCCCCACACTCCTACCCTTGGAATCTACATGAATAATATGGGGTAGACCATGGTGAGTTGCACCCAGACACCCCAAATATAGGGTTTTAGGCCAAAACATGCACTTTTGGGGCAAACCAAGTGGGTGGGGATGCCAGTGTGAGGCCACACTTGGCACATGGGTGCACCATTGCATGCCCCACACTCCTAACCTTGGAATCTACATGAATAATCTGGGGTAGACCATGGTGAGTTGCACCCAGACACCCCAAATACAGGGTTTTAGGCCAAAACATGCACTTTTGGGGCAAACCAAGTGGGTGGGGATGCCAGTGTGAGGCCACACTTGGCACATGGGTGCACCATTGCATGCCCCACACTCCTAACCTTGTCATATACATGAATAATCTGGGGTAGACCATGGTGAGTTGCACCCAGACACCCCAAATATAGGGTTTTATGCCAAAACATGCACTTTTGGGACAAACCAAGTGGGTGGGGATGCCAGTGTGAGGCCACACTTGGCACATGGGTGCACCATTGCATGCCCCACACTCCTACCCTTGTCACTTACATGAATAATATGGGGTAGACAATGGTGAGTTGCACCCAGACACCCCAAATATAGGGTTTTAGGCCAAAACATGCACTTTTGGGGCAAACCATGTGGGTGGGGATGCCAGTGTGAGGCCACACATGGCACATGGGTGCACCATTGCATGCCCCATACTCCTACCCTTGGAATCTACATGAATAATATGGGGTAGACCATGGTGAGTTGCACCCAGACACCCCAAATACAGGGTTTTAGTCCTAAACATGCACTTTTGGGGCAAATCAGGTGGGTGGGGATGCCAGGGTGAGGCCACACTTGGCACATGGGTGCACCATTGCATGCCCCACACTCCTACCCTTGGAATCTACATGAATAATATGGGGTAGACCATGGTGAGTTGCACCCAGACACCCCAAATATAGGGTTTTAGGCCAAAACATGCACTTTTGGGGCAAACCAAGTGGGTGGGGATGCCAGTGTGAGGCCACACTTGGCACATGGGTGCACCATTGCATGCCCCACACTCCTAACCTTGGAATCTACATGAATAATCTGGGGTAGACCATGGTGAGTTGCACCCAGACACCCCAAATACAGGGTTTTAGGCCAAAACATGCACTTTTGGGGCAAACCAAGTGGGTGGGGATGCCAGTGTGAAGCCACACTTGGCACATGGGTGCACCATTGCATGCCCCACACTCCTAACCTTGTCATATACATGAATAATCTGGGGTAGACCATGGTGAGTTGCACCCAGACACCCCAAATATAGGGTTTTATGCCAAAACATGCACTTTTGGGACAAACCAAGTGGGTGGGGATGCCAGTGTGAGGCCACACTTGGCACATGGGTGCACCATTGCATGCCCCACACTCCTACCCTTGTCACTTACATGAATAATATGGGGTAGACAATGGTGAGTTGCACCCAGACACCCCAAATATAGGGTTTTAGGCCAAAACATGCACTTTTGGGGCAAACCATGTGGGTGGGGATGCCAGTGTGAGGCCACACATGGCACATGGGTGCACCATTGCATGCCCCATACTCCTACCCTTGGAATCTACATGAATAATATGGGGTAGACGATGGTGAGTTGCACCCAGACACCCCAAATACAGGGTTTTAGTCCTAAACATGCACTTTTGGGGCAAATCAGGTGGGTGGGGATGCCAGGGTGAGGCCACACTTGGCACATGGGTGCACCATTGCATGCCCCACACTCCTACCCTTGGAATCTACATGAATAATATGGGGTAGACCATGGTGAGTTGCACCCAGACACCCCAAATATAGGGTTTTAGGCCAAAACATGCACTTTTGGGGCAAACCAAGTGGGTGGGGATGCCAGTGTGAGGCCACACTTGGCACATGGGTGCACCATTGCATGCCCCACACTCCTACCCTTGGAATCTACATGAATAATCTGGGGTAGACCATGGTGAGTTGCACCCAGACACCCCAAATATAGGGTTTTAGGCCAAAACATGCACTTTTGGGGCAAACCAAGTGGGTGGGGATGCCAGTGTGAGGCCACACTTATCACATGGGTGCACCATTGCATGCCTCCCACTCCTAACCTTGGAATATACATGAATAATATGGGGTAGACCATGGTGAGTTGCACCCAGACACCCCAAATACAGGGTTTTAAGCCAAAACATGCACTTTTGGGGCAAACCAAGTGGGTGGGGATGCATGTGTGAGGCCACACTTGGCACATGGGTGCACCATTGCATGCCCCACACTCCTAACCTTGTCATCTACATGAATAATCTGGGGTAGACCATGGTGAGTTGCACCGAGACACCCCAAATACAGGGTTTTAGGCCAAAACATGCACTTTTGGGGCAAACCAAGTGGGTGGGGATGCCAGTGTGAGGCCACACTTGGCACATGGGTGCACCATTGCATGACCCACACTCCTAACCTTGTCATCTACATGAATAATATGGGGTAGACCATGGTGAGTTGCACCCAGACACCCCAAATACAGGGTTTTAGGCCAAAACATGCACTTTTGGGGCAAATCAGGTGGGTGGGGATGCCTGTGTGAGGCCACACTTGGAACATGGGTGCACCATTACATGCCCCACACTCCTACCCTTGGAATCTACATGAATAATATGGGGAAGACCATGGTGAGTTGCACCCAGACACCCCAAATACAGGGTTTTAGGCCTAAACATGCACTTTTGGGGCAAACCAAGTGGGTGGGGATGCCAGGGTGAGGCCACACTTGGCACATGGGTGCACCATTGCATGCCCCACACTCCTACCCTTGTCACCTACATGAATAATATGGGGTAGACCATGGTGAGTTGCACCCAGACACCCCAAATATAGGGTTTTATGCCAAAACATGCACTTTTGGGACAAACCAAGTGGGTGGGGATGCCAGTGTGAGGCCACACTTGGCACATGGGTGCACCATTGTATGCCCCATACTCCTACCCTTGGAATCTACATGAATAATATGGGGTAGACAATGGTGAGTTGCACCCAGACACCCCAAATATAGGGTTTTAGGCCAAAACATGCACTTTTGGGGCAAACCATGTGGGTGGGGATGCCAGTGTGAGGCCACACATGGCACATGGGTGCACCATTGCATGCCCATACTCCTACCCTTGGAATCTACATGAATAATCTGGGGTAGACCATGGTGAGTTGCACCCAGACACCCCAAATACAGGGTTTTAGGCCAAAACATGCACTTTTGGGGCAAACCAAGTGGGTGGGGATGCCAGGTGTGAGGCCACACTTGGCACATGGGTGCACCATTGCATGCCCCACACTCCTAACCTTGGAATCTACATGAATAATCTGGGGTAGACCATGGTGAGTTGCACCCAGACACCCCAAATACAGGGTTTTAGGCCAAAACATGCACTTTTGGGGCAAACCAAGTGGGTGGGGATGCCAGTGTGAGGCCACACTTGGCACATGGGTACACCATTGCATGCCCCACACTCCTAACCTTGTCATCTACATGAATAATCTGGGGTAGACCATGGTGAGTTGCACCCAGACACCCCAAATATAGGGTTTTATGCCAAAACATGCACTTTTGGGACAAACCAAGTGGGTGGGGATGCCAGTGTGAGGCCACACTTGGCACATGGGTGCACCATTGCATGCCCCACACTCCTACCCTTGTCACTTACATGAATAATATGGGGTAGACAATGGTGAGTTGCACCCAGACACCCCAAATATAGGGTTTTAGGCCAAAACATGCACTTTTGGGGCAAACCATGTGGGTGGGGATGCCAGTGTGAGGCCACACATGGCACATGGGTGCACCATTGCATGCCCCATACTCCTACCCTTGGAATCTACATGAATAATATGGGGTAGACCATGGTGAGTTGCACCCAGACACCCCAAATACAGGGTTTTAGTCCTAAACATGCACTTTTGGGGCAAATCAGGTGGGTGTGTATGCTAGTGTGAGGCCACACTTGGTACATGGGTGCACCATTGCATGCCCCACACTCCTAACCTTGTCATCTACATGAACTAGCAAGATGGCCCTCGCAAATGCGAGGGCTTCATTGTAGTATGTGTTTTTAAAAAGTCAATATTACATTATCACCTTTAATGTGTACAGTTTATATTAGAGAGAGGAATGATTTTCCGAATAGAGAAACAAAGCAATCTATTCATGATGCAATTAATAGAAAATAACTTATCTTTTGTAGATACGCAGGAAAACTAACTAAAGAGAAATTTTTATTTATTTCCGTGGAATTTTCTTTATCTCGTCTTCTATACCCATTTAAAATACACGGTACTCTTCTAAATATGGCATATTCTAAATATGAGCATGTACTCCAACTCCAAGTTTGTGCAGAGTTTGTATATGAACATTTTGCTTCAAACAAAATTAATAAACATAAATAGTAATAGAAAATAACATGAGCTTAATTTATATGTTTCTTTATATTGATAGCCAATTTCTATACCGATGGTTATCTTTTTAGAAAATTTGCAAACCCCTCCAAGGCAGAAGTATTCATCGGCAAATCAGAATGTCTCGTCGTTGAGTTGATACCCACCTAAAGATATTGATCTATTCATGAAATTTTCGTAAAGTGAGAAGATGTCTCCAACTCTTCGATATGTGAATGTGCAACCTTCAGCGAAATATCTTAGAAAATATATTTTCCAAACATCGGTATCTCGTTGCATGTTTTGTACTCAAATTAAAAATGTGTTTTCTGGTGTCTATATTTTGTAATGTCAACCATGAATGCATATAGGTATACATCAATGATCACTATACTTGATTTCATGCATATAGCTAGTCATTATTTATACTCAAAACCTTAGAATTTTTTTCCATCATGCTTAACCTAGCTAGCGTTTTTCTTTTGGGCACAGTTAGCGTGAGCCTACAGTTCCTTATTTTTTACGGCGCAGCTAGCGCGGACCAAATGATTTTCATTCCGGATCTAATAAGTTGTGGAGTTCTTTCCATGTACGACTCCGTATTCTTCCTCGATATTAGATCGTGCCAAATAGATTATAGAAATATACATGTCCACTAATGTATATTTAATCCTAGCCCCAAGATTCTAATCTTTTCTAGACTCTATTGTTCAATGTATTATTTTTAGCACACATGCATAACTCGCGTCCTATACCTAGCTAGTGTGTACCTTTTTCCTTCAAATTATCATTTTCTTTTAATCGGTAATAGCTCATTGAAATATAATATTTAAAATTAAAATAGAATATTCACCACATTAAAACTGTACAATTTTTGGTCATCTGAATAAATAATTACTTCCACGATTTAGCTTGATCGCGCGAGTAACTTTCGGCAGAATGATTTACTAAACTGAGTTTACAAAATATTTGTATTTTTATTTATGGTTGGCATTCAAATTAGAAATGTAGTCGTAAATGGTATCGCAAATGAGACTGCCACTTTTGTGCACCGTTTAGATATGAGTTTCCTGAAATAGACTTATTTTTCGATAATGTGTGACATATTGCAAGTGCAATTGCCTCTTATGTGCTTTCGGTGGTATTTTGAATGAATTGCTTCCTTAATACCTCTAAATAAAAGAAAATGCATCCACATGTATAGATATAAGTATACTAAACTATATACACAAATTGGTTAGTTCATATTTTTATTCTCTTCCCTCGTTCAACAAAGGATGTCTCAACTTTTTTGAAATTTAAATTTATCTTGAATGATTTAGTGTATAGATACATCTAAATTTAGATAAAGTGGACTATTTGTTAGACGAAGGAAGTAATACATCTTCTACATGAAATCACCACGTTGTAGACAGCTAGGCAACCACGCAATTTCATTTGAAGTTGTCGTGCCAAGTCCGATCTTTTATATATGCAAGTTATCGCACAGTAGTCTTTTGTTTCCTGGGATTATAGGAGACCGAGCGAGTAAGGCAGAGATTGTACATAGTATCTTTTGTTTTAAACAGAATCGTATCTTGTAGATATGCAGGTTATCCTACGGGAGGTCCACTTCATTTTTTAACCACGGGAGGCCTAGCTAGTAAGGCAGACAGGCAACTCTATTTTTGAACGGACTTGGTTGCTTTATTTTCCACGCCCGGTCTATTACGGCACCGTGTTAACGATTTGTACCTTTCTCAATATAAACCTGGCAAACGGAACTCAAGATCAGATGATGGCTAACGTGTCATACGCCTACTTTTGTACACATATATTGTTGTACGTAACACCTTTTATTTTTTAATCTCGGACGTTAAAATTAATATCATTGGTTTATATTTTTATAGCATATGTGGATTAACCTGGTGCCTCGAAAAACACCCTTATTTTGCTTTTAGTATATAATAGATAATATGGGGTAGACCATGGTGAGTTGCACCCAGACACCCCAAATACAGGGTTTTAGGCCAAAACATGCACTTTTGGGGCAAATCAAGTGGGTGGGGATGCCAGTGTGAGGCCACACTTGGCACATGGGTGCACCATTGCATGCCCCACACTCCTACCCTTGGAATCTACATGAATAATCTGGGGTAGACCATGGTGAGTTGCACCCAGACACCCCAAATACAGGATTTTAGGCCAAAACATGCACTTTTGGGGCAAACCAAGTGGGTGGGGATGCCAGTGTGAGGCCACACTTGGCACATGGGTGCACCATTGCATGCCTCCCACTCCTAACCTTGGAATCTACATGAATAATATGGGGTAGACCATGGTGAGTTGCACCCAGACACCCCAAATACAGGGTTTTAGGCCAAAACATGCACTTTTGGGGCAAACCAAGTGGGTGGGGATGCATGTGTGAGGCCACACTTGGCACATGGGTGCACCATTGCATGCCCCACACTCCTAACCTTGTCATCTACATGAATAATCTGGGGTAGACCATGGTGAGTTGCACCGAGACACCCCAAATACAGGGTTTTAGGCCAAAACATGCACTTTTGGGGCAAACCAAGTGGGTGGGGATGCCAGTGTGAGGCCACACTTGGCACATGGGTGCACCATTGCATGCCCCACACTCCTAACCTTGTCATCTACATGAATAATATGGGGTAGACCATGGTGAGTTGCACCCAGACACCCCAAATATAGGGTTTTAGGCCAAAACATGCACTTTTGGGGCAAATCAGGTGGGTGGGGATGCCTGTGTGAGGCCACACTTGGAACATGGGTGCACCATTACATGCCCCACACTCCTACCCTTGGAATCTACATGAATAATATGGGGTAGACCATGGTGAGTTGCACCCAGACACCCCAAATACAGGGTTTTAGGCCTAAACATGCACTTTTGGGGCAAACCAAGTGGGTGGGGATGCCAGGGTGAGGCCACACTTGGCACATGGGTGCACCATTGCATGCCCCACACTCCTACCCTTGTCACCTACATGAATAATATGGGGTAGACCATGGTGAGTTGCACCCAGACACCCCAAATATAGGGTTTTATGCCAAAACATGCACTTTTGGGACAAACCAAGTGGGTGGGGATGCCAGTGTGAGGCCACACTTGGCACATGGGTGCACCATTGCATGCCCCATACTCCTACCCTTGGAATCTACATGAATAATATGGGGTAGACAATGGTGAGTTGCACCCAGACACCCCAAATATAGGGTTTTAGGCCAAAACATGCACTTTTGGGGCAAACCATGTGGGTGGGGATGCCAGTGTGAGGCCACACATGGCACATGGGTGCACCATTGCATGCCCATACTCCTACCCTTGGAATCTACATGAATAATATGGGGTAGACCATGGTGAGTTGCACCCAGACACCCCAAATACAGGGTTTTAGTCCTAAACATGCACTTTTGGGGCAAATCAGGTGGGTGGGGATGCCAGGGTGAGGCTACACTTGGCACATGGGTGCACCATTGCATGCCCCACACTCCTACCCTTGGAATCTACATGAATAATCTGGGGTAGACCATGGTGAGTTGCACCCAGACACCCCAAATATAGGGTTTTATGCCAAAACATGCACTTTTGGGGCAAACCAAGTGGGTGGGGATGCCAGTGTGAGGCCAAACTTGGCACATGGGTGCACCATTGCATGCCCCACACTCCTAACCTTGGAATCTACATGAATAATCTGGGGTAGACCATGGTGAGTTGCACCCAGACACCCCAAATACAGGGTTTTAGGCCAAACCAAGCACTTTTGGGCAAACCAAGTGGGTGGGGATGCCAGTGTGAGGCCACACTTGGCACATGGGTGAACCATTGCATGCCCCACACTCCTAACCTTGTCATCTACATGAATAATCTGGGGTAGACCATGGTGAGTTGCCCAGACACCCCAAATATAGGGTTTTATGCCAAAACATGCACTTTTGGGACAAACCAAGTGGGTGGGGATGCCAGTGTGAGGCCACACTTGGCACATGGGTGCACCATTGCATGCCCCACACCTACCCTTGTCACTTACATGAATAATATGGGGTAGACAATGGTGAGTTGCACCCAGACACCCCAAATATAGGGTTTTAGGCCAAAACATGCACTTTTGGGGCAAACCATGTGGGTGGGGATGCCAGTGTGAGGCCACACATGGCACATGGATGCACCATTGCATACTCCTACCCTTGGAATCTACATGAATAATATGGGGTAGACCATGGTGAGTTGCACCCAGACACCCCAAATACAGGGTTTTAGTCCTAAACATGCACTTTTGGGGCAAATCAGGTGGGTGGGGATGCCAGGGTGAGGCCACACTTGGCACATGGGTGCACCATTGCATGCCCCACACTCCTAGCCTTGGAATCTACATGAATAATCTGGGGTAGACCATGGTGAGTTGCACCCAGACACCCCAAATATAGGGTTTTAGGCCAAAACATGCACTTTGGGGCAAACCAAGTGGGTGGGGATGCCAGTGTGAGGCCACACTTGGCACATGGGTGCACCATTGCATGCCCCACACTCCTAACCTTGGAATCTACATGAATAATCTGGGGTAGACCATGGTGAGTTGCACCCAGACACCCCAAATATAGGGTTTTAGGCCAAAACATGCACTTTTGGGGCAAACCAAGTGGGTGGGGATGCCAGTGTGAGGCCACACTTGGCACATGGGTGCACCATTGCATGCCCCACACTCCTAACCTTGTCATCTACATGAATAATCTGGGGTAGACCATGGTGAGTTGCACCCAGACACCCCAAATATAGGGTTTTAGGCCAAAACATGCACTTTTGGGGCAAATCAGGTGGGTGGGGATGCCAGTGTGAGGCCACACTTGGCACATGGGTGCACCATTGCATGCCCCACACTCCTAACCTTTTCATCTACATGAATAATATGGGGTAGACCATGGTGAGTTGCACCCAGACACCCCAAATACAGGGTTTTAGGCCAAAACATGCACTTTTGGGGCAAACCAAGTGGGTGGGGATGCCAGTGTGAGGCCACACTTGGCACATGGGTGCACCATTGCATGCCCCACACTCCTAACCTTGGAATCTACATAAATAATCTGGGGTAGACCATGGTGAGTTGCACCCAGACACCCCAAATACAGGGTTTTAGGCCAAAACATGCACTTTTGGGGCAAACCAAGTGGGTGGGGATGCCAGTGTGAGGCCACACTTGGCACATGGGTTCACCATTGCATGCCCCCACTCCTAACCTTGGAATCTACATGAATAATATGGGGTAGACCATGGTGAGTTGCACCCAGACACCCCAAATACAGGGTTTTAGGCCAAAACATGCACTTTTGGGGCAAACCAAGTGGGTGGGGATGCCAGTGTGAGGCCACACTTGGCACATGGGTGCACCATTGCATGCCCCACACTCCTACCCTTGGAATCTACATGAATAATATGGGGTAGACCATGGTGATTTTTTTTTTTGAACCAAAACAAAACATTTAGTTGATTAGCACAGTCCTCTGCTAAAACATGAGAGAGGTCTGAAAAACTTCGACCGTCCATCTAACGATACGGTGCTGAATTGCATCCGTTGGATCGGTCTTCTAGAAGGAATCCGCGGGCTATCCGCGAAAGCGACGATTTGGCGACGTGATTGGCTGGCGTTTTTTTTTTTCAGCGTCTCGCGGTTTGGCAGGAGACGGTGAAATACCCGATGGGCTGGCTCGCGCGTCCACGCATGCCATCGTCGAAGGAGCCCGTCTAGGCCTGCCATGCATGCGCAGCGATCCACCACGTTGCGTGTTGCCATGCATGCGCTCGTTGCAGACGTCGGTCGCACAGACGGTGAATACCTGATGGGCTGGCGCGCGTGTAGGCCTGTCTCGCCATCGTCGAACGAGCCCGTCTAGGCCTGCCATGCATGCGCTGCTGCAGAAACGCTGAAACGCGGCGTGCAGATGTGTCGCATGGCAGTGGTAACAGCTCCACGCGGGCGTGTCGGTCGGTCCGATTTTTCCGTCACGCTGAAAAAGGTTTGGGTTCACACGCGCAGTTCTATATCCACGCGCCGAATTAATTGACACACTTAAAACCGTGCGCCGCTTCGGATGTCGTCCTGCGTTTCAGTGTGCAGTTAGTGGTTAACACGAAAGCAGCTCACAAGCCCCCGCACCTCACCCATCCACGCCTATTTAACGCCACCATTGTGCTCACTCTGTCTCACACTCATCCAAGCCAGCTCCCTTCCCATCTCACCGTCTCCAAATCCAAGACACGCCACATCTCAAGGGGATCGCCACAATGCAGTTCAACGGCCCTACGTTCCGCCGCCCCGCAACCATGCCGGAGAGACAGTACCCGGCCGGAGTCGTCTGCGAGAACCAGCTGCGCGTGTGGGCCATATCGAGGTGGAGGGGCCCAACGGAGCTAGCTTCATTCTTCCTCTCTTCCGGCTACCGCCACCTCCCTCCTGGCTCGCCAAGCATGTTCGAGCTTGAGAAGTACTACGACGGCAACTCCGGACACGTCATCGGCCTCTTCGTAACTTTCGCAAACAGGTTGGACGCTCACCATCTGCTCGGGCGGGTGTTTTGGTGCGGGTGCGAGTTCATCGCATTCACCAACTACAACATCTTCACCAACTTCTACGCCATCTTCCCCACAGCGGGCAACATGCACTGCCTCCCCTACATCATGCCGGAGGACGACGAGTGAGCCTTCCAAGGAGGAGGCAAGGAGGATGATATGACGGCGTTGTCACTCGGGTTTATCTAGTTTTTATGTGTGTTTTATTATCTAAGTCTTGTAAGGCAGCTATCGTGTCCCTGTCGTGGTTGTGGATGTGTTTTTTAAACATGCATGGTCCTGTTAAGTAATGATGAAGTGTGTTGGCCAGTTAATCGCAGAAAACATGCATGGTTAATCATGTGATCCACAAACTAAGTAAAAAACAAACAACGTAGTAGAAAATTTGTAGCAATATATCTTGCTAAGAGTACACAACTTCTAAAGCCTTTATTAGTTCTTAAAACCCAAGAGTACAATTACAATACCCAAAAGTATCGCTATAATCTGAAGCATTGACACAATTTCGTTCAGCTTTATTACAATTGTTTTCTTCAGGTGCTTCATGTCCTTGTTTAGTGCTACTTGCTTCTGTAGTTCTCCATCTCCTCCGTTTTCTTCAACCACTTCTCCTTCTAGGGGAATCAGCATAGGTGAGTTTGCTGGAACAATACCCTTCTTCACGAGTAGATCTGCGTACTTTTCAATCCAATACCAGAAGTTGCATCCTCCTCTAACCGGCTAGAAATAACGAACATTAAAGATACGTATAATTTTGGCATAAATCATGTTGACAATAGACGGGTATTGAACAACATTAAAAACATCTTACATTGTGATTATTGCACCTGACGAAATCGCCGGCGTTGGACGTTGTGGAGGCTGTTTTCCTCTCCACGACGCGCCACCGGCAGCTCGTGCACTTGATCATTGGGAGGGGACCATAACTTGGGTGGCGGATTATAGTGGCCGAGCTCGAGGAAGACATGACTTTGCCGGCGGCACGACGTTCTGCAAGATGGAGGAAGTCGTAGATGGAGGCGTTGAAGGGGAACTGTAGGGTTTCTACTTTGTTCGTTCCTAATAAAGCGTCCTTATCTTGTGGGCTTGGGCCGCACATAATTAGTTCAGAAAAGGCTAAGCAATCCAACCTAATGGCCCATCCGTTAATGGTCAACGCACCGAGCGCGCAATTACCCCACGTCCTTCGTGCGATGAAGGAAACTACCATAACTTACGCACGATAATCACGAAGATTGGCAGGGTAAGCTCATATTCCACATTTTTTAGGCGCGAGCACTCTCGCCCAACGCCGCCGCCAGCCGTGAGATCTGACTACCGCCGCCTCCCTCCCCATCCCTTATCGGCGAGGAAGCCTCCTCTAGCTGCTCAGAAGACATGCACACATCGAGGTATTGCCTTATTGCTTGTATGCAGTACGTGTTCTTTGTTTGGGATGTTTCTTACGTATGATGCCCTCATAGCTTTTGTGGTTATGGTGAGATCATAGGCAGTAATCCATGTCAATTGTTCTTTGAATTTTAGATCTTAACACTTGTTAGTGCAAATTTTTTGTTGAACGCAAATCATCTAAGAAAAGATCCCTTTCATATGTAACATACATATGACTTTAGAAATTATGTTGCATGGCATTATGCTTGCACACAAATTTTGACATTTATCTACTCGTTTTTATGAACAGTACGTTGAACATTGGTGTGTGCGATGTGGGTCGTTGGGTGGGGTTTGTCACAAGAATGACACCAGCTCAGCTATGTAAACTCGCCGAGGCAGATTTACAAAGCTTGATTCACATGAAGACTATAAGTCCACGATCGTCTATACTTAGCCTCATGTTTAAGGCATTTGACCCAGAGTCAGAAAAATTCAACTTGCAATTAGATCAACCCTCGATTAGTATAAAAGGAGTCGATGTGGAGGAGATTTTTGGTTTGAAGGACAAATCTGCAGATGGGCTTGATATTGACACCATCCTTTTTGAGGATGGGAGATTTGCAGAAAATCAGATTCCACCTCATTTTCTGAACAAGTTAACCGGCAGTCTCAGCATTGATGGATTGATCTCGGACGCCATCAAGAGCGGATTAGCCGACGATGACTTCCTTCGCAGAGCTGCTCTTGTGGCCCTTGGTACAGTTCTTGCACCAACGTCCACGGAAACAGTTCCGTTGGAGTATTGGGCAATCGTTAAGTACGTGTCACGGTTGAAAAAATTGAACTTCAATCGTTTCACACGTGATTTTTTGATTACCAATATAAAGAAACTGGGAAGTGAATATGAGAAGGTGCAATGGCCATGCGGCAACCTAGCCCTGCTGCAGGTATATTTCTCCTCACCACGTCCATTGTCTTAAAAAAATCCAGCAATTTATAAAGGTGTATAACTGTTGTGCCAACATTTGCAGTATATTTACTATGAAAAAGTGCGCCCAATTGGTTCACCATTAACGTCATCAAGGCCGTTGATGAGGAACTGGACAGAAGAAGAAGCGAAAAAGAGAGACAGCGTGGATTACAATGATGGACGAGGAGTAGGCTTGGTAAGTTTTCTCTTACTCATGTACTATTATGTTCATCATTTCATGTGGACTTACATCATCATTTCATGTGCATGCCTTCTAGATTGACGACGACATATCTGCTAAGCACAGAAGGGAGGTGATCCACACACCTGACGTTGTTCCAAAATCAAAGAGGAAGCAAAGTAAAAGAGCTAAAGCTGCAGCTTCTAGCATGAACACGCCAGGTCCAGTGGATGATTCAAGAATGGAGGTCATGTTTGAGCAGGTTCTGACTAAACTGACCAAACACATAGACACAACAATAAAAAAAAATATGGAGAAATGTGCAGACGCATCTGCTCAGGTGACATGGACTATTTTTTGTATGCTTCTATCTGCTGAAATGCATGTCTACACAACGTGTCATTAATTACCTTCTGAATTTTGTTTTGCAGAAACTCCTAAAAATGCTTAACTCGAAGGGAGTTGCATACAGAGCAGGCAAGGCTGACATGTCTGATGACGAAGATCAGGAGGAGGAAGCCAAAAAGGAAGGAGTGGCCTCCACACCTAGCCATGGCGGCCTTCCGCCTAAAGATTTCATGGACATGGACGTTACCAAGTCAGACGGCAGTGCATCATGGTTGAATTCCGTTAAGGATCAACATGACGATGAATTGGAAGATGCAAGTAAGAAGAGTGAGCCGGTGGAGGATTCGAACTTCGTGACACCCACCGACAAGAAGAAGACTGCTAGTGCTGGGTACACGACCCCGGCGCCTAAGCACGGAGATACTCCTGAAGTGCCCATAATCATCGACGACAAGGCTACTCCTGAATCGTCCTGCTCGGCACCTATTGATTTAACTCTTCCAGATGCATCAGAAGAATTTGAAAGCTTGAACACGATCTGCCGCAAAGCGATACAAAGTGGGAAGAAGGAGGAGAGAAAGGATGATGTATGTGCGAAAAAAGAGGAGAGAAAGGATGATGTATATGGGAAAAAAGAGGAGAAAAAGGATGATGTCTGTGGGAAGCGCAGACGCAAACCTCCTCGCAAATTAAGTTCCCCAAGCATTGTGATGACCTCCAAATGTCCTAAACGGATTCGACGTGCAGTCAGAAAAGGTATATTTTGTGAAATATTTTGCACTATATCAAGTATTCATGTTCACATAATTAACTATGGTTGTCTATAGGTCCTGAAGCTTTGTTCAACAACGAATATGCCACGGATGGATCAAATCAGCTGACACCGGAGATAATTGACGCAGCTGTCGAGTATATTCGGATAACAATGAAAAGTACAAAAAAGGGCCGAGCTGGTAAGACTGTGTACGAGAATGCAGACGGGGCTGGGGCGAGTGCTGAATTTCTTAAACCTATCCTTGACAGTGGATGGCTGTGCGGTGCTGTAAGTCCAACAACCGATGTCATTCTTTTATTTCTCCTAGGCTTGAATACATATGTGCTCCGGAGTGATCAACTGTTTGAATTATATGCAGGTCATTGAGTGTTACTTGGGTGATCTTAGATTAAAATTGAAGGATAGAACAATTTGCCCTGCATGGAGGGCAAATGCTATGGTCGAACGTAAACCTAATAGGAAGAATTGGAAAAAAAGTAAGAAACTTGACACGACGGATATTGCAGAGATGTCAAGTTGCTACGCAAAATGCGAGCTGGAATATTTTGCCACAAACAAGGTAATGATGTCTTGTACATTATTAACTGAGAGGTTTCAAAATTAACTATTAATGCATTAATTACTAACTCTGTATTTTTGGTAGGCTTATTTCTCGGTTAACATCTCCGGTTGCCACTGGGTCACCGTCGTCATGCATAGTGACAAGGAGGAATTTCAGGTGCTAGACTCGTTATGGAGCCTTGATCAGAGCAAGCGATTTGTGGAAATGCTGGTATGACTTTTGATCACGGAATGTAAGACCACCTTGGTACTCAGTGCACTGTACTTAAATTTTATGCTTCACAGAGAGAAGAAATCTCTAAGGACATCGAGTTTGCGAACAATGAGTTTTCGAGAAAGAAGTATCCAGACGTTTCGAAATGGGAAATTAAAAGCTATCCAATACCAAAGCAAAGAGATACGTGAGTACACCGTTAATCTTATGCCATTACTATTGATGCCTATTGCTGATAGTTTTCCTCTGATCTATATGCAGGAACTCATGTGGACTCTTCCTGTTAGCATGTATGGAGCACTGGGATGGAGATGAACTGACGGCCGAATTTTCGCAGGTTACCTCTGATCTGTAGTATATTTGTTACAAACATGTTTATCTCCCGCAATTCTAAACTACATAATAATTGTTGCAGGAAACGATAAACAAGAACAGGAATAGGACTGCTGCCGAAATTATAATGGCACAATCAAACCTGCTCGAGAAGACGAAGAAGGATGTCCTAGATATCGCGGCGAAAGCTCGTGCGTGAAAAACATTTAGTATCAAATATTATTTCCACTATTTGTAATGCAAGGGTGGATTTGTGTCCGGAAGAAGGTCTCATAGACCTGTAGAACTTTTTTACTTTGGGGGGTAAACTTATTTGGGGTTGTGGTTATTTGTGGCACAGTGAGATAAGTACTTTGTTTATTCATGTACTTTCAACCTTTCGCACATTCAAACGAGTAGCACACGACATGACATAGAAAAGTAATTCAACCTTTCGCACATTCAAACGAGTAGCACACGACATGACATAGGAAATAGTGGGAAACATAACAAACACATGTTAAAACTAATGGAAACTAAAACATGACCATCCTCAACAACTAGCCCCGGCAGCTTCACCCCCATCGTCAACTTCACTCCTCCTCCTCCTCGTCGTCGTCGAAGTTGTAGGGAAGGGTGTGCATCATGTTGTGTGTGGGGAAGTGGCACTCAAAGTTTGTGTAGACGTTGAACGTAGTGAATGCTATGAACTCGCAGCCGCACCAAAACACTTTGCCGAGGAGCTCGTACGCGTCGTAGCGGTTGGTGAAGGTGACCGTGAGGATCAAGAGGAAGGCGCGCGTGTGGTCACGGGCCTCGTCGAGGCGAAACATCACCGGCGCGTCCGAAGGGAGGTGGGCAAAGCCGGCGGTGAGGAACGCGCGGGCGAGCTCGACCGGTCCCCTCCACCTGGAGATGGCCCACACGCGGAGTGTGTTCTCCACGACGACGCCCGCCGGGTAGCGCCGCTCGGGCACGGTAGGAGGCCGACGGAAGACCGGTGCGTTGAACTGCATCTTACCGGTGCGTTGCAAGGTGTTGGGTGGGGATTTGCTTCAAGTGGAGAATACTATATGGACTGTGTGTCGCGGCGAGTGGAGAGGAAGAGACGGGGGTATAAATAGGCCAGATCGATCAACGACGCGCTGTGTCCCTGTCCGCGTAATGGGTTGCGCTTGTGTATCCGTGTCAATGCGGTGCGTCTGAATCAGTCTTCCTTTATTGCTCTGAATCGGCGACCGTAAATGGCTTGGCTGCGTCGTCTGCCTCGCTGAGCGCTCGCATATGCATGCACATCTGACGTGGTGCGGCGCATGCATGGAAAAGTCTGCGACGGGAGCTAGCCTGCATGGTGCGGCGCATGCATGGCGAAGTCTGCGACGGACAAAACCGTGCACCGACGCAACCCAACGGTCCAAACCACGTCTCCTCCCTATAGAAGGCGTCCATCCAACGGGGTAGAGCTAGGTATTGTAGGGCCCGCCTGTAGTCGCTTCGACCGCCACGTTAATGGCGATTCCTCGGCTCTCGAGCGGCCGCCGCCCACCTCTGCCAATGAAGTTATTGGCGACGCCACGCGTGCCCAGCGGCCGCCGCCCACCTCTGCCAATGAAGTTATTGGCGACGCCTCGCGTGCCAAGCGGCCGCCGCCCACCACACGGTTGCCTGCGGCTTTATATAGGGGCGCTCGCTCGGCTACATCATCTCCTGCGCGCACAAACCCTAGCCGCCGCACAACATGCACCGTAGCGCAGCATAGCTACCCACAAGCCCGCGAGGGAATCCATGGCTGGTTCTGGTGGCCGGCGAGGCGGGCGAGGCCGCGGGCGCGGTCGCCGTGGCCGTGGACGGCAAGCTGGAGCAGCATCACCCAGCCGCTCGCCGTCGCCAGCGCCGTCGTCGTCTTCGGAGGAGGCGACGTGCTTCGAATTCATCCTACGCATCGACGATGACCCTCTCGGCATCAAGCGGCTTCCGGACAAGTTCGCCGAGTTCGTCGATGGCGTCGAGCCGGCCGAGTTGCAGCTACGGGAGGCCTGCTGCAACTTTTGTCGATGGCGTGTCGAGGTATTGTTCGACGGGCAGGGCAAGATGTACCTGCACACCGGCTGGGACAAGTTCGCCCGCTACCTCGATCTCGAGCCAGGCTGCCTGCTCACCTTCTTGTACGAGGGGAATGGCGACATGGTCGTCAAGGTGTTCGACGGCACATCCTGCCGCAGACACTACCACATCAGTGAGTCAAGCTCGAGCGGCGACAGTTAGAGATTTTCGAGTGTTCTTTCTTTGCAGCGAAAATGGCCACCGGCCAATAGAACCACTAGTGTACGTTTCCATCCTGGGTGCCTGGGAGTGTTCTTTCTTGGCAGCGAACACAGGAAACACCCGAGGACAGCACTAGTTAGGTTTCCTCATTTTGCAATGTTCTAATCTTGTTTTAAACTATGTAATGGTTTGTGTAATGTTCGCATCTGTGTTTAAACGAAAAAGAGAAAAAAATAGGTAAAAGTTATTCGTTTCCGAAGTTTGACAAATTGTGAAGTTTAATATTTATTTGAATTTTTGTGATAATAAACTTTTAAATTTCTGTTAAATTCAGGCGAAAAAAGTTGACAGATAAAGCCATGGCCCATGAGTTCCATCCCCGCGTCCAATATCCACAACGTCGCATGTTATTGGGCCTAGTACAAATCGGCCTATTACAAGCCCGAAGTGTTCCCCGCTTGTATTGGCCCGTTACATGTCTGACGGCCTAACTGAAAAGTTTTTAAATTTTTATTTAATAAATCTGCAGCACATCAGCTGGTTAAATTCGAAAAATTCAAAAAAAGTTTTAACCAACGGATTATGTTCACAAAAACGTGTGACATATTGGGTAAAAAAAACTGGATTTTTTTTCGAAGGTCGAAAAATCGACTAGCTTAGAAAAAGTGGTTTGATGTAACCCAAACGATTCCGTTTCTAAGAATGTGGATTTTTCGACCTTCGAGAAACGCTCCAGAAATTTTTGCACACACTCTCGTATCCATTCTAAGACGAAGTGTGAAGGTTTTTTCAATTTTTGAATTTCTGTGAAAATAAACAATTAAATTTCAGTTAAATTCGAGTTGAAAAAAAAACAAAAGAAAACTAGAGAACCCTGATGGATGGGCCATGAGTGTTCCTTCCCCGCGTCCATGCTCCACGTTAATGGGCTTAGTAGAAACCGCGTTACATGTCTTTCGGCCTAACTGATAAGTTTTTTTGAATAAATCTCTACAGCACATCTGGTTAAATTCAGAAAATTCAAAAAAAGTTTTAACCAACGGATTATGTTCACAAAAACGTGTGACATATTGGGTAAAAAAAACTAGATTTTTTTTCGAAGGTCGAAAAATCGACTAGCTTAGAAAAAGTGGTTTGATGTAACCCAAACGGTTCCGTTTCTAAGAATGTGGATTTTTCGACCTTCGAGAAACGCTCCAGAAATTTTTGCACACACTCTCGTATCCATTCTAGGACGAAGTGTGAAGGTTTTTTCAGATTTTGAATTTCCGTGAAAATAAACTATTAAATTTCAGTTAAATTCGAGTTGAAAAAAAACAGAAGAAAACTAGAGAACCCTGCTGGATGGGCCATGAGTGTTCCTTCCCCGCGTCCATGCTCCACGTTAATGGGCTTAGTACAAACCGGCCTATTAAATGTTCGGAATATTATCCAACTATCGCGCCTAGCACTGTGTGCCGGCGTTAATGAGCGCCACCGCTCCCGCGGCTCACTCCGGCCTATAAAAATGGCCGCCTGTCATCGTCCCTCTCACACACAAACCCTAGCCCAACCCTAGCCACCACCATCTCAACAAGAGTCGACGCCATGGGTGGGAGAGGCGGAGGCCGAGCTCGCGGTCGTGGTCGTGGCCGCGCGAGCTGCACGCTCGCCGTCGCCGCCACACCGTCGGATTCATCGCCGGAGATGGACGTTGAGGGGCCCGTGCTGTTCGAGTTCCTCCTCGTCCTCAAGGGCGACCCACGCGGCATCCAGAGGCTGCCTGACTCCTTCGCCGTCTACGTCGCCGGCGACGACCGCCCGGGCACGATGCATCTGCGGGAGGCTTCGTCCGGCTTCTACCGGTGGATCGTCGACGTGATCTACGACGCGCGCGGCAAGATGCACCTCCACATCGGCTGGGAGAAGTTCGTGCGCCGCCACAGCCTCGAAGCCGGATTCATCCTCCTGTTCTCCTACTTTGGCGACAGGGACATGAGCGTCAAGGTCTTCGACGAGACGCGCTGCCGCCGGGACAAGCACGACAACCACGGCGACAGCACCGACGAGGAGGACGACTGATGAAGAGTGTTGTTTCTTCGCAGCGAATACGTGCATCGAGGTTTCTGTCTGTTCTCCCTAGCAAGAACCAACAGGGGCACCGTCACCAGCTGGATTTTCCAGTTTCTGTGACTGGGTGTGCCCTCGAGTGTTCTTTCTTGGCAGCGAACACATGAAACCTTCGATGCATGGCCTAGTTAGGTTTAGTTTTTTTGCAATATTTTTGTTTGTGTCAACCATGGTTCAAACTATGTATTAGTTTGGGGAAAACCATGTTCCTAATTATGTCTCGTGTAAACCACGTTCTCAATTATGTATTAGTTTGTGGAAATTGAAATAAAAATGCCAAAACAAAGTTGAAATCTACATGAATAATCTGGGGTAGACCATGGTGAGTTGCACCCAAACACCCCAAGTATAGGGTTTTAGGCCAAAACATGCATTTTTGGGGCAAATCAAGTGGCTGGGGATGGCAGGGTGAGGCCACACTTGGCACGTGGATGCACCATTGCATGCCCCACACTGCTACCATTGGCATCTACATGAATAATATGGGGTAGACCATGGTGAGTTGCACCCAGACACCCCAAATATAGGGTTTTAGGCCAAAACATGCACTTTTGGGGCAAAAAAGTAGGTGGGGATGCTAGTGTGAGGCCACACTTGGCACATGGGTGCACCTTGCATGCCCCATACTTCTACCCTTGTCACCTACATGAATAATCTGGGGTAGACGATGGTGAGTTGCACCCAGACATCCCAAATATAGGGTTTTTGGCCAAAACATGCACTTTTGGGGCAAACCAAGTGGGTGGGGATGCCAGGGTGAGGCCACTCTTGGCACATGGGTGCACCATTGCATGCCCCACACTCCTACCCTTGGCATCTACATGAATAATATGGGGTTTGACCATGGTGAGTTGGACCCAGGGAGCGACGTCCCCAAACGCCTAATCCATCGCTTTGGGGGAAGGTTTGGGGGACGCGACTGGAGATGCTCTAATGTGCTCCAAAGAACTATCAAGAACGAGGTAGTTCATGGATGGTACAGCCCAAGGTGATCAGTTTCTTGGCATGGTTATTTCATGTGAGAACCCAAGGAGACTTAACACGGAATGGTGCATGGTCTATTTAGTCAACGTCGAAATAATCACAAGTACTCAAATATGTGACTATTTTTTACCTCAAGCTCATATGTGACTATTTGTTAAGGGTTCACAACTCTACCAATATGTGACTATTTTTTACTCCTTTCTTACCTGTAGCTTCTATGGTAACCAAACTTTTATATTTGTGTCCACCATGGTTCAAACTATGTATTAGTTTGTGGAAAACCATGTTCCTAATTATGTCTTCCTGTAAACCACATTTCCAATTATGTATTAGTTTGTGGAAATTGAAATAAAAATGCCATGATGCATGCCTCACACTCCTACCCTTGTAATCTACATGAATAATATAGGGTAGATAATGGTGAGTTGCACCTAGACACCCTAAATATAGGGTTTTTAGGCGAAAGCATGCACTTTTGGGGCAAATCAAGTCGATGGGGATGCCAAATCAAGTGGATGGATGTGGATGTGGATGGGGTTGCCAGGGTGAGTCCAACTGAGTGCATGGTTATTTCATGTGAGAACCCAAGGAGACTTAACACGGAATGGTGCATGGTCTATTTAGTCAACGTCGAAATAATCACAAGTACACAAATATGTGACTATTTTTTACCTCAAGCTCATATGTGACTATTTTTTACTCCTTTCTTACCTGTACCTTCTATGGTAATCAAACTTGTTGATTTTAGCTAACATCTCTACGTGGCAATGACTTTGTTATCGAGGGATCGAACAAGTTTGGCTACGGAGACTGAGCAGTCTATGTGAAAAACTATCTATGCATGAGAATAACAAACAAGGCATTCATGCATAACAGTTATAACTAGCATTTATCTAGATAAAAGAGTAACAGTTATAACTAACATTTATCTAAACAAGGCATTCATACATAACAGTTATAACTAGCATTTGTCTAAACAAGGCATTCATGCATAACAGTTATAACTAGCATTTATCTAAACAAGTAGGCATTCATGTATAACACTGGAGATATAAGTTCTTAGTACTAAGAAATTCCATAAGTAGAACTTAAGGTTCTACGTACACACATTAAACCTAAAAGTTCTTAGTTATCCATTACAACCAGACAGAAATAAGCTCCAAGGACATAACATATATACGGCGGCGAGCATCGGGCTGAGGCATGCATGGTAGGTTCACATGTTGCGACGCCTCTTGAGGATCCTGCCGGAACGGGGAAGGCGAGGACCCAGCAGGAACCTTGCAAGTGCCTCGTGGTCAGCCTTGCCCTGCCACTCGCGGGCGCTGTGGCGAGTGTCCATAGCATGCATCTCAAGGGAAGCCAGCAAGCCGTCCTTCACCTTGCAGGGACAGAAGAGGCAAGCATGCCTTCCCCTACGCACTGTCTTCAGAATCCGAGACTCGAATCCCTTGACCTGCCTCTGCACGTAGGACTCAAAGTTGTCCTCGTCGACGTCGTCATCTGTGTTGTACTGCAAATAAAATTAGTTAGTCATGTGCTTCATACATGGAAGGACAGTATTCATTTAATTGAACAAAACAAACTACACATGAGGAATAATCCTATAAGAAAATTAGAACCGATGAGACATTGGATATGCCTCACCTGGAACATACTTCATCTGAAACAAAGAACTATTACAATTGGTCGCAAAAAATGAGAGGTAGCTAGCAATCTCCACCATAGTACTACAGACAAATGTGTGTTCCTTATTAGTTTTGCAGGACAGGGGTACAGTACCGAATTGACTCTGCCCATAGATTCCAATTTTTTCTCATGATTCATTTTTTGTAAATTCTGTTTTCCCAAAGTTCATTTCTACATACATTTCGTGGTCTGACTATTTGTACGAAAAATTGTTAGAAAAAGAAACCTTTCACTTTTGAACCGCTTTAACCAATCAGCAGCTTGTATTCATTTTTGTCCTTTAAATGCCTGTATTAAATAGAGCAAGTGGATCGTCATTTTAGCTCACTGATTTAATGCCTAAAAAATAGGAGAGAGACATGCATTGGGGCAAGGAGTAATTATATGATGTGATTAATTAGCAAATTAAATGGAAGCAGGCCTTATTTGATATGTGTTTTGGAACAAGTAGTTCTTCACAAATAATATTAGATACATTGCTCAATAATATTAGATACATTGCTCAATAATATTTTAACAACCACAAATAAGCATACATTAGGCATGGTAGAGTACAATGTGTAAAGTCTATACGCTGAAGCATTTATGTATAAGAGGAATCAGATGGCATTGTACTACATTTATATTACATCAGAATATAGTGATGTAAATGGAAAAGATGCCATCACTCACCGATATCAGTAAACCCTAGGTATGATTTTCAATCATTTTAGGTCACTCATTGCATGCCTTGATCCTAGCCCCCAATAATCATTTTTGGTTTCTCAATGTTGTTACTAGCATGCACAACATTTATAAGCATCTTCTTGATTAATGAGCATATTTTTTGATAGAATACGGCACTTTATTCATTAACCCATATCAATACAAAGGGTCTTCTGGATGCAAGCCGGAGCATAATTGGAAATAAAACCGAAGGACGCTAGATTACAGGATCTAGCTAAAATGTGTGCCGCTTCATTTAAAGAGCGTTTAACAGGCAGCAATAGATTCAACAGACAAGTTTGATGTCCTTTACCAACACTCCCACCTGAGACCGATCAAGCACAGTGGTGTTTATTCGTTGGATCAAGGACAAGCAATCAATGACGAAGATCACCTTTGAAAAAACCCTATTTCTAGTGATCAGCACCGCTTGTCGAAGAGCCAAAGCTTCAGCAATCTCCGGAGAGGTAAAAGATTGCATCAGTGACGAATCAAGGACAAGCAATCAGTGCCGAATGAGGGATTTTTTTACAAAAAGTTCAAGGTCTCTTCAAAACCACGCGCATCCACTTATTTGTGGACGGAGGGAGTAGATCTACCTCGCCGGGCTCGATGTACTCGCGGACATAGCTGCGGTTACCAGATCGACATAGCATCCACGCGCATCTACTACATCGACTTTGCAGGGGTTACCAGATCTGAGAGGGGAGACATAGCTTTACCTCGCAGGGCTGGACGTACTGGCTGACCTCGTACAAGGCGTCGATTTCCTTGTACGCCGCCTCCCTCTCGGCAGCGGCGCGAGCAGCAGCAGCCACCGCATCAGCGCGCCGCCGTCCGCCACCGCACCAGCCGCAGCCGCTCCCGCTCCCGCTCCCGCAACCGCTCCCGCGGCCGCCCCCGCAGCCGCAGCTCCCGCTCCCTCTCCGCCCTCCAAACCAGCAGCAGCCGCGGCAAAGTTCATGTCCATTGCCGGATCTGTGCTTCGCCGAAGAAATGGGAGTGTAGGGAGAGAGGCTTTGTTCGCCGAAGAACTAGGGTTAGGGTTTTCTCTCCTCTGCTTTTTGCCAGAAATGGGGATGGTGGGGAGGGGATGCGGCCGAGTGGGGATAAAGTAGTGGACTCTTCTGGACTGTGCGCGTGGGCGTGGACCCGTGTGTGGACCCGTGGGCATGGACGGGCGTGTACGCGGAAGGGGTATGTACGCGGAAGGGGTACGGGCGTGTACGCGGAAGAGGTACGGGCGTGTATGTATTCTCGCGGTGATACGCGTACCCCCTCGGCTAACGGGTCCTGCGGGTTTTGGGTCGGGTATTTCTGTACCCAAATCGAAGCTGAAAAGTCGATCATGCCCCTCGCCGCGGATTAATCTGGGTCATCCTTGTGTTCCGCTCAACATAACCGTTCGACGTTGGGGGTCTACGGAAGCAGTCGCCATAATCAAATCATGAGATAGAGGACGTTAGTTTTAACGAACCCCGAACCTGGGTAAATCGCTCTCCCGCTTGTCTGTGAACCGATGTCTCGTGTCAGCTTACAGGATTCCATCAACCCTAAGCCCCTATCGGAGGGCATTGCCGAGGAGCACCCTCGACAGAGGCGTCTCTTATGGAGAAGCTAATCTTCTGATGTTGTCTTGGTGATGTCAGTGTTGCTGTTTCAAGTTTTCGATCTCTGTAGCAGAACTTTTTTTGTAAATTTTCTCTTTTTTGGCTGTGTGCATCCTTTATGCCATTAGGTCATAATGTTGTTGCAGAGGTTGTGTGTAATTGGTATCTTCACGATATTAATATATGCTCTTTATCGGAAAAAAGAGCAATATCCATCATCAATGATGAAAACCGTAAATTTGAAGAGACAGACCTGCATCCACACCAACAAAAACGAAAATCGACCGGAGAGAAGAACCGCCGGACACAAAACTTCACACGCATGCTTTTGCCTGTGCTTGGTGCACCACCGAAGCTAGGATAGGGCTGGAAACCTTATTCTAACTTTAGGATGTCCCCGCTTCACCACCCTAAAAATCACAGAAACTTCCTATAAAAAAAAAATCCTTGCACCAGCAAGGCATTGTGGTTCGCTACACCTCCAAAACTCCAAGCTAGGATCCCGGAGACGGGACGGAAACCCTGGCTCAGCCTTTTCTCTCCCTGGCGGCTGCTGTACTGGTTATTGGCTATGCTGTCACAAGCGTACATAGTTCGTGAGATTTCCGGTGAGCAGCTCTAGTAAAGTAGAGCCTAGAATGTCCTCTCAAAAAAGAAAACAATGTTCCGTGTGATTTACTCACGGAAAGGTAAAACTGAAAAGAATCGTTTCAAGAGAAATGTGAACAGAATATCTCGATCTGACGAACCATTTAGATAAACTAGAAGAATACCCCGCGCGTTGCAGTGGAATTTTCTAAGAAATTATATTGTCTAAATAAAATGGTATAATACGTATGAAATATGAATTGTCTGTAGAAGTATGCAATATTCAATTGGCCAAAATAGTTGAGATGCTAAATTTAATTCACATTATTTTTTATATTTGATGGCTATAAATTAGCTATTTGGACATTTTAATCGAAAAATGATGACATAGATAGCTTGCATGCAAGGATACATCAATAATAAATGTTAGTGAGGATGACATGGATATTTGATTGGCTAATGAAATAGATGATGTGGATGGCTTGCATGTAGAGATAGACTAACATTAATTGCAGTTAGTGGGGTTTTGCTTTATAAAAAGTATAGATTTACGTCCTATTTGTGCATGTGGTTAGACACGTGGTGTGGCCTCCTTATCGACATTTTTTTTTGGTTTTTTCTACTAAACAGGGTGCCTGAATTGGACAGTGGATCATAATCAGTGTGCGGCTTTTCGTGTCTTCGCTGGTAGCCAGTGCGTACTGTCGTTGTGTCTTTTGTCTGTGTAAACAAGAAACCTCTCGCGTCTCGACACGCCATCAAATCCCTAGACACAATGTCCCCAGTGACTTCATTTCTGAAAAAAAAGATGCAGTGTTCGAGATCATACGAGCATCCGAGATCATATCTATCAAGGATCGTCCTGCAAATTTATACTCATAATATCTCACTCGAAACGGATATCATAATATGTCTCTTCCGGCCAACTAGATTTAAATAGATGCGGCACACAATGCGATACATACCAACATTACGAGGCACGCCTTTCACCGAAGGAAAAAAAGAACAAATGCAAAAGGCGCAGGAAGAAAAGGCAGTGACAGAGAGGAATAGGTGCAACAACTCGGCTTTGTCTTGTAACCGAGATCACTAGTCTAATAAAACTCCGAGCTCTTGGAAAAGTTTAATTAAACTGGTGTACTAGACTAGGTTAAAAAAAACACATGACAAACGCTAATGACAAGCACAACGCCTCAGAGTTAAGTAGCTAACCATGGATTTAGATTGATAGGAACTTGTCTTTAGGAAAAAAAAATTAAGTTGACAGAGTGGAGACCAGCACAATTCCCTTTTCAGGGCTCACAAATGGCCGTATCAGTCTTACAATAGCCACCCACTTCGATCACATCCGGTAATCAATGGCTGGAAGAAAGAACTCGCTGTGCTGCGGCCCAGCGTGCTTGTTGTATCGTGGTTAATATAGCGGGAAGCCTATTTCAAGGAATCAATGGCTGCAAGGGCATGTTTTTGTGAGGAGTTTCTTTATCTTCTTTAGCTTTGGCCACGCGTGTCGTAAGTGTGGAATTTGTATTTGATTCTTCCTCTATTTATAAAAGAAAGGTGTGCTTTCTCCCGCGTTTCGGGAAAAAAAATAAGAACTTGCAGTTCGTTTGCGGCAACGATATCCCAATACATGCCCTTGCACTAATACATACCTTTGCATTTGATCTAGCCATGATTAACTTCTGTCGTTCAACTAAAGGGGACGATATATCTTCCGGATCAGTTTCGTCACACAGATTTGAAGCTCTCCATTTCGAATTTTCTGAATTTTCCCGTCTTCAAGTTGAACAGTTTGGCTGAACAGCTGATGGGTTTCTTTTTCTTCCGAAAAAGAACACAGCTGATGGTTTGGCATACAGTCCGGCAGTCCGGCACTACGGCTTTCAGTTTCAGTATTTTCTTTGTGTTACTATATATATTTTCCACACAAACACATGCATATACTGTTTTTTGTATGACATTTTCGAGTGCGTGCAAGAGGTCGCAGTCAAAAACATGCTTCAGGGATAGAATGCCTATTCAGCACACCAGCGCAAACCGATTTTTCTCGCAAACCTTCATAAGAAGCTTCTATTCTGACCTTTAATGTTCGATTTCTTCATGTGTACGTGCTGAAGCGTTCGGGCTATATATTACCAACTTTTGCTGAAAAAAATCCCCGCAAAGACATAGGCAACATCCCAAGAGTCTTGCGCGCAGGAGAACCAAATCATTCGACGAAGAGTGATCTTCCAAAAACAACTCGGAATGCCTCGTCAGATGCAACTCGCTGCAGGCGAGGCGATGCGCAAGGTTTACCTACCCACATCTTGGTCCTTTGCAAATCTGAGTCTTTTTGTTAAGTTTTTGCAAGGTCAATGTCACAATGCACCAACACCGACAATCTTGAACACTTTGCCAGCGTTCAGCAATGGACAGAAGAAGTCGTCGGGATCAATTACCTATCTACTTTTATTGTGTAAACGAAGATGCACTGGTGGAATCTCCGGTAGGCTTGCCTGGTCGGTCAGATTCTTGACCAAGGGAGCACACGTACGGTTTCATTGATCTTGTGAGAAAAGTTGACAATATGGGTGGCTACTTTTGTTTTACCTTTCCTGGGAAGTACTTTTGTTTTACCTTTCCTGGGAAGTACTTTTGTTTTACATGTTGCTTTGTGAACCACGGATACACCAATAAGATTATAAGAGCATGTGGCCAAGACGGCAAGACGAGATTAAAAGACTTGGTCTGTGCAATTCCTGGACTTTTTAGTCTTCTCTACTCACTACCGTAAAAAAAATGTCCAGTGATGGCCGCTACCTGACCCAGCCTCCAGCCCCCAGCCTCCCGTACCCCCAGCCTCCCAGCCCTAGCCGCCGCCGCCGCCGGTAGCGCCGCCGGGGCAAAGACCCACGGGGCGTGGCGGCGGCGGGGGCCTTCCTCGTCGACGCATGGTGGACGGCGGCCGGATCTCCCTCCCTCGAGCATGGCGGACGCGCGGATGGGATGGGCGGCGGCGTCCTGCGCTGCCCCCTTCTCCCGTCGGCTCTCCCCTGGTGGATCGGCCGGCGCGGTTGGGATGGGCGGCGGCGGCCTGCCTGCGCCCTCCTCCCGTCGGCTCTCCGCAGCACTCCGGCAGGGGCTGGTGGTGGGCGGCGGCCAGGCCCATGGCCTGCGCCATTTTCCCCCGCCTCTCGCCGGTGAGTGGAGGCGATCTCGGGTTTCACCCGCGACACGAGGTCGCCCGGGGCAGCAGCCTTGGGTACGACGGTGGAGGTGGCCCTCTTCTTCGCCGGAGAGGGTCGGCCTGCGGTTGGTGGTGGTGGATCTATCGATCTATCACCGCGTTCCGGCGGCGAGATGGAGATGCATGGAAGCCGGCGACGGAGTCGCCGGTGGAGGGTTGGAGTGGCCAGCCCGGGATGGTCGCCGACGTGGGGTCCGACCTGAATAAAGGCGGTGGTCCTAGGGTCTCTCTTGCGTGAAGAGGAAGACCTACCGGAGGCCTGGACTCGTGATCTGGCCGGAGTGTTGAGTTCCGGAAGGCTCCGCCGGCGAATGTAACAGTGCTTTTGCCTGGAGTTTGCTGGATCGGTGGTATTCGGTCGTGCGCACCCATGCTTTTATTCCGACCGATTGGTTCTGGAGGGAGCGGCGCGAAGCTCTTTTTTGTGTTGACATCAAGTGACTATGGATCCATGATGAAAGTCGGAAGAAGAGAAGTTCATGAAGGCCGGAGGGGAGGACTAGCTAAGGGAGGTTCGAGTCTCCGCGCTGTTGAGGGACTTGCTTGGTGTTCCGGGCTCAGCGGTATGAAAGTGGGGGTGACAACACGGGTGAAGTTCAGAGTCCTACCTTCGGGTGAAAACCCAAGGTCGACCTTAACTGGTTGTGCTGGCAATGACCTTGTTGGAGGCATTGTTTTGAGAGCGGGGACTATCTTCAGGGTGAAAGCCTAAGATCGTTGATCGGGCGACGACGGTGTTAGAGCACTGTTCCCTCTTGGAGGCGTCGTTTTTGGAGAGTCTGTATTTCAGGTGTTGTTTTGGCGGTGGATGTATTGCTGTTGTTAGGCCCGAGATACTGTAGCGGGACTTTTGTTTCTTAGTTTTCTTTTCCTTTTTTTGGTTGTGTGCATCCGTAGTGCCATTAGGGTGGTGCGTTGTTGCAGAGGCTGGGTGTAATTGGTATCTTTTTGATATTAATATATTCTCTTTATCGAAAAAAGATACAAGGAAGTAATCCATGTTTGCCTTGTCACAAGGGTTATCATTTCCAATCCACGCCTTGACAGGTATTTCCATTGAAACCATGGCCACCGAAGCCAGAAAGCCCTAGCAAACTAGTTGAAATTAAAGACGTCGAGCCCCCCCCACACCCCCTCTCTAAGGCATACACACCATCCATCTTTCAATTTACTTTGCATTTCCACCCCCTATCCGTCCCATAAAGAACGCCCTCTCCAACTTGTGGGAGCCCTACAAGATACTAGGTGGGATGACGAGCGGTGTGATGTGAAAGTTCGCCAAAGAGGTGAGCAAAAACTTTGGAAGGCTGGTCCTCCGTACAGCGGCAATGTTTTTCGCGTCCAATGAGAGGCATGGCACCTAATGGCAGGCGTCCCCTAGGGGAGCACCACTCCTTTGACCGCTTCTTCCTTCGCCCTCCTTGGTGTTGTATATGAGCACTCCCCCTTGTAGATGGCATCCAAGAGGGAGGCAAATTCTGGTAAGTGTATGCCCTCCTCGAAAATTAGGGTTTACCCTCTTTATATAGACTTTCCATCGCATGTTGACAATGGGATCCAAACCCTTCGATCTACTGGCTTTTGGGCACCTCTAGAACCTTTGTAGGGTCTTCTCTCAGCCCTTACAAGTTCACGCAACTTACCTATGGTTGAATCCGTCACAGATGACAAGAGTTGGACTCAATCCTCTCATCCACTTTTGATCTCCCTTGGTGCATATTTTTTGGATTTCGGTAATCCTCGACCACCGGTGGCTTACAGAATTGTATTTTGAAGTCTAAAGGGAAAACAATAATCAGCGGAAAATTTTCTACAAATTTTATGTTGTGACCTTTTCCATTTGACATCATCTTCGAGTCGTGTCGGGGCAATCTTTAAAAACAATCATGTAGAGACAGATTCCAGGAAACTCCAAATTTCACTCCAATTGTGACCCTTTTGTAATTTCAATGTAATCCGTACACACCAAAGTGTAAAACAAGGAATTGTGCACTTTTGCAACTATTAGTAGGTTAGTCCCAATAAATAAAACAAAATTGCCAAATATTAAGATTTTAACATAATATATAAACTACAAAGTTCATGGATATGTTCTACATGTATCAATGCATCCAAAGAACTTGAGTTACGGTTTCTGTCACATCTGACTAACACACTTATATTTTCAACACTATATAATGCAATCCTACCTATATGAAAAGAGAATAAAAACACAACATGGTACGGCACATCCTACACTCGATGTTACATATACACATGTTGCTGCTTCAGAGGAGATCAGTTTAGATCATAACAAACAAAATGAGCTGGAGTTGGACGTGCATGGATATTACAGCCAGAGACGCATGCAAACAAATGGTTCCATACGCATGAAAGCAAATGACCCTGAATACATGCTTGATCCATCTGGTTTGGGCTTGCGTCGCTACATGCTAGAGAATTCGAGATTTTTCTATTTAGGAGATCAACTAATTAAAGTGGAGGATCGGCCTGCTGATTGTACATGGTTTAAACGATATGTACGGGTGGTCATGTTTCAGTATTTATTTCTCTCACGCAAGGAACATCCACAAGAACATAGGTGTATAGATCATCAGCTATCTCTTAAGGCCATTGGTTGGGGCCCACCACATTATAGTCTTTCCTATTTTGCATTAGAGATAGATCGTGAGTTTTACTTTCCAAGCTTGTAGGGTGTGCGGCTGATATATAAAGCCTAGGTCCGGTTGATGTAAAAGTTAGGTTATGTTTTTGAGATTAAACACGATGTGTTGTTTAGGGTAAAATCCCCGTATCGAGTTTCGAGGGAGCTGTCTAAAAATCTCCGTGATTGCGATTCCTTTATTGAAGTTGTTGCCGAGCGTGGTGTTGATTTATTTCTGCACAACGTTTGCGTGTTTTTGAGATTGCATTATTAGATCTTGGTCTGATCGGGTTATTTCTACTATCTATATGTCGATCGTCGTGAAAGATTGGGCAAAAAACCTTATTGGATCACGTTGGTCCTTATCACAACATGCATCTATGAAACATCTCAACTTAACGGGAAGTTCTTAATCTCATAATCAAAGGCCTACCATAGGAATCACATATGTTACACCGTAATCATGTAGGATAGCTCATATGAACTAACATGATGGTAATAGATAGAGATATTCGATAAAGTTACTACCATAAATCTTAAGTCCATGGGTGCACTACTCCCTCCTCATGATGGATAGCCATGTGGAGGCGTTGGTGAAAGAGGAGAGGCGGTCGGAGGAGATTCGGGCAATGGTTCTCCTTCAATGTTCCTGGTTTCTACTCTGCTTCCATCCATCGTGAAATAAATATCAAGGGGTATATATGGATGGTTTAAGGTCAAAACAAGTATGTACGCCAAACATTTGAGGTCAATCGGGCATCATAGGGTGGAATACCCCCTCCCGCCCCAACACGATCGATGGTGGGTCTCGTGCCATGGGCTCTCTTGGCCTTCTTGCTGGGCTCCTGGTGCTCTTGTTGAAATTATTGGGTTCGTATCAAAAATTCCGAAGCGTTCTTTTCGACATTTCCTTCAAGTTAGAGTCACGAAGCTTGCTAAAGGTAAAAAGAAAGCAATAACATGGGGCTTTTGTGCCATCCTGAGTTAATACCAAAAATGGGATTTTTTGGAAAATTCCATAAATCATTAGAAATAGTAATAAGTTCAAATAAGATGCAAATATGTTGAATATGACCTAATAAACTACAAAGTTCATAAATAAATTTTACATGTATCATTAGCTTGAACATCCGGGAATTGGGAGATGGAAATAATGGGATTACACTTGTGCAATCTCACTATGTCGATTTTTTCTTTGAACCGAATGCGGTATGGGAAGCCCTCACGGCAATTTTTGAAATAATAAGAACCCAAATTTGGATCCACGTGGGATTTGAACTTGGGTCTTCGCTAACCAAGTGCGCTATGGTTGAGATTTGGCTATGCTGATTGCAAACCTTCTACACCATAGGATCCTAGTATGTTGCGTTGAAATAATCAAAATTCTACTAGAGATCAATTGAGACACTCTCAAATCATTGCTTGGCTTATTTACTTAATTAGCTTCATCTTCGAAGCATGGATCTCGTTTTCTTTAACCAAACTAAGTCGGTTCATGACCAACCTGAAAGATGATCATGGGCATGCTCTTTAGAGATTAATGCACTACCTAAGAAACTATATATGAGCTATGAAATTCATTATAACGGATATCCAATATATTTGAAGGGTATGCATGGTGATTCAAATTAGATAAACACCCCACGTGAATATGTATATTTTGTTGTTATTATTGTTTCTTGGAAGTCTTACAACTAGCTAGACCATCTTAAGGAGGTCAACTACGGAAACAAAAACTCACGACATTAGATAGCGTTTGTCAAAGCATAGTGGCTTTGTGAACTTTTGACCGATTTTCCTATGGTTGAAAAACCAATACGGACTATCCTCATGAATTGTAACAACTAAAATGGATTCTCAAAATGATTTTTTAGGAATGGGGAGCTACCTGGCCTCTGCATCAGCCTCTGCATCAAAGAGATGCATACGTCATTGATTTATTATATTTATTCAGAGAGGATAGCTTTAAGGATAATATGAAGAGTTGAAGACATGTCAAAAATAGATTGAAGTTTGTTATAAAACAAAAAAAAAATCTAGTGTTGTTGCTGGATTATGCCCAGACAGCTAAGAATAAGGTATATCCTTTTACAAAAGGACTGTCGAGAAATGAGATAGACCTTATATCGATGGAGATGGGTTTGAAACCCATATGTGATGGGTTTGAGACCCATATGCGTTAGCGAGGGGGAACCCAACCTATGTGATAGAGGATTCCGAGAAGTAGGACCCGAGAAAAAGGATTGGAGCAATTGTGCTTGGATAAACTTTTAATGTTCCCACTCTGTTGCGGATGCAATTCTCTCATATAATACTACAAGGCAGGTTGGTTATATGTTAATTTGTTCTATTTAGCTCTTGATGAGTGAAGATACTATCCTACATAGCGATCTTGAAAGAATACACCTATATAGAGGACATTGTTGGCTGCAGAGTATGAGATTTTGGTGAATCTCTAGGACACTCGTGAAAAGACGGGGGCACTAGTACGAATAAGTCTATACGCATAAGTTAACTAGTAGCGCGCCTTACTGTTCCGTACACCACTAGTAATACTAGTAGGTAGAAGAAAGAGGTGCGCTACTGGTAAGGGCTTACTGGTAGCGTACCGACAAAAAGTGTGTGCCACTCGTAAGTGGAACCCAAGGTCCCCAAAATAATAGTAGCGTGCAAAAATTTGTTACGCTATTGGTAGCATGCCAAAGCTCAACGCGTTACTAGTAAGGACATATTGGTAGCATGCCAAAGCTCGACACGCTACTACTAATCGGCGCACCATGTTCCACTCCTGCCTTATCCCTCCATCGTAGTCTCTCCCTCACCCACCCACTCCACAAGTAAACACTTACCAATGGCGCGTTAGCGGTGGAGTGTCGGGGTCCGGCAGTAAATGGGGTTGGTACACCACCAATAGGGTATTCGGTACTAGTGGGAGTGTGAGTTATAAGCTCCACCAGAGGGGTAGCCTATGTCAGCCTAGTACCGGTAACGATATTGAGTGAAACTTGCTGCACAAGATTGACAATTCAAAGCATAGTCCATTGTTCGATTCTAGTCAAACGTAGCTCCTTATCTAAATAGAACTCTAACTTAACAGTTTTCACTAAACTGCACTATCTTTAAAGATCTGGTGGGGGTTTGTGGCCCCTAGCACGCAATGGAGCAAACCCATGTAGCCTAACAAATCCTGAAATCTCAAAGACCCATCAACTATGGCAGCTTGGGATAGCTTTTGGGGCCATGTTTAGTCCTAAGGAGAGAGTGGAGTAGTTTATAAGGGCAACTCTTCTCACTTCACTATGTGAGTGAGAAAGATGGGTTGTTCACACGCAGTCCTCCTCTTCTCCCGGTCTCTTGTGCACGTGTGTTGCGTTTCATGAATCGATTTTGGGTTCGAAACATGTTTTGGTGTTCCGGTCGATGTCTCTACCCAGTCTATATAGAGGAGAGACATAACAGATCAAGGTCATCAGGGAGAGCATATCTCCAAAACCCTGCTCGTTATTCTGCACCGGGAGACAGACGGATAGATTTTTGAAGAGCATCTTGGCGCCCCTGCTCGCCTTCGTTCGAGTTTTGTGCACCTCGACAACATCATAGGGCGACAACAACAATGATCATGGTGCTACTGCAGTGGTGACCTTCCCGGTCAACACATATGTGTTTTTTATCTCCTTGTTGGCCTAGTAGTTGCTCTATTTGCATGTTTGCCAGATATATTTGCTTATCTGCATGTGATTAGATTTACTAGTGCATATGCGATCGTTGATTTTTTTAAATTAAACTCACTCTAAAGTTGCTTAATAACCCAACAGTCTATACGGTTTTCTCCACACAGGGTCACTCGGAAAATAAGTATTCAGCATCAGCCAAAGTCGAGCAAGCCCACATGATAAACACGAATATCACAAAGTTCGGACATACCGTAAACTCGAACTATCAGCACTAGTATCAATTATGACGATGTGCAAGGATTTACATTTCATTTGGTGCATGGACAGCAAGGAAAAAACGCACTATCTTTTTGAGATTAGTCATCAGAGTTTACTAATTCACGGCAATCACGCACGTCATAGAAAGGAACAGAGAACAAGTTCACGATCAATCAGATCCGACTGTACGATCGAGTCACGCGCCATCGATCCTACCTGGCTCCACCAAGAGGAAAAGCAGGCAGCGAGACGGCAAGTCCGGCGCCCGCCCATCCAGCATCGCCGTGCACCGCAGCAGCATGAACCGTAAGTCGTGGGCAGTACCCGTCTCTTCCAGCATCAGCCTCACCTCCAGCGGCACGCGCTCCTGCCGCTCGCGCCGGCCCTCGAGGCTCTCGAACAGCTGATCGGGAATCCCCAGCCCCTCGCCGGCGGCCACGAGGGGCACCTCCACGACGCTCTTTGCCGGGACACAGAACCCGTCGAGATCCGCGAAGGCCAGCGGCACGCCGTCGTACTCCACCACCGCGCGGCGCAGGTCGAAGCAGTGGCGCCAAAAGTTGTCGTTCTTGACGCGGAGGGCGACGTGGAAGGAGGGCGGCGCGGCCCCCGCGCCGGCGCTCCGGACGAGGCCCTCGTAGCCGGAGACGGTCGCGGAGAACTCGGGCGGAGTGGAATCAAGCATCACAATGGGGACGACGATGACGGCGGTGACGAGCAGAGCGAAGGATACGGCCAACACATCCACGAGCCGGGGATGTCTCTGTGCGAAAGTTTCTTCCATGGATGGATGCCTAGAGATTGCCTAGATTGAAGTTTGGAACCTTTTCTTTTGATGATGAAACTAATAATTGACGTTAGGTTTTCATGCACGCCGTCTCGCACGTACAAGTAAGATACAGGCCGTTCAGATCACGATAATTTCTCCGTTTTATACGATCTCTATATGACTATCCCTACGTACTGTTGCTGGATATGGATCCAATTCCAAACTGTCTCCTGAGTCCTGGCCGATATATTCGTGCAGCAGTTGGGCTCTCGAACTGAAACCACGGGCATATAGGCTAAGATCTCCTCATGATCCAGAGACAACCAGGAACCACACGTAACTTTGAGTAGTCATGGGCGTCGACCTAGAACAGGCGGCGGGATCGGCCTACCATGCCATCCCCGCCGATCCACACGACGTCGACGAAGCACCAGTCCTCGGCAACGCGCCGCCGGCGGCTCCCAAAGAAGATTGGCGCCTCTTTCCAGTCCTGATACTTTTTTCGCTTGTAGTGATGGCGGTGATGTTTGCGCCCCTCGAGTACTTGGTGCAGACCAACCTCGCGTCCTTCTCCGTCGGCCTCGCCGGCTACGACGGCATCGACGTGTCCCGGCCGGGAAGCGTCGTCTCGCCGGCGTTCAACCTCACGCTGCGGATGAGCAAGGAGTGCGCCGACCGCGCCGAGGTGGTCCTGACCTACTCGGGCGTGGCGCTCGGCTGGGCGCGCGTGGAGCCGCGCGGCTGCGTTTCCCGGGAGCCCTGGGGGAGAGACGTCCAGGTGTCGACCAGGGCCGACGGCGTGGGCCTCTCGAGGAGCCTCCGGGAGCGCATGGCGGCGGAGTGGCGACGTTCCGGGCGGGTGGAGCTCGACGCCGACGTGGTGATCTACAAGGACCGCGACAGCCTGAGCTACCTTGCCGACGATACCCGTGACAAGGTGATGCGGTGTAAGGTGGTGATGGCGGCGGATGGACTTCAGCCGGAGCCGGAACCTTGCCCGTGGTATTATCTACGGCCTTACAGTTATGATAAATTGGAATAAGACCGTAGCGTATATGTTTGGATCAAAGCATTTTCTGATCAATCCTCAAGGCGGAATGAATTTTATAGAAAAGCGTTATAAGCATCCCTCGAATCCAAGGAATGATCTAGCTTGTAAATTTATGTGTGATCATTTCAAGTACTAGGAAGTTTTGGCGCGGCGTGCCGCCGCGCCCGTGTTGTTACCTTTTTTTCTATGTTGCAATAAACATAGTAGAGCAAGGGTAACAGAAGGATTTTACGCCCTGATTACCAATTCTTCTATGCATTTTTTTTGTGAGGTGCGTCCAGAATAGTGTGTATTCATTTTTCTGGATACCAATGCAATCTAAATTTCTGTGTTAAGATTATATACCATCATGGTGTAGCCAGCAGTGAAATAGTGCTCTGTGGCGCAGCGAGGGTAATTTTGATGTGAAAAATAGAAGAGTGTACTATTAAAAAATCTCGAAACTTATAAGTATCAATGTCTGCTGGCAGACCATCTATAGTCTAAGGTAAATAAAAACACCACCTAAAATCACTTCCATATTGGTTACAGATTGTAGAGTGGCAAGCTCTGTTAGAAACCTCAAATATTGATTACAGATTGTTAGTGGTCACACAAGAGCAAGCCGAGACACTCAGGCAAAACCAAAACAGACTTCAAACTTTTCAGGCCAAAAAACTCACACACGAGTTCTTGGAACACCGCCATTTCGACGTTGGACATTCCTAGCCAAGTAGAGCACCTTCTGACAATGTGCCGATTCTCTTCTAAGTGAGAGAAAACAATAGGCAATAGGGAGAAGAGAATAATCATTCATGGTTCTTGAGGAGATGGGGCATAGTACATTTATACCTGCTACTGATTTCAGGTATTCAGAATACATACAGTTTTGAGAGCAGAGCATGCCGGCCTAATATGTGTCCTGCACCAGAGTGATGAAATTTTGACACCCTTTATCTGCCGAAGCAATGTATGCAAGAACTGACATATACATACCATGTGAACACTGGGTACATGATAATTAAGGGGATGGTTATAATTATGACTTACACTGTAGGCAATGGATAGACAGTGAGTTGATACTCCTGCTATAGTTCTATTAACATTAATAGAGGTAAAAGTGTACCCTTTTTAGCTGCTGCAGCAATAGACCCTCAATTTTTTCCTTCTCTTTTTCTCGAATGTGTAGCTTGTTTCCCTGGGTAAAAAAATTTGTATTATGTCAGATATTTATGTGTAAAAAGCTTGATATAAGTTATTTTGCGACTGAGGGAGTACATGATATTGCCTGCACAGCAGTTAAGGCAGATGTATGCGCTCCCATTTGGGTATGTTTCTTTCTAGCAGTCTTGGCATGACAAATAACACCAATCATCAGGAGTGTTGACCTCTGTAATAACCACTTGTAGCTTGTATCGTTTTCCCTGCAAGTTTATTGGATTGCAACAAATACTCAACTGATCTGAACTTGAACTGCTAAGCTCTCAGTGAAGAAACAAAAAATATTGCCTCAACACCTCTAGCAACGTGTTTTATCAAATTCACTACTATTGAGCTGGTCCTACTTATCAAATTAACTACTATTGATAATAGCCTGGCGCCTTCTAATTATATCATCTACATCTATTCCCAATAGCATCGTACTCATGTCCTCCTATGAAGACGAATGAAATATTGCTAGTTCTGTTTACAAAGACTGAAGCAGCAAGAGTTAATATAACTGATTCATCTATTTACCAGATGAACCAGTGCACTCTCAATTTGTCAGAGCTCCAAGCCTCCACCTAAAACCAAGTTCTCCAATTTGGCACAGCTGCATGACACTTGACAGATGCTGCAAACTTGCTTGTGTGTTCAGCAATAATGTGGGATTGAAATAGCAAACCTGGAATGGATCAAGGGGAGAATAGCGTTGCGGTGAACTGGTGCTGTTGATCTGACTAAACTTTCTTTTAGACAACCGACCTTTTGGATAAACCGACCTGACTGAACTTGAAAGGGATAATAAAAATTGACCAGATCAAGGCGATCGATTGAAATACCACCGGCTGGAGTCCCCGCGCCGATGGTTGCCGGACTCGACCCCACACTTGTGTTCCACGTGCTCGGTGGTGCCGGAGCCAGTATGAAACTCGTGTAGCTGAGCTGGTGTGGAGACACCGCCGCCAGTAGCCAGTGAAAGCCAAAATCTGTCGGACCGATGTCCGCACCATCGCCTGCTGCGTTCTTGGTGTCGTCTGGCATCGCCGGCAGCGCTCCCGCCTATCCTCTGTTTCCTGCTGCACAAAACGGGAAGGACGTAAGGCGAAGTCGTGGCTGAGGCGCGAAACAAGGCGGGATGAACGACGACGGACGACCAACCGGCTAGACGCGGTGGCCGGTGGTAGCATCGGCAGCGGCCACCGCGCTGGGACACTCCAGCGGAGAGGAACACCATGACGCGCTCGCGACCGCCTTCGGCAACGGTGTGGCCGTGAGGAAGAGTACTTGACCGGAGGACGCGGAGATGATCCCCGCCGCCGCGCAAGTGGCCCATTGGCTTGAGCAGCCGCCATCGAAGGGCTCCTGGTCACCTCGACCGCATTTATTGCGGGCCAGGTCTCGCCATGTCGGGCAGCTGGCCCATGAGCTCGATGCCAGCGTCCCTTCGGCCTCGCCGGCATCTCCGATGCCCTCTAGATCGACCGCGCAGCGCACGCTGCAGCTCTGCTCGCCAGCAACCGCTCCCTTCTCGCTCCAAGAACAACGGCGATGTGGATGAAGAGAGAAGGTGGGAGAGGTGGGGCAGGTGCTGGTCCGCTCCCATGTGGTCAGTTTTCTGATGCGGTGGAGCTCTTCCATTGCATGATTGTTGGACACGTGGTTGGAGAACAACTTTGGCTTCTTTCTATCCGGATCCGTTAAGCGGTGTCTCTCTGCGGTGTCTCTTCGAAAATTGAGCACCGCTTTGATCAATTAAAACCAGTGGGGGAAGGGAAAGAAAAAGACACCGGAAAAGAGCTGAGATTTTCCTAGGAAAAAAGGAAACAAATCTAGTGAAAAGACCTAGTACAACAACTGCTCGTTCATGAACAGTAAAAAACTCTAACGTGTCATCCCTTGATTGGACAAAATCTTTTGGTGAACAGTTACAGTACTCAAATCACTGAGGTTTGAGCAAAGAGGGTTGGCTTTTATATAGGTAATAATGTCATAAATCTATATGTTTTACTAAATTTAGATGCCCTATTTATTGCAATGGAGCCTACCAACACCTACACCTCCACTCACACCAACAAGAATCCGAAGAGCGAATTTCATCGTGGATGCGCCCAACCAGTCGTTGTACCGTGAGGATCTGATTCTCGTTGCCAAACGTCCTCGCGTTGCGTTGGTTTCAAAGTGACCAGCTTACAAGAAGCAAAATGAGCCAAATCCTTCGGACCCGGCGACCGTTCGTCGCCGTGACCGAAAATGCGTCGTCCTCCTCGTGGCGGCCAGTGGCACGGCCGTCATGCGTCTGGCGACATTCATAGGGCATCGCCGCGGACAGCCCTAGTGCGACGCCACCACCCCAACCCCACCCGCCGTCGTCCCGCCGCAGCGCTGCAATACTTGCTGTTCGGCTCGGTTCTCCCGCGCGGGAGAGCAGGATCGTATTCGGGGTTGGCTCCAACGCTTACTTGCCGGCTGTTTTGGGGCCAAACGTTGCCGGTTGCGCCGCCCTTCCGCGCCGCCCACGACATATTCGGTCAATTGCGCCGGTAGGTTTCTTCTCCTATTTTCGGCGTTATTGTGCGCGACCATTGATCCACAGTTCGTGCCCACGTAGATGGACGTGTGGCAGATGCTGGAGAAGTTCCGCGCGGAGCTCGTTGACTCTTCTTCCGACGAGGAGTCCGATCAGTAGACGCAGACATTGGCAACTATTGCTGCCTCAATGATCCACGAGTTCACTTCAAATGAGGGGCCGGTGCACCGGGGCTCTGTCAAGGGCCGCTCAAAAAACCTGACGCGCAACAGAGTGGAAGGGCAGCTCCAGCTCCACCTCACCGATCCGGTGTTCAAGTAAAAAATGTTCCGGCGCCGGTACAGGATGTAAAGGGAGTTGTTCATGGTCATTCTCCGGGGCGTCAGACACTACGACCCCTACTTCCAATGCAGGCCCGATGCAACAGGTGCGCTAGGCTTCACCTTCTACCAAAAATGCTCCACGACTATTCGCATGCTCTCATATGGAATGGCTGCTGATATATTCGATGAGTATCTTCGAATGGGTGAGAGCACCTGCCTTGAGGCCATGTACAGGTTTTGCCGAGCCGTGATTGTCATGTTCGAACAGCATTACTGTAGGGAGCCAAATGTTGAGGATACAAGGCGGCTCTTGTCTATCAACGAGTCTAGAATTTTTCCAGGAATGATTGGCAGCATAGGTTGCATGCACTGGGAGTGGAAGAACTATCCATTTCGATGGCAGGGTCAGTACAACGGACATGCGGAGGGACGGACTGTCATTCTTGAAGCTGTCATATCTCAAGATTTATGGATTTGGCATTCATTCTTTTGCATGGCCGGTTCCAACAATGACATCAATGTGTTGCACCGATCACAGGCTCATGCAAGGCAAAGCTCCCCGGGTGAGCTATAAGGTCAATGGAAATGAATATGACAAGCCATATTAACTTGCTGATGGCATCTATCCTGACTGGGCCACACCGGTGAAGACTGTCTGTAATCCAAACTCCGAGAAGACGAGGAGGTTTGCCAAGATGCAAGAGGCTTGCAGGAAAGATGTGGAGCACGGATTTGGTGCGCTCCAAGCTCGGTGGGAAATTGTCCGTCACCCGGCAAGAACATGGTCGCTGAAGACCATGCATGAGGTCATGACATGTTGCGTGATCATGCATAACATGATCGTTGAGAACGAACGTCCTGATGGCCGCAATGAGAACCACTGGAAATTCCAAGGTGAGCTGGTTGCGCCACTCTAGGGCTTTATCTTGGGAGAACTATGCATATGAATGTAGAAGTCTGACGAGAACATGTGCAAGCGGCTGAGACGGATGATTGAGCATCAGTGGGCATTGGCTGGCCATAAAGACCATGCCTAGAGGAATACCATCTTATTTTCATGTAGACTTTTTAAAATTTGGATGTAATAACTATGACTTCGTTGAAACTCTTTATTTTGTTGTTTTCAAACTTCATAATTCATGCCGACGCGGAAATGCGTCGGGCCGCTGGAGGCACCCCAGGCGCAAACGGACGCGCGGAAAAAAACGGTCTTTCTCGTGTCCGCCGCGCGACGCAAACGGACGCTCGCGAACACCAATTTGCGTCGTGTCGCTGGAGATGCCCCAACCTCCTGTTGCGCGACCGTTCGATGCTCTCCATCGTGTGACGCAAACACGTGCGATAGACAGCTTTGCAGCCCCTTACCGAGCTAGCGCCAGCTGCCCACACGCGTTAGGCCCCACCACGTTCTCCCCCTTTCCAAAGTTTTCCTTCCTTCCATCCAGTTCTTTCTTATCCGATGTACCACCATTATGCAGCAGAGGCTACCGCTTATTTCGGGAGTGCCGGTTAAAGAAGCCGGCGACTCCACTGCCATGGGCGGCCACCGGAGCTGCATGCCTCTGTCGCCAGAGCTGCAAAGGGTGGCTCGCGGTGCTATAAAGGCCACCCGCTGGAGCTGCAGAGGACGCCCGCCGCTGATTCCGAAGCGTCGCGTGCTGCAAGCCGGCAACTCTGCTGCAAAGGGTGGGCACCGTAGCTGCAAGCCTCCATCGCCAGAGCTGCAAAGGGCGGCCGGCGGTGCTGCAAAGGCCGCCCACCGGAACTACAGAGGCAGCTCACCGCTGATTTCTAGAGTGCCGCCTGCTGCAAGCCGACGACTCCGCTGCGAACGGCGGGCACCGGAGATGCAAGGCCAGCGACTCAGCTGCAAAGGGCAGGCACCAGAGCTGCAAGACTCCGTCACTAGAGCTACAAAGGGCGGCTGGCAGTGCTGCAAAGGCCACTCACCGGAGCTTCAAATGTACAAGCGTGGTGCTGCAAATGTAGCTCGCCGGAGCTGCAGACGAAGGACGACGGTGCTACAAAAGCTGCCCGCCGGAGCTGCAAAGGCCGGTCGCGGTTGCTGCAAATCGCGGCCGTGCCTGCTGCAAGGGGAATGGGGTTCTCCGACGATGATTGCTGCGTGGGCACTGCCGCGGGGTGGTGGTGGTCTTCTCCGACGCCAGCGAATGCTGCTAGGGGCACCACCACGGGCGAGTTCTACGGTGCTGGCGACTGCTGCAAGGGGCACAACCGCGGGAAACTTCCCCGGTGCTGGCCACTGCTACAAGGTGCGCCACCGCGGGCGAATTTTACAGCGCTGGCGACTGCTTAGGGGGTCACCCTACGGATGGCAGTCGTCTTCTCCGCCTTTTCTTTTTGGTTCGAGCGTGTGAGGTTTGGTGGGACCTGCGGGAAAGAGAAAAAGAGTTGTATCGCGAGTGGTGGTATGGAGGGACACGTGTCGATCCAGGGAGCCGAAGATTCTGACGTTTCCAGCCTCTGGAGGATTATCAGCACTTTCCTTACAAGAATCACTAGACGTGTCAAAGTTACTTATTTCTCTCTTGTTGTACCTCTTCCTTGCACTCAGCCACCAGAACTCTAGGGGCGCATTTGGTAGCCTGGGCCCGATTCGTGCCTCACTGGCGCAGTGGTGCAAGCACACCTGCGCGTCCGGAACGATCCCCGGGTCGGAATTGGCATGTCGTTTGGTAGGTCGGGCCCATCGTTTGGGCTGAAAATGGCTTTCTATTTGTTTGCCTGCAGCCAATCCCAAATCTTGATGGAGATGAGATTATGCATGTTTGGTACCATCCATGCATGCATACGATCACATCTTCTCTACAACTGGTAGCCTTACCTGTTGGAGATATGCCCAAGATGCAATAATAAAGTGGTTATTATATATCTTTATGTTTTTGATAAATGTTTACATACCATGCTATAATTGTATTAACCGAAACATTGATACATGTGTGTTATGTGAACAACAAGGAGTCCCTAGTAAGCCTCTTGTATAACTAGCTTGTTGATTAATAGATGATCATCGTTTCGTGATCATGAACATTGGATGTTATTAAAAACAAGGTTATGTCATTGATGAATGATGTAATGGACACACCCAATTAAGCGTAGCATAAGATCACGTCATTAAGTTCATTTGCTATAAGCTTTCGATACATAGTTACCTAGTCCTTCGACCATGAGATCATGTAAATCACTTATGCGGAAGGGTACTTTGATTACATCAAACGCCTTTGCGTAAATGGGTGGTTATAAAGGTGGGATTAAGTATTCGGAAAGTATGAGTTGAGGCATATGGATCAAGAGTGGGATATTGTCCATCCCGATGACGGATAGATATACTCTGGGCCCTCTTGGTGGAATGTCGTCTAATTAGCTTGCAAGCATATGAATGGTTCATAAGAGATGACATACCACTGTACGAGTAAAGAGTACTTGTCGGAGACGAGGTTGAACGAGGTATAGAGATACCGATGATCAAACCTCGGACAAGTAAAATATCGCGTGACAAAGGGAATCGGTATCGTATGTAAATGGTTCAATCGATCACTAAGTCATCGTTGAATATGTGGGAGCCATTATGGATCTCCAGATCCCGCTATTGGTTATTGGTCGGAGAGAGGTCTCAACCATGTCGCATAGTTCACGAACCGTAGGGTGACACACTTAAGGTTTGATGTTGTTTAAGTAGATATGGAATATGGAATGGAGTTCGAAGTTTTGTTCGTCTCGGATGGGATCAGGACATCACGAGGAGTTGGAATGGTCCGGAGAATAAGATTCATGTATACGAAGTCATTTTCCAAGTTTGAAAATGATCTGGTGCATTTATGGAAGGTTCTAGAAGGTTCTAGAAATTCCGGAAGAAATCACCATGGAAGGTGGAGTCCCAGAGGGACTCCACCTATCCTAAGGAGGAGGAGTCCCAGGTGGACTCCACCCCATGGTGGCCGGCCACTGAGGAAGGGGTGGGAGTCCCACCTTGAGTAGGAGTCCCACCTTGGGTAGGTTCCCACCTTATGGCAAGTTTTGTGTTGGGGTCTTATTCGAAGACTTGTAGTCCAACTCTTGGGGTTCCACCTATAAAAGAGGGACAAGGGGAGGGGCCGGCCACTTAAGCCACCAACGTTGGCCACACCCCTTGAGGCCGGCGCCCAAGCCCCCCTCTCCCCAAACCCTAGCCGCCCCTCCTCCACATATCTCTCCCGCAGAGCATAGGCGAAGCCCTGCCGGAGATCTCCACCACCACCGCCACCACGCCGTCGTGCTGCCGGGATTCCGAGGAGGATCTACTACTTCCGCTGCCCGTTGGAAAGGGGAGAAGGACGTCTTCTTCATCAACACCGAACGTGTGACCGAGTACAGAGGTGCTGCCCGACTGTGGCACCGTCAAGATCTTCTACGCGCTTTTGAAAGCGGCAAGTGATCATCTTCTGCAACAACGAGATCTAATCTCGTAGGCTTTGGAAATCTTCAAGGGTTAGTTTCGTGATCCCCTCGTTGCTACCATCTTCTAGATTGCATCTTGGCTTGGTTTTCGTTCTTGCGATAGAAATTTTTTGTTTTCTATGCTACGAATCCCTTAAGTGGTATCAGAGCCGTGTCTATGCATAGATTGGTTGCTGATACGTCTCCGACGTATCGATAATTTCTTATGTTCCATGCCACATTATTGATGATATCTACATGTTTTATGCACACTTTATGTCATATTCGTGCATTTTACGGAACTAACCTATTAACAAGATGCCGAAGTGCAGTTCTGTTTTCTGCTGTTTTTGGTTTCAGAAATCCTAGTAAGGAAATATTCTCGGAATCGGACGAAATCAAGACCCAGGTTCCTATTTTTCCACGAAGCTTAGAACACCGGGAAGGACCAGAGGGGGCCACAGGCCCACCAGACCATAGGCCGGCGCGGCCAGGTGTGGCCGCGCCGCCTTATGGTGTCGTCGCCCTTCGACCTTCGACTCCGCCTCTTCGCTATAAAAAGGTCCCGGACCTAAAACCTCGATACGGAAAACCACGGTACGAGAAACCTTCCCGAGCCGCCGCCATCGCGAAGCCAAGATCTGGGGGACGGAGTCTCTGTTCCGGCACGCCGCCGGGACGGGGAAGTGCCCCGGAAGGCTTCTCCATCGACACCACCGCCATCTTCATCAACGCTGCTGTCTCCCATGAGGAGGAGTAGTTCTCCATCAAGGCTCGGGGCTGTACCGGTAGCTGTGTGGTTCATCTCTCTCATATGTGCTTCAATACAATAATCTCATGAGCTGCCTTACATGATTGAGATTCATATGATGATGCTTGTAATCTAGATGTCATTATGCTAGTCAAGTGGATTTACTTATGTGATCTCCGGAGACTCCTTGTCCCACGTGTGTAAAGGTGACAGTGTGTGCACCGTGTGGGTCTCTTAGGCTATATTTCACAGAATACTTATTCACTGAGTTATGATTTGAGTTGGATGTCTCTATGAAATTGTGGTGTGTTAGTACCTCCTGTGAATGCTCAAAGTGACATGGGGTGTTCATTAGTACTTGGGAATGCATCTTTAAGGTTTGCCTACATGATGAATTAGTGTTCGTTATCTTGCCAGAGAGTAATTCAGAGTAGCATAGTGAAGTGCTTATTTATATCTCTTTATGATTGCAATGTGTTTTGTATCACAATTTATCTATGTGCTACTCTAGTGATGTTATTAAAGTAGTTTATTCCTCTGCACGGTGTAATGGTGACAGTGTGTGCATCCGTGTTAGTACTTGGCGTAGGCTATGATTATGATCTCTTGTAGATTATGAAGTTAGTGTTGCTATGATGGTATTGACGTGATCTATTCCTCCTACATAGTGTGAAGGTGACGGTGTGCATGCTATGTTAGTACTTGGTTTAGTTGTGTTGATCTGTCATGCACTCTAAGGTTATTTAAATATGAACATTTAATTGTGGAGCTTGTTAACTCCGGCATTGAGGGTTCGTGTAATCCTACGCAATGGTGTTCATCATCCAACAAGAGAGTGTAGAGTATGCATTTATCTATTCTGTTATGTGATCAAAGTTGAGAGTGTCCACTAGTGAAAGTCTAATCCCTAGGCCTTGTTCCTAAATACGCTATCTTTGCTTGTTTCTTGTTTCTTTGCGTTACTACTTGCTTGTTTCTTGTCTGGGCAAAGCACTTTTTCCGTTGCCACTGCTCATACTTATTTATACTGTATTTCACTATCTCTTCGCCGAACTAGTGCACCTATTAGGTGTGTTGGGGACACAAGAGACTTCTTGCTTTGTGGTTGCGGGGTTGCATGAGAGGGATATCTTTGACCTCTTCCTCACTGAGTTCGATAAACCTTGGGTGATCCACTTAAGGAAACTTGCTTGTTCTACAAACCTCTGCTCTTGGAGGCCCAACACTGTCTACAAGAATAGAAGCACCCATAGACATCAAGCTATTTTCTAGCGCCGTCGGGGAGGAAAGGTAAACGGTACTCACACTCCGGATCTCGGCTACTAAGCTATTTTCGCCGTTGTAAGTACTCGAAGCTATTTCCTTTAGATCCTGCAATTGCATCTTTTTGTTTCTTGTTTACACTAGTTAGGCCTAATGGAAAACAACACAATGAGAGATCTTTATGAACTTTATCTTGAATTAGGACATGATGTGTTTGAAGAGAAAATTAAAAAACCCATGGAACTTATGCATGCTAATGGGAATGTTATTAGTATGAATGCTTTGAACACTATTGTTGCTAATGCTATGGAAAATTCTAAGCTTGGGGAAGCTGGCTTTGATGAGCATGATATTTTTAGTCCCCCAAGCATTGAGGAAAATTTACTTTGATGATACTTTGCCTCCTATATTTGATGATGAAAATAATAATGATAGCTACTTTGTTGAATTTGCCCACTACAACTAATAAAATTGATTGTGCTTATGTGGAGAGTAATGATACTTTTATGCATGTGAATAAGAATGCTTTATGTGATACTTATATTGTTGAGTTTGTTCATGATGCCTCTGAAAATTATTATGAGAGAGGAAAATATGGTTGTAGAAATTTTCATGTTACTAAAATGCCTCTCTATGTGCTGAAAATCTTGAAGCTGCACTTGTTTTATCTTTCTATGCTTATTGCATTATGCTTCATGAATTTGTTTATGTACAAGATTCTTTTTCATAGGAAGCATGTTAGACTTAAATGTGTTTTGAATTTGCTTCTTGATGCTCTCTTTTTTGCTTCAAATACTATTTCTTGCGAGTGCATCATTAAAACTGCTGAGCCCATCTTAATGGCTATAAAGAAAGAACTTCTTGGGAGATAACCCATGTGTTTATTTTGCTACAGTACTTTGTTTTATATTTGTGGCTTGGATGTTGTTTACTACTGTAGCAACCTCTCCTTATCTTAGTTTTGTGTTTTGTTGTGCCAAGTAAAGTCGTTGATAGCAAGGTTGATACTAGATTTGGATTACTGCGCAGAAACAGATTTCTTTGCTGTCACGAATCTGGGTCTAATTCTCTGTAGGTAACTCAGAAAATTATGCCAATTTACGTGAGTGATCCTCAGATATGTACGCAACTTTCATTCAATTTGGGCATTTTCATCTGAGCAAGTCTGGTGCCCTTTTAAAATTCGTCTTTACGGACTGTTCTATTTTGACAGATTCTGCCTTTTATTTCGCATTGCTTCTTTCGCTGTGTTGGGTGGATTTCTTTGTTCCATTACCTTCCAGTAGCTTTGAGCAATGTCCAGAAGTGTTAAGAATGATTGTGTCACCTCTGAACATGTGAATTTTTGATTATGCACTAACCCTCTAATGAGTTTGTTTCGACTTTGGTGTGAAGGAAGTTTTCAAGGGTCAAGAGAGGAGGATGATATACTATGATCAAGAAGAGTGAAGAGTCTAAGCTTGGGGATGCCCCGTGGTTCATCCCTGCATATTTCAAGAAGACTCAAGCATCTAAGCTTGGGGATGCCCAAGGCATCCCCTTCTTCATCGACAAATTTATCAGGTTCCTCCTTGAAACTATATTTTTATTCGGTCACATCTTATGTACTTTACTTGGAGTGTCTGTGTGCTTTTATTTTTGTTTTGTTATTTTCATTCTCTGAATAAATACATGCTTGTGTGGGAGAGAGACACGCTCCGCTGGTGCATATGGTCAAGTATGTTCTTAGGCTTTACTCATAGTATTCATGGCGAAGTTTCTTCTTCGTTAAATTGTTATATGGTTGGAATTGGAAAATGATACATGTAGTAATTCTAAAATGTCGTGGATAATTTGATACTTGGCAATTGTTGTGCTCATGTTTAAGCTCTTGCATCATATACTTTGCACCCATTAATGAAGAAACACCTAGAGCTTGCTAATTTGGTTTGCATATTTGGTTTCTCTAAAGTCTAGATAATGTCTAGTATTGAGTTTTGAACAACAAGGAAGACGGTGTAGAGTCTTATAATGTTTACAATATGTCTTTTATGTGGGTTTTGCTGCACCGTTCATCCTTGTGTTTGTTTCAAATAACCTTGCTAGCCTAAACCTTGTATCGAGAGGAATACTTCTCATGCATCCAAAATCCTTGAGCCAACCACTATGCCATTTGTGTCCACCATACCTACCTACTACATGGTATTTCTCCGCCATTCCAAAGTAAATTGCTTGAGTGCTACCTTTAAAATTCCATCATTCGCCTTTACAATATATAGCTCATGGGACAAAATAGCCTTAAAAACTATTGTGGTATTGAATATGTACTTATGCACTTTATCTCTTATTAAGTTGCTTGTTGTGCGATAACCATGTTTACGGGGATGCCATCAACTATTCTTTGTTGAATATCATGTGAGTTGCTATGCATGTCCGTCTTGTCTGAAGTAAGAGAGATCTACCACCTTAATGGTTGGAGCATGCATATTGTTAGAGAAGAACATTGGGCCGCTAACTAAAGCCATGATTCATGGTGGAAGTTTCAGTTTTGGACATATATCCTCAATCTCATATGAGAATAATAATTGTTGCTACATGCTTATGCATTAAAGAGGAGTCCATTATCTGTTGTCCATGTTGTCCCGGTATGGATGTCTAAGTTGAGAATAATCAAAAGCGAGAAATCCAAAATGCGAGCTTTCTCCTTAGACCTTTGTACGGCGGCATGGAGGTACCCATTGTGACACTTGGTTAAAACATGTGTATTGCAATGATCCGGTAGTCCAAGCTAATTAGGACAAGGTGCGGGCACTATTAGTATACTATGCATGAGGCTTGCAACTTGTAAGATATAACTTACATAACTCATATGCTTTATTACTACCGTTGACAAAATTGTTTCATGTTTTCAAAATAAAAGCTCTAGCACAAATATAGCAATCGATGCTTTCCTCTTTGAAGGACCATTCTTTTACTTTTATGTTGAGTCAGTTCACCTATCTCTCTCCACCTCAAGAAGCAAACACTTGTGTGAACTTTGCATTGACTCTTACATATTTGCATATTGCATTTGTTATATTGCTTTGCATTGACAATTATCCATGAGATATACATGTTAAAAGTTGAAAGCAACCGCTGAAACTTAATCTTCCTTAGTGTTGCTTCAATACCTTTACTTTGATTTATTGCTTTATGAGTTAACTCTTATGCAAGACTTATTGATGCTTATCTTGAAGTACTATTCATGAAAAGTCTTTGCTTTATGATTCACTTATTTACTCATGTCATTACCATTGTTTTGATCGCTGCATCCATTACATATGTTTACAAATAGTATGATCAAGGTTATGATGGCATGTCACTTCAGAAATTATCTTTGTTATCATTTTTCCTGCTCGGGACAGAACTAAGGGATGCTGATACGTCTCCGATGTATCGATAATTTCTTATGTTCCATGCCACATTATTGATGATATCTACATGTTTTATGCACACTTTATGTCATATTCGTGCATTTACTGGAACTAACCTATTAACAAGATGCCGAAGTGCCGTTCTTTTTTCTGCTGTTTTTGGTTTCAGAAATCCTAGTAAGGAAATATTCTCAATCGGACGAAATCAAGACCGGGTTCCTATTTTTCCACAAGCTTCAGAACACCGGGAAGGACGAGAGGGGGCCACGGGCCCACGGACCATAGGCCGCGCGGCACAGGTGTGGCCGCGCCGCCTTATGGTGTCGTCGCCCTTCGACCTTCGACTCCGCCTCTTCGCCTATAAAAGGTCCCTGGACCTAAAACCTCGATACGGAAAAACCACGGTACGAGAAACCTTCCGAGCCGCCGCCATCGCGAAGCCAAGATGGGGACGGAGTCTCTGTTCGGCACGCCGCCGGGACGGGAAGTGCCCCGGAAGGCTTCTCCATCGACACCACCGCCATCTTCATCAACGCTGCTGTCTCCCATGAGGAGGGAGTAGTTCTCCATCAAGGCTCGGGGCTGTACCGGTAGCTGTGTGGTTCATCTCTCTCATATGTGCTTCAATACAATAATCTCATGAGCTGCCTTACATGATTGAGATTCATATGATGATGCTTGTAATCTAGATGTCATTATGCTAGTCAAGTGGATTTTACTTATGTGATCTCCGGAGACTCCTTGTCCCACGTGTGTAAAGGTGACAGTGTGTGCACCGTGTGGGTCTCTTAGGCTATATTTCACAGAATACTTATTCATTGAGTTATGATTTGAGTTGGATGTCTCTATGAAATTGTGGTGTGTTAGTACCTCCTGTGAATGCTCAAAGTGACAGCGTGGGGTGTTCATTAGTACTTGGGAATGCATCTTTAAGGTTTGCCTACATGATGAATTAGTGTTCGTTATCTTGCCAGAGAGTAATTCAGAGTAGCATAGTGAAGTGCTTATTTATATCTCTTTATGATTGCAATGTGTTTTGTATCACAATTTATCTGTGTGCTACTCTAGTGATGTTATTAAAGTAGTTTATTCCTCCTGCACGGTGTAATGGTGACAGTGTGTGCATCCGTGTTAGTACTTGGCGTAGGCTATGATTATGATCTCTTGTAGATTATGAAGTTTGTTGCTATGATGGTATTGACGTGATCTATTCCTCCTACATAGTGTGAAGGTGACAGTGTGCATGCTATGTTAGTACTTGGTTTAGTTGTGTTGATCTGTCATGCACTCTAAGGTTATTTAAATATGAACATTTAATTGTGGAGCTTGTTAACTCCGGCATTGAGGGTTCGTGTAATCCTACGCAATGGTGTTCATCATCCAACAAGAGAGTGTAGAGTATGCATTTATCTATTCTGTTATGTGATCAAAGTTGAGAGTGTCCACTAGTGAAAGTCTAATCCCTAGGCCTTGTTCCTAAATACTGCTATCCTGCTTGTTTTGTTTTTTGCGTTACTACCCTTTTACTGTCCGCAAAGCACTTTTCTGGTGCCGTTGCTGCTCATACTTATTTATACCACCTGTATTTCACTATCTCTTCGCCGAACTAGTGCACCTATTAGGTGTGTTGGGGACACAAGAGACTTCTTGCTTTGTGGTTGCGGGGTTGCATGAGAGGGATATCTTTGACCTCTTCCTCCCTGAGTTCGATAAACCTTGGGTGATCCACTTAAGGGAAACTTGCTGCTGTTCTACAAACCTCTGCTCTTGGAGGCCCAACACTGTCTACAAGAATAGAAGCACCCGTAGACATCAGTTGCACGAGTAGAACACAATTGTTTTGTGGGCGTTGATGCTTTGTTGTCTTTAGTTCGTGTACTTTTCATCTTGTAGCATGGTGGGATGAAGCGACCCGGGCTAACTTTACATGACCGCGTTCATGAGATTTGCTCCACGCTCGACATGCAACTTGTATTGCATAAGTGGCTTTGCGGTGTCTGTCTCTCCCACCATAGTGAAGATTCAATTTACTCTTTCTATTGACAACACTAGTATCACCGTTGTGGTTCATGTTCGTAGGTAGATTGGATCTTGCTCGAAAACCCTAAACCACGTAAAATATGCAAACCAAATTAGAGGCGTCTAACTTGTTTTTGCAGGGTTTGGTGATGTGATATGGCGATGATGCGATGATGAATATGTATGAGATGATCATTATTGTATTGTGGCAACCGGAGCCTTATGGTTGTCTTTATATTTCATGTTGTAGTATTATTTCAAAGTAGTTGTAATAGTTGCTACACACGGTGAACAACCATGAAGACGACGCCATGGACCTTGACGCTACGCGACGATGATGGAGATCATGCCCGTTGATGATGGAGATCATGTCCGTGCTTTGGAGATGAAGATCGAAGGCGCAAAGACTAAAGAGCCATATCATATCACATATGAATTGCATGTGATGTTAATCCTTTATGCATCTTATCTTGCTTAGATCGCGACGGTAGCATTATAAGATGATCCCTCACATTAATATCAAGATAATAAAGTGTTCTCCCCTCGTATGCACCGTTGCACAGTTCGTCGTTTTGAAGCATCTCGTGATGATCGGATGTGATAGATTCTACGTTCACATACAACGGGTGTAAGCCATGTTTGCACACGCGGAATACTTGGGTTTGCTTGACGAGCCTAGCATGTACAGACATGGCCTCGGAACACAGGAAACCGAAAGGTTGAACACGAGTCATATGGATGATATGATCAACATGTTGATGTTCACCATTGAAGCTACATCATCTCACATGATGATCGGTTTTGGTGTAGTGGATATGGATCGTGTACCACTAAACAACTATGAGGGATGTTGTATTAAATGGGAGTTCATTAGTAATTAGATTAAAACATGAACTAATTATCATAAACATAGTCTAAATAGTATTTTGAATTAATTTGAAGAATTGGCATCCGTTTTCTACTATGCGCTAGTCTTGTAATTGAGATAGAAATACTGTTAAGTCTGACAAGTAACCTTACGGACCGGTACCGTATTATTGTTAAAGAATCAAGAAATGATAAGTCCTATTGCAAACTTTTAGTAAACCTCACATTGCTGATTCAAAGAACAATGGTTTCAATTAGTACCTAGAATCATCTTGTCTCCGTGAAACTTGAAGTTCAAATCTGTTTGAAAAGTAAGGAGCTGAAAATTTTGTTTTCAGAAATAAGCGAGGTATGAGATATATGTGATATCTAAGCCCTGTTGCAAGGTGATAGAATATAATTTGGTGAGACTACATAAACTCATAAGTTTTATGGGAATGTATGAAGGTTGAAGACGCCAGGCGTCCCAATCCTCCAACTATTGGGGCACTAACGATATTCGCATATCCATGAAGTGATCGTCCTTAGTATGCACCGTTGCTAAGACTCGTCGTTTCGAAGCATCACGTGATGATCGGGTGTTATAGATTCTACGTGTGCATACAATGGGTGCAAGCTAGATTTGCACATGTAAATACTGAGGTTAAACTTTATGAGCCTAGCATGTACAGACATGGTCTCGGAAAGTCGTCATGATATGATGGATAAAGTTATGAGTGAAATTGTTCATCATATTACAAAGTTACTAATTGTAAAATCTGGAACACTTTCATATGATGATCAACTTCAAAGGAAGAACCTCAAGGTTATTGGTATTTGACCAATGGACTTAGAAGTTATTGAAGGTGAAGTGTTTTCTAAGAATAAGGAAAACTAAAAGAGAAACTACATAAAATATTTGGCAGAAAGAAAGAAAAGACTAGAAAGTCTAGCTCAGGTGTATATAAATGATGTACATGTTATGAATGTATTCCTAGTTTGGTCACACAATGAAATTCTTGGGTATCTGTACTATATTGGTTGGTATGAAGTGTCATACAAAACAACGCAATATAAGAATACAATGGCCTAAGTGACTGACAAGGAATATGATAGGAATGCACGTATGGAACAAAAATAAAGCGTTATTATGTTCGTCGTTGGCAATCTATCTAGCCCTTAGAATTTATAATAAAGAACTTAATAATTGTTATTTTGCTCTGGTCAAATGAAAACAATGAGTTGTTCAAATTATGACATTACTCCATGTACGATGGATAAGTTATTATAAATCCTAATGGTGAAACACACATGCATAACACTGACGCTAAAATGCCATAAGGCAAATGATTTGAATTCCACTTATCTGTGGAACCGCCATTTAGGTCATGTTAGAAAGGAACGCATGAAGGAACTTGATACGTCTCAAACGTATCTATAATTTCTTATGTTACATGCTAGTTTTATGACAATACTCACATGTTTTATATACACTTTACATCATTTTGATGCATTTTCCGGTACTAACCTATTAACAAGATGTCGAAGCGCCAGTTCTGTTTTACTGGTTTTTGGTTTCAGAAAATACACAGGAATATTCTCGAATTGGACGAAACAAAAGCCCACGGTCTTATTTTCCACTGAGCCTTCCAGAACACCGAAGAGGAGACGCAGAGGGGCCACGAGGCGGCCACCCCACATGGCGGCGCGGTGGGGCCCCTCGCCGCGCCGGCCTATGGGGTGGGCCCCTCGGGCGCCCCCCGACTCTGCCCCTTTGCCTATTTATTCCTTCCATCGCGAAAACCCTAGTACCGAGAGCCACGATACAAGAAAAGTTCCAGAGACACCGCCGCCGTCAACCCTACCTCGGGGGGTTCTGAAGATCGCCTCCGGCACCCTGCCGGAGAGGGGAATCATCGGAGGGCTCTACATCACCATGCCCGCCTCCGGACTGATGCGTGAGTAGTTCATCCTTGGACTATGGGTCCATAGCAGTAGCTAGATGGTTATCTTCTCCTCTTGTGCTATCATGTTTAGATCTTGTGAGCTGCCTATCATGATCAAGATCATCTATTTGTAATGCTACATGTTGTGTTTGTTGGGATCCGATGAATATGGAATACTATGTCAACTTGATTATCGATCTATCATATATGTGTTGTTTATGATCTTGCATGCTCTCCGTTGCTAGTAGAGGCTCTGGCCAAGTTAATACTTGTGACTCCAAGAGGGAGTATTTATGCTTGATAGTGGGTTCATGCCTCCATTGAATGTGGGACAGTGACAAAAAGTTCTAAGGTTGTGGATGTGTTGTTGCCACTAGGGATAAACATCAATGCTTTGTCTAGGGATATTTGTATTGTTTATATTATTACGATACTTAATGCAATTGTCTATTGTTTGCAACTTAATATGGAAGGGTGCGGATGCTAACCCGAAGGTGAACTTTTTAGGCATAGATGCATGCCGGATAGCGGTCTATGTTCTTTGTCGTAATGCCCTAAGTAAATCTCATAGTAGTCATCATGATATGTATGTGCATTGTTATGCCCTCTCTATTTGTCAATTGCCCAGCTGTAATTTGTTCACCCAACATGCTATTTATCTTATTGGAGAGACACCACTAGTGAACTGTGGACCCCGGTCCATTCTTTTACATCTGAAATACAATCTACTACAATCATTGTTCTCTGTTGTTCTTTGCAAGCAAACATCATTCTCCACACCATACGTTTAATCCTTTGTTTACAGCAAGCCGGTGAGATGGACAACCTCACTGTTAAGTTGGGGCAAAGTATTTTGATTGTGTTGTGCAGGTTCCACGTTGGCGCCGGAATCCCTGGTGTTGCGCCGCACTACACTCCTTCACCAACAACCTTCACGTGGCCTTCATCTCCTACTGGTTCGATAACCTTGGTTTCTTACTGAGGGAAAACTTGCTGCTGTACGCATCACACCTTCCTCTTGGGGTTCCCAACGGACATGTGCTTCACACGTCATCAGAACTCCATGCAAATGGATTTTTGGAGTAATTCGATTTTTTGAATCGTCTAGCGCTTGCAAATCTTTTCTAAAGAGAATGACTAAAATACCGTTCATAGGACAAGAGTTGAACGGACAACTAACTTAGTGGAAACATATATGATGATGTATGTGGTTCACTGGGCATAGTTGTGTGCGGGAGATTCTTCTACTTCATGAAAACTTCCAACAATGAATTAAGTATATATATGTGGATATATTCGATAAGGAAGAAGTTTGAAACATTTGAAAGGATTCAAATAAATTTCAGCATGAAGTGGAAATCATCGTAATAGAAAAGTCAAATATCTATGATTGGATCATGGGGGAAATATTTGAATTACGAGTTTTAGCGAACATCTAAGAGAGTTATGAAATTGTTCTAAAAACTTACATTTCTTGGAGTATCATAGTGATGATGTAGTATCCGAGAGACGTATCCAAACCTTGTTGGATTAATGATGAGATAAAATGACGCCATTATATTTTTGTGGATTATGCTTTAGAGACTACCGCATTTACACTGAATAGAGCATCATCATGATCCGTTGAAATGACACCATACGAGTGATGGCATGGGTATAAACCCTAATAGTCCTTTCTTAAATTTTGGTATGCGTAGCATAAGTAAATAAGTTTACAACTAAAATCGGATGAATGTCTTTGTTGGTTATCCCAGAGATTTGATTGGGAATCCTTTCCACTATGAAGTAAAAGACAAAAGTGTTTGTTAATATTACTGGCTTATTTCCAAGAAATTATTTTCTAGCGAAGTATTTGAGTGAGAGGACAATGGAACTCGATAAGGTTTATGAACCTGAGCATAATGATCAGAGTAGCACAACATCGAAAATGGTTCCGGAAGCGGCCACGACGATCATGGCTCCCATGACTACAAAGTGTTTTAGCCATGGAGATCGAAGTACCTATTGAACCTTGTAGGTATGGTTTACTTTGTGATCAAATAAATGATTTGTGGACAAAGATTGATTTTGAACAATGATAAACCAACTACAAACAAAGAAGTTATGATGGGCCCTGACTCCGTTAAAATGGCTGTATACATGAAATCCAAGATAGATGAATACTTCCGAAAGTAAATGGATCTATAAAATTGATGGACTTGGATGGAATATCCTTGAATAGCTCGACTTGTCGAAATATTGTTCTGACAAAGTTCAAAGAGTTGACTACGATAAGATTAGATCTTCCGTGGCGATGCTTATAGTCTATGTGGATTATTCTAGTAATCGCTACATTTTTCTTTTATGAGATATGCTAGTAGGATGGCAAAATACATAACTTAACAGAAGTGTGTATTAAAGGTGTATACAAGATACAACCAAGAGTTTTGCTGGCCCGTGGAATACTAGATAGGTATACAAACTTCAATTGGATGAAGTGAGTATCGCGGAGTTGGAATCTTCACCGGATGAAATATGTTGGAGATATGCCCAAGAGGCAATAATAAAATTGTTATTATAATATATCTTTGTGTTTATGATAATGTTTGCATACCATGCTATAATTGTATTAACCAAAATATTGATACATGTGTGTTATGTAAACAACAAGGAGTCCCTAGTAAGCCTCTTGTATAATTAGCTTGTTGATTAATAGATGATTATGGTTTCGTGATCATGAACATTGGATGTTATTAAAAACAAGGTTATGTCATTGATGAATGATGTAATGGACACACCCAATTAAGCGTAGCATAAAGATCACGTCATTAAGTTCATTTGCTATAAGCTTTCAATACATAATTACCTAGTCCTTCGACCATGAGATCATGTAAATCACTTATGCCGGAAGGGTACTTTGATTACATCAAACGCCACTGCGTAAATGGGTGGTTATAAAGGTGGGATTAAGTATTCAGAAAGTATGAGTTGAGGCATATGGATCAAGAGTGGGATATTGTCCATCCCGATGACGGATAGATATACTCTGGGCCCTCTCAGGTGGAATGTCGTCTAATTAGCTTGCAAGCATATGAATGGTTCATAAGAGACCACATACCACGGTACGAGTAAAGAGTACTTGTCGGAGACGAGGTTGAACGAGGTATAGAGATACCGATGATCAAAACTCGGACAAGTAAAATATCGCGTGACAAAGGGAATCGGTATCGTATGTAAATGGTTCAATCGATCACTAAGTCATCGCTGAATATGTGGGAGCCATTATGGATCTCAGATCCCGCTATTAGTTCTTGGTCGAGAGGTCTCAACCATGTGCATAGTTCACGAACCGTAGGGTGACACACTTAAGGTTTGATGTCGTTTAAGTAGATATGGAATATGGAATGGAGTTCGAAGTTTTGTTCGGAGTCTCGGATGGGATCCAGGACATCACGAGGAGTTCCGGAATGGTCCGGAGAATAAGATTCATGTATAGGAAGTCATTTTCCAAGTTTGAAAATGATTCGGTGCATTTATGGAAGGTTCTAGAAGGTTCTAGAAAATTCTGGAAGAAATCACCGTGGAAGGTGGAGTCCCAGGTGGACTCCACCTAGCATGGCCGGCCAACCCTAAGGGGGAGGAGTCCCAGGTGGACTCCACCATGGTGGCCGGCCACCCCCCTCCCAAGGAAAGGTGGGAGTCCCACCTGAGTAGGAGTCCCATCTTGAGTAGGTTTCGTCCTTATGGCAAGTTTTGTGTTGGGGTCTTATTCGAAGACTTGGACTACAACTCTTGGGGGTTCCACCTATAAAAGAGGAGCAAGGGGAGGCCGGCCACTCAAGCCTCCACCTTGGCCGCACCCCTTGAGGCCGGCGCCCAAGCCCCCCTCTCCCCAAACCCTAGCCTCTCCCTCCACATAATACTCCCGCAGCGCATAGGCGAAGCCTGCCGGAGTTCTCCACCACCACCGCGACCACGCCGTTGCTGCCGGGGTTCGAGGAGGATCTACTACATCCGATGCCCGCTGGAACGGGGAGAAGGACGTCGTCATCAACACCGAACGTGTGACCGAGTACGAGGTGCTGCCGATTGTGGCACCATCAAGATCTTCTACGCGCTTGAAAGCGGCAAGTGATCATCGGCAACAACGAGATCTAATCTCGTAGGCTTTGGAAATCTTCGAGGGTTAGTCTCATGATCTTCTCTGCTACCATCTTCTAGATTGGATCTTGGCTTGTTATTCGTTCTTGCGGTAGGAAATTTTTTGTTTTCTATGCTACGAATCCCATCAGTGGTATCAGAGCCGTGTCTATGCATATATTGGTTGCACGAGTAGAACACAATTGTTTTGTGGGCGTTGATGCTTTGTTGTCTTTAGTTCGTGTACTTTGCATCTTGCGGCATGGTGGGATGAAGCGGCTCGGGCTAACTTTACATGACCGCGTTCATGAGATTTGCTCCACGCTTGACATGCAACTTGTATTGCATAAGTGGCTTTGCGGGTGTCTGTCTATCCCACCATAGTGAAGATTCAATTTACTCTTTCTATTGACAACACTAGTATCACCGTTGTGGTTCATGTTTGTAGGTAGATTGGATCTTACTCGAAAAACCTAAACCACGTAAAATATGCAAACCATATTAGAGGCGTCTAACTTGTTTTTGTAGGGTTTGGTGATGTGATATGGCCATGATGTGATGATGAATTTGTATGAGATGATCATTATTGTATTGTGGCAACCGGCAGGAGCCTTATGGTTGTCTTTATATTTCATGTTGTAGTATTATTTCAAAGTAGTTGTAATAGTTGCTACACACGGTGAACAACCATGAAGACGGCGCCATGACCTTGACGCTACGCTGACGATGATGGAGATCATGCCCGTTGATGATGGAGATCATGTCCGTGCTTTGGAGATGAAGATCAAAGGTGCAAAGACTAAAGGCCATATCATATCACATTATGATCGCATGTGATGTTAATCCTTTATGCATCTTATTTTGCTTAGATGTGACGGTAGCATTATAAGATAATCCCTCACATTAATATCAAGATAATAAAGTGTTCTCCCTCGTATGCACTGCAGTTCGTCGTTTGAAGCTCTCGTGATGATGGATGTGATAGACTCTACGTTCACATACAACGGGTGTAAGCCATGTTGCACACGCGGTTTGCTTGGCGAGCCTAGCATGTACGGACATGGCCTCGGAACACGAAACCGAAAGGTTGAACACGAGTCATATGGATGATATGATCAACATGTTGATGTTCACCATTGAAGCTACATCATCTCACGTGATGATCTGTTTTGGTGTAGTGGATTTGGATCGTGTACCACTAAACAACTATGAGGGATGTTGTATTAAGTGGGAGTTCATTAGTAATTAGATTAAAATATGGACTAATTATCATGAACATAGTCTGAGTAGTATTTTGAATTAAATTTGTAGAATTGGCATCCGTTATCTACCATGCGCTAGTCTTGTAATTGAGATAGAAAATACTGTTAAGTCTGACAAGAAACTTAACGGACTGGTACCGTATTGTTAGAGAATCAAGAAATGATTAAGTCCTATTGCAAACTTTTATTAAACCTCACATTGCTGATTCAAAGAGAAATGGTTTCAATTAGTACCTAAAATCATCTTGTCTCCGTGAAGTTCAAATCCGTTTGATAAGTAAGGAGCTGAAAATTTTGTTTTCAGAAATAAGCAAGGTATGAGATATATGTGATATCTAAGACCTTATTACAAGATGATAGAATATAATCTAGTGAGACTACATAAACTCATAAGTTTTATGGGAATGTACGAAGGTTGAAGACGCCAGGCATCCCAATCCTCCAACTATTGGGTCACTAACGATATTCGCATATCCATGAAGTGATCTTCCTTAGTATGCACCGTTGCTAAGACTCGTCGTTTCGAAGCATCACGTGATGATCGGGTGTTATAGATTCTACGTGTGCATACAACGGGTGCAAGCCAGATTTGCACATGCGAATACTGAGGTTAAACTTTACGAGCCTAGCATGTACAGACATGGTCTCGGAAAGTAGTCATGATATGATGGATAAAATTATGAGTGAAATTATTCATCATATTACAAAATTACTAATAGTGAAATCTGGAACACTTGTCATATGATGATCAACTTCAAAGTAAGAACCTCAAGGTTATTGGTATTTGACCAACAAATCTAGAAGTTATTGATGTTGAAGTGTTTTTCTGAATAATGAGGAAAGCTAAAAAAGAAACTACAAAAGATTATTGGCAGAAAGAAAGAAAAGACTAGAAAGTCTAGCTCAGGTGTATATAGATGATATACATGTTATGGATGTATTCCTCGTTTGGTCACATAATGAAATTCTTGGTATTTGTACCAGATTGGTTGGTATGAGATGTCATACAATACAACGCAATACAAGAATACGATGGCCTAAATGACTGATAAGGAATATGGTAATAATGCACGTCTGGAACATAATAAAGTGTTATTATGTTTGTCGTTGACATTCTACCTAGCCCTTAGAATTTATAATAAAGAACTTAATAATTGTTATTTTGCTCTGGTCAAATGAAAACAATGAGTTGTTCAAATTATGACATTACTCCACGAACGATGGATAAGTTATTATAAATCTTAATGGTGAAATACACATACATAACACTGACGCTAAAATGCCATAAGGCAAATGATTTGAATTCCACTTGTTTGTGGAACCGCCATTTAGGTCATGTTAGAAAGGAACGCATGAAGGAACTCCATGCAAATGGATTTTGGAGTCATTTGATTTTTGAATCATTTGGCGCTTGCAAATCTTTTCTAAATAGAATGACTGAAATACCGTTCATAGGCCAAGAGTTGAACGGGCAACTAACTTAGTGAAAACATACATGATGATGTACATGGTTCACTGGGCATAGTTGTGTGCGGGAGATTCTTCTACTTCATGAAAACTTCCAACAATGAATTGAGTATATATATGTGGATATATTCGATAAGGAAGAAGTTTGAAACATTTGAAAGGATTCAAATAAATTTCAGCATGAAGTGGAAATCATCGTAATAGAAAAGTCAAATATCTATGATTGGATCATGGTGGAAATATTTGAATTACGAGTTTTAGCGAACATCTAAGAGAGTTATGAAATTGTTCTACAACTCACATTTTTTGGAGTATCATAGTGATGATGTAGTATCCGAGAGATGTATCCAAACCTTGTTGGATTAATGATGAGATAAAATAATATGACGCCATTATATTTTGTGGATTATGCTTTAGTGACTACCGCTTTTACACTGAATAGAGCATCATCATGATCCGTTGAAATGACACCAACGAGTTATGGCATGGGTATGAACCTTAATAGTCCTTTCTTAAATTTTGGTATGCATGGCATAAGTAAATAAGTTTACAACCAAAATTGGATGAATGTGTTTGTTGGTTATCCCAGAGTTTTGATTGGGAATCCTTTCCATTATGAAGTAAAAGATAAAAGTATTTGTTAATGTTACTTGCTTATTTCCAAGAAATTGTTTTCTAGCGAAGTATTTAAGTGGGAGGACAATAGAACTTGATAAGGTTTATGAACCTGAGCATAATGATCAGAGTAGCAAGCATCGGAAATGGTTCCGGAAGCGGCCACGACGATCATGGCTCCCATGACTACAAAGTGTTTTAGCCATGGAGATCGAAGTACCTATTGAAAGGTATGGTTTACTTTGTGATCAAATAAATGATTTGTGGACAATGATTGATTTTGAACAATGATAAACCAATTACAAACAAAGAAGTTATGATGGGCCCTGACTCTGTTAAAATGGCTATGCGCCATGTAATCCAATATAGATGAATACTTTTTGAAAGTAAATGGATCTATAAAATTGATGGACTTGGATGGAATATCCTTGAATAAGCTCGACTTGTCGAAAAGTTGTTTACGACAAAGTTCAAAGAGATGACTACGATAAGATTAGATCTTCCGTAGCGATGCTTATAGTCTATGTGGATTATTCTACTAATCGCTACATATTTCTTTTATGAGATATGTGTTACCCGCCAAAACCCACCGGCGAGCAGTGGTTAAGCAACACGAAGAGCCGGGAGGCTCCCAAGGCCGCTTAGTGGACCACGGCACCTCGCGTCGTCAAGTTTTCCAGCCACGTCCTGGCGGTTGCTAGGGCGTGCCACCTGACCTAGACCCGATCAGGAAGGTGTTAGATTGCTTCGATTAGCCTGCATGGTAGACACGTAAACGTTAAATACGAGCCCTATCGGCTCTCAGGTTGCCCTGTGGATCGGCTCAGAGCCGATCGCCCCATGGTTCATGTTGGATTTGCAATGGCATGGGGATCTGCTTGTCAAAACAAAGCTAAACCAATCTACGACGGTTTAGGGTTTTCACACTTAGGAACATCCTACGCGTTGTCGGGCCTAGCAGATACGAAAGATGATGAAAACTACCCCTACAAGAGGCCTAAAAACCAACATTAAGTCAATTCCCGGAACATCCCTTGCAGGAACGGTAAATAACACCTAACGCACTACCGGATCGTCCGACCCCAGCATAAGGCCTAATCATGCAGATATTAAACTAATCCTTGAAGGAACAAGGAGCAACTATAACGGATTGGATCTACTAAGTAACGAACAAGCAAGATGCTGCCCTTACACAGATAGCGTAAGGGCAGCTAGGTGTCGAGGGACGGCATTGCCCAGATATGCATAAGAAAGCATCAATGCAAGCCCCAAAACACCTAATGATAAGTAGTGCTACTCGCCATCAACAACGCTTCAGCACGAGTAGCACAAGGTAGACGAATAAACGTATACTGCCTAGATCGCAAGATGCGATCTAGGCAGCATGATGCTTACCCGGAAGGAAACCCTCGAAAGAAGGGGTGGCGATGCGCCTGATTTGTGTTTGTTGTGAACGTGATTGTCCTCTTTTCTCGATAACCCTAGATACATATTTATAGTCCAGGGGACTTTCTAATTCAGGCGTGCACCTAACCGTGCACGGGTTAAACTCTATCTTTTAATCTAAGATGCGATCTACTATATTACAGATACACGGGCAATCTAGCCCAAATCCTTCGCGCAAGGCCGCTTCAAAGATGCTCCACACGTGTAATCTTCAAGCCCATCTTCACTTACGGCCCATCTCCTGATTTGGCCAAAATCTGGTGATAACACATGCCCCCCTGGTTTTGGTAATGATAATTTCAAAACCACTCTGTTTTTCTTCAAGGGTCATGTCGTGGCAGGAGCAGAACCGTCGCAGTATTCTTCATCATGATGACTTGCCTTCTCAACTTTCTGCACGATTTGACATTTGGCACCACATCCTGTGTGAACATTAAATCTCTCCTTTTATTTAACCGCATCGAACAGTTCTCCTTTTCATCCCCTTCGCATTAGCACTCCCAAAAACCCTCCTGCGCCACCATGTCTTCTTCTTCTTCCTCCTCATCGGGTCTTTCCGTCCTCCTCCTCCCGCGAGCCGACACCGGAGTGGAACCCGGAGGAGGCCCATGCGGCCAACACCCGCCGCGCCATCGAGGCCGGGGACGAGAATAGCCACGACTTCTCCGTCTGGTCAGAGGACGATAAGTCCTTGACCGACGGGGAAGATGACCTCGCTTCCTCGCCAACGGGAATCGGAGGAGGAGAGCGATGACGATCGCTTCTCCCGGCGTCACCTCCTCCGAGGAGGCGAAGGAGGAGGAGGAGGAGGAGGACGATGGTCGACGAGCCCTGCGCCGTTTGCCCTGGCCCGGGAACCTCGGCGGACCCGACGCGGCACGGCGGCGGCGACGAGGAGGACGAGGACAACGAGGGTCTGCCGGCGGCCGCTGCAGCAGCGACGAGCCGGCCGGGAGCAGCGCCGACGGCGGCGACGACGACGATGACGACGACGACGAGGGCAGCAACGGCCCCTAGATAGGACCTTAGCATAGGGCCAGTAGTAGTAGACGGGGCAATGTATCCCCTAGTACTTCCTTTTGAGAGCAATCAGCTCCGTATGTAAGAAATCTCGTTTATCAATGGAGAATTTCCCCAATTTTATTTTGCCGATTTCCTTTATGCTAATTTAGCCGATTGTCACCTAGCCAATGCTCAATGAGCCGATGACAACGCATCGGCCCCTCATAATCCACCCTTCATCTTTTCGACTAAGGAGTGACCGTAAACTTGGTCAATGTCCAACAAGCCGATGTCCACGCATCAGTCCTTCACTTCTTCGACCGATGGCTTTGAGCTCTGGTGGACAATGTGGAAGACCAATGCCTCCAAGAGAGCCCCAGAACCGCTGCTGAAACAACTTGACGCTGAAGCCGATACTTCTGGAGAACAGATGTCACCTGCTCGCAAATCTCCTCAGTGATACTTTATAACCCTGCTCTGTTCCTTTGAAGAAGATTATAATAGAGGGCCAGCCGATAGAATCTCAATCGGCTTCTTAAGAACAAAGTATCTACCAAGTCAGTTGCCCCCCGAGCCTTAGTCAAGGCGAGAACCGCAATGAGCCAGCCAAATGGGCTACCATCGGCTTCCAAGTTGTAATGCAGAGCCAGCCGATTCCAACAAAATCGGCCTCCCAAAGCGAAAAACCTTCAGGGTGAGCTGTCCCCCTGAGCCTCTCCAGCTTCCATCGAAACGTGGCAAGAAAACTTACGCCCAAAGAGCTGACGTACTGAAAGGGTTCGGAAGGATCAACAAATCTATTCCTTGAACTAAGAAGCCTCAAATATAATGGCTCTCCAACTCCTCTTAGTTTAATTCTTGCGCTTTGCTGCTCAGATCGGCTTATCATCTTGGCAGACTGATGCAATTCACCCTTAACCTGATCTGCATGTTCATGCTGTTCTTGTTGTTGGTCAGGGTTGTGATCCCTCAAACTTGCCCCAGCTGATATTGCAGACAAATACCAGCGTCCTTAATCAGAAAAAAGCAAAATTGGCAATAGCGCCAAGACTGACGCTTCTGTTAGCACTGCTGAACTTGGAGACTTGCAAAAGGAGTTGGAGGTCCTTGAAGGATCAGTCACCGAACAATTCCATTAAGGAGTTCATCTAGTGGAGCCTCTCCATTAACTTGATAAGCGCTCCACTGGCTTCGCTATACGGTTGTACCTCTTGAGTCGATGTCTGCGATCGGCTGTAAAATGAATTTTTTACGGCCGATCTACTCATGTATCGGCCCCCATACTTCAATACCCATCATCATCGAAGAATATATCTTGAACTGCTGGGCATGGTGTCTTATCCATCTAAGTGCCCCCCGAGCCGATTCTTTCAAGTAATTGAGGGTATCGGCTCTTCAGGCATCCTCTGTTGGATCAATGCTGAACCCAAGCAAAACGTATGTCAAGGATAATTTTGGCCGATTGCTAGAATCGGCCTCCCTTTTCATTGCAATGCTTGACGATGGTTTGCAATTTCTTGGATTTCCACTGTAGCTACGTGACATGCTTGAGATAAGATTTTTGCTTTCGATTTTGGGGCCGATTGCAAGGATCGGCCTCGCCACGTTCGTCCATTGTCTTGGACCTTGCTACTCCGTCAGGATCATGGACACCATGTTTGTATCAGCCGATGCCTCTGCATCGGCTTTCGTCTGTTTAGGGCGCCATACTCTCTTTGGCGGGCGCGCCTTTGTCTCCAATGTTTGCTGAACTTTCACGGCCAGATCGGCCGTGCTTTCTTAACGTGTGCAGTGCTTGTGCCTCACCTCCAGGGTTTCGTAGCGTGCACCTACGCTTCGAGAATGGTGAGTCCATCGGGGCACCACCTTGGTCGGTGATACCTATCTTCTTCTCCATCGGACTCCTCAAAGTCTTCTTCTTGAGATGACTCAGCTCGCTTGTTCGAGGTGGGAGAGGCCCTAGACGCTCGAACACGAAACCTCGTTTGCTTTTCTTCGGCGTACGTGCAGGCGTTCTCGATTGTTGGAATCGGCTCATTCCACGAGTCCCGGCAATGTTTGAAGAAAGGACAGTCCCAATGCCTATCCATGTCGTCTTGCTCCCTTGACCTCCCTCTAGCGTGACGCTCGTGCCCGTCGTTGATTCTATCATGCGACGATACCTCATCCTGCATCGGACAGACGATATCTCTCATCATCTACGTCGTAGCGCCGACGTCGGTCATACTGCTGCTCATATTTGTTAAGGAGGTGCGCGGAGAGTGGACGTTGATACCGCACGCTTCTCACTTCTTCCTCGGTCAGGTACCGTCTATCATCATCTTGGGGCCGGTCGCTTGGATCGGCCTCCTTTTTATCCTTGCCACGGGAGTGGCTGCTCTCTGCTTTATCTTTGCCATGGCGGCTCACAAGCCCTGCCATGTTGACACCAAAAGAGAACTCTGGCTCGCAACTTATGGAGTGGCTAAGATCCACCATGTTGACGCCAGGAAACGGACGTGTGTCAACCTTCATGGCAAACTGTCCGAAAGTTAATCGGCCTGATTCTATCGCCATTTGAATCTGTGCGCGCAATACTTTGCAGTCGTTGGTGGCGTGAGTGAACGTGTGATGCCATTTGCAGTATGGCCTACCGTTCATCTCTTGTGACGTAGGGATTTTGTGGCCTTCGGGTAGCTTCAGCTGTTTCTCCTTCAGTAGCAAATCAAAAATCTGCTCAGCTTTGCTCAAATCAAATCAAACCCCTTGGAGGCCCTGGTTGATTCACCCATTTGCGGCACGGCACTGCCGTCCGAGCCCATTCAGCCACCGCGACTTCCGATCTTCCGAAGATCTTCATCTTCATCGGCATCGACCAGGCCTATCGTGCGCTTGTACTTGTCTTGGTACGATTCGGGTGGCGCTGTTCATATGAGGTTAGCCTCCGACCATGTGCGCCAACGGTGTGCTCCACTTGGAACGTCGAGATCCTTGAATGGCGCTGAAGTCCACGCCAACTCGAATGCTTCTTTCGATAAATGAACCGAATAACATCGGTTCTTGACGTTCTGAAACGCTGAATGTGTTGACTTTGTCTCTCTCGCCTCTGCCGAACCTGGGTCAGATCGGCGATGCCCGCTTCAGTGGCTTCTGAATGGTATTGAGTGTGGAACTGCTCTTCCAGCTGCTTCCATGACCGAACTGAATTTGGCTGCAGCGAGGTGTACCATCCAAAAGCCGGACCGGTGAGAGATTGTGCAAAGAACCTCACCCGTAGCTGATCCGATGCTGACACCATGCCTAGCTGGGCCAAGTATCGGCTCACGTGCTCGATGGAGCTAGATCCTTCTGATCCACTGAATTTCGTGAAGTCAGGGAGCCGATACTTAGGTGGCAGCGGGATCAGGTCAAACTCATTGGGATACGGCTTGGAATAGCCGATTATCTTCTTCTTCGGCAGGATACCGAACTGGTCTCTCAAGACTGCACTGATCTGATCCACGGTGGAGGCTGTAGCAGTTGAGCTTTCATGACTTGGTGCAGTGGCATATTTAGTAGCCACGCCCGCTTCTCGGCCTCTCCCAAACTCTGCTGCTCAGCCATCCCCTCCCGTAACAATCGCTCCCTCCGGCAATTTCCTCTTAGAAGATTGGATTGCTTGTGTCCGGTTGTTGCGATCGGCACGTATGTGCACACGTATCCGTGTGGGATCTCCTTAGGCGGCTCATATAAGAACGTAGTCGCTAGGATCACCTCAACCTTGTGACGACGTATGCCGGTGAACCTCGTTGATGTGGAGCTGCCATCGCTTACGGCAATAGTGGCCTGGTGTGGAGTTGCATCTCTCCCTGGTGAGTTCCTAGAACAGTCTGAGGGAGTCGATGCTTCATGATTTCTTGCACCACATGAAGCGCAATGCGCTCCAAAGTGTTCACCAGGCTCTCAGAATGCCGATGTAGCGAATGGGCCACAACGTAGTTGATTTCCTGTCGCAGGGCTCTGGTGCGTTCCTCCGAAGGGAGAGACAGATCCAAACCCTCGAGTACGCCTTGGGGAGTGAATCCTTTAAACCTGATGCCGTGCGACCGGTCTTCTCAAGGAGCCGATGAGTTCGGCTTCACGAGATGGCCTTCACTCATCGTATTTCTTCTTATGCTCGCAGGGAGATCCTCGTTTGATCGGTTCATCCGCCATCTCGGATGCGGTGTTGACGTGGATGTTGTAGAAGATGGTCCCACCGGGCGTGCCAGAATGTGTTACCCGCCAAAACTCACCGGCGGCGGTGGTTAAGCAACACGAAGAGCCGGGAGGCTCCCAAAGCCGCTTAGTGGACCCTGGCACCTCGCGTCGTCCCGCAAGTTTTCCAGCCCGTCTGGCGGTTGCTAGGGTGCCACCTGACCTAGACCCGATCAGAAGGTGTTAGATTGCTTCGATTAGCCTGCATGGTAGACACGTAAACGTTAAATACGAGCCCTATCGGCTCTCAGGTTGCCCTGTGGATCGGCTCAAAGAGCCGATCGCCCCATGGTTCATGTTGGATTTGCAATGGCATGGGGATCTGATCAAAACAAAGCTAAACCAATCTACGAGTTTAGGGTTTTCACCGCATAATGGAACATCCTACGCGTTGTCGGGCCTAGCAGATACGAAAGATGATGAAAACTACCCTACAAGAGGCCTAAAAACCAACATTAAGTCAATTCCCGGAACATCCCTTGCAGGAACGGTAAACAACACCTAACGCACTACCGGATCGTCCGACCCCAGCATAAGGCCTAATCATGCAGATATTAAACTAATCCTTGAAGGAACAAGGAGCAACTATAACGGATTGGATCTACTAAGTAACGAACAAGCAAGATGCTGCCCTTACACCTGGATAGGCGTAAGGGCAGCTAGGTGTAGAGGGCGGCATTGCCAAGCAGATATGCATAAGAAAGCATCAATGCAAGCCCCAAAACACCTAATGATAAGTAGTGCTACTCGCCATCAACAACGCTTCAGCACGAGTAGCACAAGGTAGACGAATAAACGTATACTGCCTAGATCGCAAGATGCGATCTAGGCAGCATGATGCTTACCCGGAAGGAAACCCTCGAAAGAAGGGGTGGCGCCTGATTTGTGTTTGTTGTGAACGTGATTGTCCTCTTTTCTCGATAACCTAGATACATATTTATAGTCCGGGGGACTTTCTAATTGCGTGCACCTAACCGCACCAGGTTAAACTCTATCTTTTAATCTAAGATGCGATCTACTATATTACAGATACACGGGCAATCTAGCCCAAATCCTTCGCGCAAGGCCGCTTCAAAGATGCTCCACACGTGTCCCGTGCTCTAAAAAGTTAGGAGCATATACCAGAATGATTCATGTGATGATCATTGGATAACAGTAAGAATATCCCTGAGTGCTTTAGAAGAACCAAGGATATATATAGTTTTATATGGGGTAATGACAAATAAATCGTTGTAAGGTGTTGCACCGATATTAGTTTGGTCACATATAAAAATGAAATTCAAATCTCAATTAGGCTAAGTGTTGTTTAAAAGGTAGCACAATGAGCTAGAAGTTGTCTATGCTAGATTTAGATGAGTTCTAAATATTGTGACGGATTCTACAAACGAAGGTTATGTCATTGTTTTGACAATGACTGAGGATGTTTAAGTCGAGGAGTTCTTTGAGAACTTGGTGTAGTTCCGATAGTGTCAGAACTTTGAAGCTATATTGTGTGTGACAATATTAGTGACATATTTCAGACCGCGGAATTAAGGTTCCACCAGAAGACCAAACATATTTAATGCCGACTCATTTGGAAAATGAGTGATGCGTTGAGACGCAAATGAATTGCAAAATACATGCGTTTCTGAGCGTGTGATCCGTTGACTAAAACCTCTCCCTGAGCAAAACATGATAAAACACCAAGAAGGCCAGGGTGTTATATCTTTACAAATGTAAACTAGATTATTGACTCTAGTGCAAGTGGGAGACTGTTGGAGATATGCCCAAGAGGCAATAATAAAGTGGTTATTATATATCTTTATGTTTATGATAAATGTTTACATACCATGCTATAATTGTATTAACCGAAACATTGATACATGTGTGTTATGTGAACAACAAGGAGTCCCTAGTAAGCCTCTTGACTAGCTTGTTGATTAATAGATGATCATCGTTTCGTGATCATGAACATTGGATGTTATTAATAACAAGGTTATGTCATTTATGAATGATGTAATGGACACACCCAATTAAGCGTAGCATAAGATCACGTCATTAAGTTCATTTGCTATAAGCTTTGATACATAGTTACCTAGTCCTTCGACCATGAGATCATGTAAATCACTTATGCCGGAAGGGTACTTTGATTACATCAAACGCCACTGCGTAAATGGGTGGTTATAAAGGTGGGATTAAGTATTCGGAAAGTATGAGTTGAGGCATATGAATCAAGAGTGGGATATTGTCCATCCCGATGACGGATAGATATACTCTGGGCCCTCTCGGTGGAATGTCATCTAATTAGCTTGCAAGCGTATGAATGGTTCATAAGAGATGACATACCACGGTACGAGTAAAGAGTACTTGTCAGGAGACGAGGTTGAACGAGGTATAGAGATACCGATGATCAAACCTCGGACAAGTAAAATATCACGTGACAAAGGGAATTGGTATCGTATGTAAATGGTTCAATCGATCACTAAGTCATAGTTGAATATGTGGGAGCCATTATGGATCTCCAGATCCCGCTATTGGTTATTGGTCGGAGAGAGGTCTCAACCATGTCTGCATAGTTCACGAACCGCAGGGTGACACACTTAAGGTTTGATTTAAGTAGATATGGAATATGGAATGGAGTTCGAAGTTTTGTTCGGAGTCTCGAATGGGATCCAGGACATCAGGAGGTCCGGAATGGTCGGAGAATAAGATTCATGTATAGGAAGTCATTTTCCAAGTTTGAAAATGATCCGGTGCATTTATGGAAGGTTCTAGAAGGTTCTAGAAAAGTCCGGAAGAAATCACCATGGAAGGTGGAGTCCCTCCACTCCACCTAGCATGGCCGGCCAGCCTAAGGAGGAGGAGTCCCAGGTGGACTCCACCCCATGGTGGCCGGCCACCCCCCAAGGAAGGGGTGGGAGTCCCACCTTGAGTAGGAGTCCCACCTTGGGTAGGTTTCCCACCTTATGGCAAGTTTTGTGTTGGGGTCTTATTCGAAGACTTGTAGGTCCAACTCTTGGGGGTTCCACCTATAAAAAGAGGGACAAGGGGAGGGGGCCGGCCACCAAGCCACCAACCTTGGCCGCACCCCTTGAGGCCGGGCTCCCCTCCCAAACCCTAGCGCCCCTCCTCCACATATCTCTCCCGCAGCGCATAGGCGAGAAGCCCTCCGGAGATCTCCACCACCACCGCCACCACGCCGTCGTCTCTGGGATTCGAGGAGGATCTACTTAGAGCTGCCCGCTGGAAGGGAGAAGGACGTCATCTTCATCAACACCGAACGTGTGACCGAGTACGGAGGTGCTGCCCGATTGTGGCACCGTCAAGATCTTCTCTACCGCTTTTGAAGCGAAGTGATCATCTTAAACAACGAGATCTAATCTAGGCTTTGGAAATCTTCAAGGGTTAGTCTCGTGATCCCTCGTCGCTACCATCTTTTAGATTGCATATTGGCTTGGTTTTCGTTCTTGCGGTAGGAAATTTTTTGTTTTCTATGCTACGAATCCCTTCATTACCATGTTATCACCTCCCATCACACAGAAATCTGTTCATGACAGTTGCAAATTAACGAAGCTAGCAGTTCACGAAATCAACGCTAGCTAGTACGAATGGTAGTTGATAACGATGCCACCTAGCTACTACGAATGACAGTTTATCACCACGGGGTAGTTCAACATACGGGGATCAAATTGGGTTCAAGAAACAGGGGATCAAAGGGGGTTCATCTTCTTCTTCTTCACTTCTTCACTTCTTCACTTCTTCATTTCTTCACTTCTTTTTCTCAGATGGGGGTGTTGCCTTTGGCTTCCCACTCTGCGCACTCTTGCCTCTTCTCCTTCCAGACATCATTGTCGCCTGCGTCCACGCCATGGCCGGTCTCTACTTCATAAAAAAATGACAACCTATTCGAAGAACTCATCCTCGCCCAACCTAGTATCCAGTTGTGAAGAATGCAGCAAGCAAGGACCAGCTTTACTTGAGTGTCAAAAGTGTGGAACGGTTTCTGGTCAAGGACCTTGAACCTGTTCTTCAATGCAGCAAAGGTCCTCTCAATGATGACTCTAAGGCTTGAGTGTCTCAGATTGAACAATTCTTTCGTATTCTGAGGTCGGTGCCTGGGAGAGAACTCGTTGAGGTGGTACCTTGTTTTCCTAAAGGGAGGTAGAATACCAGGTCGGCATGCATATCTAGCATCTCCAAGGTAGAACTTACCCTCAGGGATTTGCAACCCATCATGCCTTGACAAGCTACCGGCCAGGATGCTTGCATCATGAGCTGAACCCTCCCACCCAGCAAACACGTAGGTGAACCTCATATCGAAATCCACAGCTACTAACACGTTCTGGCTGGTGTAGTGCTTCCTCCCGCGGAATGCTGCAGACATTGATCTCGGTACCTTTGCAGTCACATGAGTACCATCAATAGCCCCAATGCAATCATGTAAAAAAAATAGCACACAGTCATGTTTCTGACAGTAGCACACATCTGATAGGTAGAACGAACATTTTGATGAAATACGGGAACCACCTGTAGCTATTCTTGATATTGGGTGGTGTGTTCGTTGATGCTGGCTTGATCATTTCACCTCTGAGCTCCCCAATTGCTTACAACACCTACGTACTGGAAGTACCGAGAGATAGTCTCCGTGGATCGCCTGAATGTGCTATGGATGACTCTGAACCTCTGGTTATGACCCACGACATGAAGAAACATTGCGACTTGTTCTTCGACAGAGGTGTGGATGCTATCAACCAGCAGTCCTCTCTCCTTGACGTTTTCACAAGTGCAAAGAAAGGAGCTCTTCTGATCCGAAGCATCTGGTAGCCTCTACATCGTTGGAGTTGTAGATATAGTTTAGGTTGGTAATCCTATCCTAATCTCGTTGTAACATAAGACCATAACTGACACGAGGAAAATCAGCATGCCTAACTACTCTCTTGTGCATCATCAGGATCCAAATGATGAGTGTTGCAACGCGATGCACAAGCTGGAGCTGGTCGGTCTACTCAAGCATGATCTATGCATTACAAACGGTCTTATAGAACGCAACTAGTTCTACCAATATGAATCTGACACTACAGTAGAGCAGAGGAGTTTCCCCTTACCTCTGTCATGTCGGACGATGGACACGGCCGAAAGCCGCCGCAGATGTGCGCAGGCTCCGCCGCGGCTGAAAACGAGGACCCTAGTCCGGCGCCGGAGACCGAAGGAGATGCGCGTTGCCAGATCTGGGTCGCCGCAGCCGCCGCTGGTGCCAGAATTGGGGGAAGGGAAAATTTAGTAGGGGGCTAATAGATAGGGTAACCGAAGAGGGAGGTTACCCCTACCTTAGCGCGCAACGTCGTTGGGATTTCGGTTTCTCCCGATGCCGAGGCGAAGCGCCCGCGCGAACGGCCTTGTCGATTTTCGTCTCGCCAGGCCCTATTCCTGAATTTTTTTCAAATTTAAACTTTTTGTAAATTTCGTTCGTCCCAAACTAAAGGGGCAAACCCATTAACGATTTCCTCTTAACGATGGTTATAAACCTTGGCTAACGGTCGATGGCTAGCTGCTCCCCGGAAGTAGTTACACGAGCCGACCACAGAAAAAATAACGTACACGAGAATCGGGCCCATCCAGACGAATAAGGCACGACTACGGCCCGAGCGCCAGTGGGCCTAAAACCAATGCCAAAGCTAAATTCGGCATATATTCCACGAGGAGAATCGATCGAGCGGACCCGAATTGCGTTCCACGTTTTATTCCCCGGTCCGCCTAATTTATACGCGGCCTCCTCCCTTATAAGCGCCGGTGGACGGAACCGGAAGACGGGACAGATATTTCCTTGAGGTCAAGTCGTCTCGTGCTCGTCCCCCTCGCCGTCCGCAGCCGGCAGCTCGCACCACCAGCCAAGGTGATTTTCCCCTTCCAATCTCTCCCTCGATTTCCCCTTGTCGATTCCGCGTTCGTCCCCGAACGCCGATTCGAGAACCCCTTGTGGTGTCGCGAGCGTTTGTCGCGATCGATTTGTGGCTGGCTCGTCCGAGCCAACCAGATCTACGGGGCTGGTTTGTTCCTGTGGAGGGTTTGGCTTGATTGGGTGGGGTTTAGGCTGTAGAAGGTGCGGTTAGGTCGTTTTGGTCCCTGATTGGACGAATTTCCGGAAGAATTTCCTGGCAATTCGGGTGTCTGATGTTGGGGATTTTTTTGGGGATATGGATGCGATTTGGTCTGATCTGTTCCAATAAGTAGTTTATCAGATAAGATCGTTGCGCTAGCTGTTTTGTTTAATGGGCAGGAGGAAGGTGCTGCCAGTTTTGATTTATATTATATATTTCCTGGTGCATAGGTTGGTGCATAGGTTGATCAATTGTGGAGCTTGGCATGTGTGATTTAGGAACGTCATAGGCTAATGTTATGTTAGCCGTTGTAGGGAATGTTAATTCTGTTGTATGAACTTTTACTTTCTATGTAGGTTTTGCAAGTGACCAAGGATTGGGCGTTATGTTTTCGTTTTGTAAACTGTTCCTACTTTTATGCTTCATACCCTGCGTCTATTCCGCAGATCCATCGAGTGTTGCGTTTATTGCATCACCTTATCTGCTTTATATAACTGTATTGCATGATTATAACATACTATGATTGTGAATTTCTTCTTGAGGGATATGTATTCCATTATGATAATTAATAACTTAATAGATGATTCCTTAAGAAGTGAGGATATTTTTTAAGATAATTCCATTATGTTAAAGTTCATAATCCATGCATCACTGGATGGCTTGTAATAATTGATTGGGATGTTTTGCAGCTCACACATCAAGACAACAAACAGAGCCTCGTCTGTTTGGGGCCAATCAAACCCAACAGCCAAGGTTCATGTCTGATCTGGACTCCCAGGTTCCATCTGCTTTTGGTATGGATCATTCTCATATTGTTTCATTGCAACGTTACATCTGCCAATCTATAGCAATTTGATAGTCCTTATGACTTAAATTATGTGTTTATTTATGTTCTATCTTGCCCTGAATAACCTTTATATTGTTCCCAGTAACCAATCCCGTCAAGTAACTGGATACCAATATTTATGTGATTATAAGTTGTTGCATACAACCATTTTTTTTCCCAAAAAATTGCAACAATCTCAAATCACCTTTAGTTACTTATTAGTAGAAGGGCAAATTAGTACCAACAAACCGATGGATCTGGAGCAGAACTCTGCTGAAACATTTGATATATGTGGCGGCGGGGAGTGACTGGGTATGCCAGGAGTGGTTAGGATGGATGTATGCTTGGCGTCTTGCATAAAAGACAGTCATATGGTCTTTTGACGGTAAAGAGTGCAGAAGAGTTGATTTTTGGACGAGTTAAATGGAACCGGACATAGGGAGAGGGGGAAGGTGTTCTGTCTGTTATATAACCAAACTAACCTTCCTTGATGAATATTGATCGATTAGTTCTTATCATGGGCTTTGGCTTGCTTTTAAAACGTGCTATTTTTTCATCCGGAAAGCATAGAAGCACTCCTCTTAAGATGTATGTTCAGAGATCAGTATGTTACATAAACATGTTACTTTTGGTTTGCCTGCAGTCTCTTATGGTTACCTTGCATAAGCATCTATCCATATATTGATGTCTTTGCATCTTGTATGTAGATCCGTTTGCTGAGGCAAATGCTGAGGACTCTGGCGCTGGTGCCGGATCAAAAAACTATGTGCATGTGCGTGTCCAGCAGCGCAACGGAAGAAAGAGTCTGACTACTGTTCAGGGATTAAAGAAAGAGTACAGCTACAACAAGATTCTCAAGGATCTCAAAAAGGAATTCTGCTGTAATGGTACTGTAGTCCAGGATTCAGAACTAGGCCAGGTACAACGAAATTGTTTCCTTTTTTTTTGTATCAAAGTTCTCTAACGTAAATGTGTGTATGCTGATGAAATGTTCTTCTATATTTCAGGTCATTCAACTCCAAGGTGATCAGCGTAAGAATGTTGCTACTTTTCTAGTTCAGGTAATTCATGATACCATTGCATTTTGTCATACTTATTGACTGTTGTGTATATCTGTTAATCTGATGATAATTTCTGTTTTTGCCAGGCTGGACTAGCAAAGAAAGAGAGCATTAAGATCCACGGATTTTAGGCAACACATAAATGCTTGTGTGTTGTCACAGAAGCTGGAAGTTGTCGTATGCCTGGTATTCATATAAGACATTTGAATTAGTAGTGGTGCGAGGCATCTGTGGTTGATGCGTGCATTTAAGACTTGAATCGGTATTGGTGTGTTTGATGCGAGTTGGCATACCCTATGGTTTGTTTGTGCTACCAGTATCAAAGTATGGTTTATCTGGGTTATTGTCTACTAAATAAATGTACTTCTGGCTTGTCATCCTGTAATCATTTGTCTCTAGTGTGCTGTGTGCTCTGTGATTTTCGTTTAGTTTGTTCTCTTGTTCAATTTTTCTATATTCTAGATATGATGCATGGATGGAAATGAGTTTATTGGGGCCATTTGCTTTTAAGCTTTGGCAATGTGATGCATGTTGATGCTAGACGGTCTGTATGATTACAGTAGGTGCAGCGTCCAGACTTCATCATTTCATCATCTTGATCAAGGTTCCTCTCGTGCTGCTTCCAGAAGCATAGTACAAGATGTAGTCTGTAGAGCATCAGCCCCAGCCCTGTCCTGCTCCTAAATTTTATGTTAACCTGCTTAGTATTTTAAGAAAACAAAACAGTAACAGATTAGTAAAGCTGGAGTTTCAGTTTCTTTATCTCCCAACAAATCAAAGCCAACCCATTGATCTGCATGATTCAGCTTACAGGAGCATTTTGTTGCTGCAGCAGGAAGTAAAGGTTGAGAATTGTGAATTGTTCCTTCTTTTTTACGGAACTGACAGCTTGTTGGTTCTAGTCCATCTTCTATTCGCCAGATTATCTTTTGTTATAGTGGATTACCTTTTGTTATAGTGGAACCTTTAGATCAGCCAAAGCCAAAATTTTGATTTAAGATGACTTTTGGCCTTCCAAAGATGCTTAAAATACCATCTTTTAATCTCATTACTGCACAAATTTCTTATACATTGATGATTTAACTGAAAATTTTCCACATCTGGTTCCCTCAAAACAGTCTTGTCTTGGTCATTCTTCAGAACCACACTGATAGATTCAGCAGCTCCCTCATCTACCCTTGTAGTTCCATATTGAGGCATCTTCTAAAGGTCAGGTTGCCACTGTAACATTTAGCTCATTGATGATATGAAAAGTTACTGGAACTTTTAATGGTGTTGACCCACACCAAGCATCGCCCTAGAAATTTGTTCTTCTGCCCATACTCATTTTTCTTCACCCAGAAATACCTGCCTGACATGTACCACCAAAGTGCCTAACCCATAGCTTGTGTTTGATGCCAAAAGTACCACCCTCGCCAAAATATTCTTCCAGTCTCCACATCATTTACACATTAGATTTACACTGAATTTAGTCATCAGATCTTTAACACCCAACTGTTCCGGGAAGATAGTGATCTTAACCGATTGTTTTAGGGAGATTCGTGACAGCCGACGTCCCAAAAAGCGTGGTGAAGCTTGTGTATCACAACCTGTTTGATCAGCTAATAACAAGCGTGGTGAAGCTTGTGTATCACAGATTCATTCGTTGCTAGATCATCAGATAAAAAGGAGGCGCAAAACAAGTATTCCCTCCATCCATAAAAAAAATGATGTCTTAAATTTGTCTGAATTTGAATGTGTCTATGCACCAAATAGTGTCTACATAAATCCAAATTTTGACAAATTTAGAACATTCTTTTCTGGACAGAGGTAACTAGAACTTCACACACCGTAATAGCTCTACCGTACCAAAATATCGCTATATAGTTGATTGTAAATTGTTGTATATACCAGCATTTTCTTTTTCATGTTTCTTGTTTCCTTAGGACAAGGCTTTGCCCAAGAATCGCTCCATCAGTACTCTACTATTTTTGCTTGGCACCTGCAGCTGCAGCCAGCAGTCTAGTCTATGCAAACATCAATTCATGAGAAACAAGAGGAAGTCCAGATCGACCCCGCATCTCTCCTATTCTATCATCACACACAAAAGAGCAACCTGAACTTGGTCTGAGCAGAGCAGAGAGCATGAACATACACCATATTCAGTTCGACATGACACGTAAATTCACCCGCTGCCTGTACATGTAGTGTGTCAAGGTGGGATCCCGGTGGGATGTCATTTTGTACTATGTAGTTCAAATTTTGATGTCAAAATTTGTACTAGAAAAATCAAATTATACTACAAGTGGGACAAAAGTGGGATCCCACTTGACACCCTTATGTACATGTTCCTGCCTACGGACCGGCCGTCCCCGCACTGCCACCGTCGACGACGTTCCGGCCGCACCTGAGGTGTATCTCGTAGCCGCAGGCGATGCACTGGTACGCCCAGCCGAACCCCTGCTCGTCGCACTCGCAGCACATGTACGGCCCTCCCCCGGACTGCCCCGACACGATGCTCAGCTCGTGGCGGTGGCCGGCGTGGAGCAGCGACGGCGCGTACGCCTTGGCCTCCTCGTCCTCCACCTCCCGCAGCAGGAAACTGCTCGCTAGCGCGCGCGCGCTACCGAGAACTGTTTCGCTGAAGGGCGTTTGGTTCTGGGCCGGCCCATATGCGAAGCGTCAGATTAAAAAACTGAATTAAACAAGCTTGAGCTGGGATTCGATCCCGGGACGTCAAAACGATAACCCAGTGGCCGCTGCCGCTGGGCTAGTGTGCTGTTAACGATAAACATTGCTCACCAGCGTTGTTATCTATTTCCATTCTTCTTTCTTATATTAAATATTTATTTTTCTTCTTTCTTATTATACATTCTTTTCTACATGTACGGCTTCTTATTATTTTATTTTATTATTTCGTACATTATTTTATTATTTTTTCTTTTCATGTTTTCATGTTTTATTTCATTTCTTTTTTTCTCTCAAGTGTGGTAGTTATTCTTGTTGTTCTCTAAGCTAGGCCGTTGTTCCTTCCGTGTAGGTCGTTGTTCCCCTCTATGTAGGTCGTTGTTCCCCTCCGTGTAGGTCATTGTTCCCCTCATCTGGGTCACTGTTCCCCTCCATGTAGGTCGTTGTTCCCTGGAGTGGTTGTTACTCTCTGTGTAGGTTATTGTTCCCTCAGTGCGGGTCATTGTTCCCCTCCATGTAGGTCGTTGTTCCCCTCCGTCTAGGCCGTTGTTCCTCTCCGTGTAGGTCGTTGTTCCCCTCCACGTAGGTCGTTGTTCCTCTCCGTGTAGGTCGTTGTTCCCCTCCACGTAGGTCGTTGTTCCCCTCTGCCTAGGCCGTTGTTCCTATCCGTGTAGGTAACTGTTCCCCCAAGTCTGGATCACTGTTCCCCTCCATGTAGGTCGTTGTTCCCCCGCCTAGGTCGTTGTTCTTCGTGTATATTGTTCCTCGTCGGGTCTGTTCCCCTCCGTCTAGGCCGTTGTTCCTCTCCGTGTAGGTCGTTGTTCCCCTCCACGTAGGTCGTTGTTCCCCTCTGCCTAGGCCGTTGTTCCTATCCGTGTAGGTAACTGTTCCCCCAAGTCTGGATCACTGTTCCCCTCCCATGTAGGTCGTTGTTCCCCCCGCAGGTCGTTGTTCCCCTTCGTGTAGGTCGTTGTTCCCCTCCACCAAGGCTTTTGTTCCCCTCCCGTCTAGGTTATTGTTCCCCTCCATCTAGGTTGGTGTTCCCTTCTATCTAGGTTGTTCCCTATTGTCTAGGTTGTTGTTCCACATCATCTTGGATGTTGTTCCCCTCTGTCTACGTTAGTGTTCCCCTCCGTTCAGGTTATTGTTCCTCTCTGTTTGGGATCTTGTTCCCCTCTGTCTATACTCTTGTTCCCCACCGTTTTCATGGTTGTTCTCCTCCACTTAGGTTGTTGTTTCCCAGAGTATAGGCTATTGTTCCCTTTTGTTCCAATTATTTCTTCTCCGTCCAGAATGTTGTTCCCTTCTGTATGGGTTATTGTTCCCCTGCGTCTAGGTCGTTGTTCCCCTGTGTCTAGACCGTTGTTCCTAATGTTTTTGTTCTTTAATTTTATGTGAGGCTGATTTGATTCTACTGCTCTAAAATAATTGGCTAGTTTAATTTTTCACGTTTGGGAAGTATTTGTCGTGTAGACACTAGATTGTTTTCCGTCGTGTGTTGTCATATCATGTAAACACGCAAAGCTGCAACTGAAAATCAATAGTCTAAGCTAACACGAGTGCATGTACAGCCTATATCGATCAGTACTAGCTAGCTGCAGCAGCACACAGATTAGATGCATTGCATGCATAGCGACAATATCACACACTGACACACGCATGCATTCCTAGCATGATCAGCTCGCATGCACATGCATGGAATTAGCGGCAAGGTCTGATACAAGTGCCTTTTAATATCAGTGTGTACAGCCGCGAGCTAGCAATAAGAAGAAAAAAAACAGACCACGTAGTACTACGCTCGGTTCACCACCACTAGCTGGTTCCATGCATGATCGTATTTTTCTGTCATACCAAAGCAGCGCTTGACACAAGGACAACGTCTAGCACGAACTACATGCGAATAGTGGGCCACACGAGGTACACGACAGCCTACAGCGCGTCAGGCCCAAAGCATGCAAGCGCAGTGTCGGCCCGGTGGCAGATACGGGTTTAATTTTTAGTCCCACCTCGGAAGTTTGAGAGGAGATTGACCAGTTTAAATACCCCGCCGGGCAACTACAGGTCAAGCAGTTGTTCTGTGGGTCGTAGATGTTCATGGGCCGCTGAACTAAGAAAGGCCCAGTGAGCGAAATGAACGAACCATCCCATATTGGGCCGCTCGTAAAATAAACTACCTGTGCGATGTGGAAGCAAGGGGGCGCGCGAGCGCCAGCGAGGAGGACCCCCCGCAGCATCCTGATCTGCTCGTCGGTGAAGGGGAACGCCATGTCGAAGTAGAGGTTCACCAGGTTCCTCCCCTCCCTCGTCACCGTCTTGCCGTCGGGCCCGATCACCACCAGCGTGGGGATCTCCCGGACGTCGAAGTACCTGGCCAGCGCCCGCGACGAGGCGCCGTCGCCGTCGTAGGGCAGCGCCAGCCACGGCATGTCGCCGCACGACCGCAGGTACCCGTCCTCCTCCTTGTCCATGGGGATGTACACGATCTCGAAGTCCTCGGACCTGCCTTTCAGGTTGATGTATATTGCGGCCAGCCGCGCGGTGAACTTGAGGCAGGGCTCGCACCGGTGCGCCGAGAAGTAGAGCCCCACCGTCTTCCCGACTAGGCTCGAGATTGGAACCTGCAGCTAGCCCTTAGACACTGGATGCATGCACATGCAGGATGCCATGATGCGATCAATGACAATGCTTGCTAGCTCATGATCCACCTTTATCGAAAAAGCTCATGATCCACCATGCGCCTAGAGCAATGAACACACGTACGGTACCTGGTCGCTGGCACCGTTCACGTAGCTGACGGAGAAGAGCTTCTCCAGCGTCTGGGAGGCGAACTTAATCTGCTCGTCGGCCTCCAGCTCCGCCACCCTCGCCGGCGTGAACGGGAACGCCGGATCACCATACCGGAGCACGAGCTCGACGGCGTCGGAGCATATGACCTCGCCGTCGGGAGCCAGCACCACGAGGCGCGGGATGCCCTCGACCTGGAACGCCTGGCTGAGGCCCTTCTTGCGGCGGAGGTCCCCGAAGGGCACGGCGGGCCACGGCATGTCGCGGTGGAACCGCTCGAAGGACGGCGCGTCCTCGTCGCAGGACACGAAGACGACCTCGAAGCCGACGCCGCGGTCCCTGAGCTGGCCGTACGCGGCGGCCAGCGCCGGGGTAAAGGCCTCGCACCTCGGGTACCAGTTGGCCGCGAAGTACAGGGCGACCACCTTGCCCTCCAGCTCCGGAAGCTGCACCTGCATGCGTGGAGAGGACACGTGTTCGCTGCTCTTGGTTAGACACGAGCCATGATCGTGACTCGCGGAAAAGGAAACGAAATGATGGCGAAAAGAGAAGGAAAAAACAGAAAGGAATAGTGCGGGCAGAAAAAGAAGACTGTCGACCTTTGGATAGACAGACACATGTCGAGAGGTACGCTGGGTATTCTGATTCTTGACGTGTGTACGATTGTACGAATACGGAACGCTCAGGTCGTAAAGGCGGAGGTTTGGTTATGTGAAAACCACCTTTTCATCAGTCGTAAAAATTGGATGAAAAAGCGAATTACAGGAGTTTCTGAGTAGTTTACTCTGGCTCATCGAGATGAAACTTCTAGGCAAAAATTCACAAAGAAGAAAACAATCTAGGGATCTTGTTTGGGATTGGATATAGGGCTTCTTTGGGAGGAAAATACACCAATGCTCATGCTCATAGGTGTATTTTTTGTTTCCCGGAGAATTTGAATTTATTTTTCAATAGTTAAAATTACCACAATTTTTGGGGTTTATAGGGTGCATAGCACCCGTGTGCCAAAAATTCGTAAGAGCTAGCGAAAAGGGAGGCCAAGATTTTACCATCACGCCCTTTCATTTGAGCTATTCAGTTGCTTGAGGTGTGATAAGGCCATGATTGCATCAACATAAAGTTCATTATTAGCTTGATCTTGAAACTGAATTGCTAATTCTAAGTCCAAGTGAAAGTTAACCTAGTGCTCACTCAAGTTCACCACCAACAAAAGTTTCAAGTGAGATTGTAACTTTGATATTTTGTTGCAAATGGATTGCAACCGATTTTTTTTTATTAATTGCAAGTAAAGTTAAAAAGTTAAGTGAGATTTTTCAGACTTAGGTCCCACCATTTGCTTGTAGTTGATCGAATCCAGCTAACAGGGTTGCACGTAGGGAAAACAGCAAGGAACACCCAAACCGAAGAAGGAAGCAGAGAAGAAAGGCGAGAGCACCGAGTTAGCACGAGAAGCAGCAGGAGCATGAAGTGGAGTGGAGGACATGGACGCACCTCGTCCCCGGAAGGCGAGACGAGGGAGCCGACGGGCAGCACGGCCCGGACGCGTCCGGTCTCCGTCTCCGTCTCTGGCGCTCCCTCCACCTCCGGGTCTCCGACCATGCCTCTGATCCGGCACTACCCTCTGATCGGGCACTTCCCCTGTGTCGGATAGGGGCAACGGCGGTAGACTGGGAAGCTTATCAAGCTGAGGTTTGTGCTGACCCTCGCCTGACGAGCTACGACGGGAATAAATAAATGAAGGATCAGGGCGGGGGACGACGCCGCATCTGCGACGCTTTTTCACAGAGGCGAGGCGTTCACGTCATCGATGGAGGCTGTAGCCACGCCAGTCGCAGCGGTTCCTTTCGAGAGAAGGACGCAGCGGCGATCGGAGTGGTGGTGGGCTGGCGTTGGCGCAGCTGTCAGGCTGGGGAGGCAAGGCAACGGGGCCCGTCGCCTTCTTGGCGCGTGGGGTACGTGGGGTAGGCGAGGCAAGGCAAGGCTAGCTAGACACGGTGGGGCGGGGAAAAGAAGGGCAGTCGACGCTAGTGCGCCGCGAGCCCGACCGGCGGGGTCCCGGTCAGCACGTCCCGTCCAGTCCATGAACCGTTTCCGGCCAACAACGTGTTCCGGTTTGGTAGGCTGCATACTCTTTGGTTCGCATTGGGCCAGCAATTTTTCATTTAGTTGCCTCCCCGTATCACGTTATTGCATGAATTGGTTCTTAAAGCATACTCGGGCCAAACTCTGGAGGAACGTCTAGTTCGGTGGTTTCTGGACAAATCTCGTACTTAGCGCATGCAAAAGGAAATCTTTCGATGCAACTTGTGCACATGCAGGCTCACTCTCTCTTATACTTCACACACCCTCTCCTCAAATCAACACAAACATAGTCCAAATCGAAATAAGTTGTACATAAAAAAGATGTGTGTCGATGATAGGAATCATTTCCTACAATCAGTTTCGAGTTTCATCAGTCGTGAATCGTCAATTTCGTGTATAGTTTTAGGGAATTTTGTCTGGTTCGTCGTACACGCTCAACCCTTAGTTTTCCAGTTTTCAGCTCTAGTTTGAAACCGTCACCGCTCCGACGGGAGGGTTGCCATGTTGACAGGTTCGCGTTTCGGTGTACGGCTGGGGGCGCGTTGGTGTTGAATTGGCCGTTTCTTCGATTTGTGTTGGTATTGTTGGAGAGCTCACCCAGCTTTCCCTCCGCAGAGCCCGGAGGAGCTGCTACAGCCCCTCCGCCGCCCGCCGTCCTGCCTCCTACCTTATGGCGTCGTCCACCGCCGAGCCGCCCCCGCCCCCACCGGAGGCGGAGGGGCTCCCGCCTCCACCAGATCTAGATCTACCCCTTTCGTGGAGTTTGTATGTCCATCGGTGTGCCAGCTGTTCGCGTCGCCGCGAGAAGATTGGGAATCGGAGGGATCTAACGCATGGATTCCATCAGGTAAGCATCGTGCCTATTGTGAATTAACAGTAGGCAGTTTTTGAGCGCCAATCGTTGTTGCTCAACTAGCTGCGTTGCTTTTCGAATAGGATTGATCCAGTGCTGGCTTTTCAGCTGGTGGTTAAAGGCTGGATTCTAGCTTTACGCGTGATTCTAAACGCTATAAGAATGGGTTTTACTTCGCTGCGGTGGTTGCAACCACCATCTCGTTGAAGAATTTGAAAGCTAACATCTATGCTCAGTACGGCTGGAGCTCTCTCGAAGCAGTTCATTTCGAATATTTGCACAAGGATGGAAGATTTGTTCCACTAATTTCCGACGACGATCTGGGAATTCTTTTTGCTTTGAATGCTTCTTGCCGGTTTGGTAAAATTCGTATCCATGTGGACAGGGGCCGGGCATCATCTCTCTCTGGTGTTGGGGCATCATGGGTGGTCGGAATCTGTCTTCTCTCTTCTCCTCTTCTAACGGTGTGCTTGTGGCCTCCTTGTAGGTCACACAGCCCTCTGTCCCAGTGCTAGTGGTAGCCAGATCGTTCGTACGGTCGATGTGGAGGACGATGCAGACATTGAGGATCAGTCTCCTCAAGATGATGAGGATGAGTTGATGTTTCCTGAATTGGTAGATCGATGCAGTAAGCAGGCAATGGAGGATCAATACATGGAAGATATTGCTTTTGGTGCCAGTTGATGACACTGATGATGAAGAGAAGAATGAGAATGATGACAACCTCGTTTTAGCCGATTACGAAGGTGAAGACTTGCCAACAATTGAGTGGAGCAGGGAGGATCCTCAGCTTGTAGAAGGCACCGTGTGCCGTAATGCAATTACTACATATCACATTCTCACTAAGAATAATTTTGAGGTTGTTAAAAGTGGGCGAGTAGGTTCACAGTAAATTCCCATACCCAAGGTGTGGGAGGTTGCATGCATCCACAATGCGCATAAGCAGCTTGGTTCAGGTACTACGCCAACCAGTTGTGTATTTAGATCACGGTGTAAATTTGTTATCTATTACGACATCTTATCATTATGTTTCAGATAAAGAAGAATAAGGAGATCCATAGGTGTCCACCTCAGGGGAGAAGAGCTGAAAACAAAGCAAAGACTAGGTGGTTGGCAGATATAATCCTAGATTGGCTGAGAGAAGATCCTTCGCTTGGTCCATGACACTCGTAAAAGGTGGTTGAGAAGTATAAAATGAAAGTACCTTACATGAGGATGTTCTATGCAAAGGAAATGGCTCTTGACAAGATCAATGGTCCATGGAATGAAAGCTTTCAGTTGCTTTACACTTTCAAAGCTGAAGTGGAGATGGCTAGTCCAGGCAGTGTTGTAGCGATAGACAAGCATACAGTTCCCTACAAATTGAAAAGCGGGAAGGTAATGCACAAGGAATGTTTTAGAAGGGCTTTTGTTTGTTTCAAAGCTTGCTGGAAAGGCTTTTTGGACGGTTGCAGGCCTTATTTGGCCGTGGATGCATCAGCTCTTCATGGCAGGTTTAAAGGACAGCTAGTTGCTGCTACTGCAGTTGATGGACATATTGGATGTTCCCTGTTGCTTATGGGGTTTTGGAGGTTGAGTCACAGGAAAGTTGGACTTGGTTTCTGCAGAATTGCGACCTTATAGGTCATCCACCAGGACTTGTTATCCACACAGACGCTTGCAAAGGTTTGGAGACTGCAGTAGAAGCAGTATTCCCTAGTGGAGCATAGGGAATGTATGCGACACTTGGTACAGAATTTTACAAAGAAATTCAAGGGTAAAGTTTTTACTGACAACCTATGGCCAGCTTCATACACATGCAGCTCTAGGAAGCATCTGTTTCACTTGGATGTGTTGTATAAACAAAAACCTGGGGTGAAGGAGTACTTGGATGAACATCATGGTAGGGTGTGGTCAAGAAGCCAATTCAATGAAATTTGCAAGGTAGACTATGTAACAAGTAACCTTGCGGAGAGTTTCAATTCAAAGGTCAAGTCATTGAAAGGGCTTATGTTGTGGCAAATATTTGATAAGATTAGGGAGATGATCATGATAAAGATCGATCTGCGTCAAAGAATTGCATCCACAAATTATGTTGGCCATCTCATGCTCCCATCTTTGATTAAGTCTTTGCATGAGAGGGCAAAACAATTGAGGATGCAATGCGTCAGAAAAGGAATGGAGGCTGAGGTAACCTACACTGACAGTAAAAACAGGCAGTGGAGGTATCTAGTGAGTTTGGTTGGTAGGACATGCCATTGTAGGGGATGGCAGATCCGTGGGATACCCTGCATACACGCATTGTTTTTCATGAGTGTTATAGGGGGTGAAGATGGTGAAGTTGATCAGTATGTGTCAGAGTATTTCTCTGTTGCCAAATTTAGGGCTGCATATGCTATGAATGTTCCTACCTTGTTGGGAAAAGACCAATGGATGAAAGTCGATCCAGGCTTCAAACTGTACTCTCCAGTATTGACTAGACCGGCAGGTAGGCCGAGGAAGAATAGGATCAGAGCTAGTGCAGAGGGTGGTGCACCGATTCGAAAACGTAAGTGCAAACGTTGTGGAATCCCTGGACACATTGCTAGGCTTTGTAAAAATGGAGTTGACCCAGCTTTTGGAATGGAAGATCAGGCGAGAGCAGAAAATGCAGAGGAGAATGAAGCAGCAATTCAACTTGAGATTGAAGCGGCAGTTCAACATGAGGTGATTGAAGCAGCAAATGCAGAGGAGATTGAAGCAGCAGTTCAACATGAGGAGATTGAAGCAAAATGCAGAGGAGATTGAAGCAGCAATTCAACATGAGGAGATTGAACCGATGGATCGAGAGCGGAGGGAACAGATGGATGTAGAGCTGCTTGAACCGATGGATCGAGAGCAGAGGGAACAGATGGATGTAGAATGGCTTCAACCGATGAGTCTAGAGGAGAGGGAACAGTATAGTCGAGAATGCCTCGAAAGTAGTAAGGCCATGACAGAAGCTAACTTCGAAGAGTACATGGCAGAAGAAAAAGCACAAGCTTTGCAGAAGAAGAAGAACAAGAAAGAGGGCAAAAGGAAGGTAGAAACCGGTAATATCCCTGGTAGGGTTACCCGGAGTAAGGTGGTGGCCCCGGCGAGTCACACCAGGAGCAAGAGAAAGATTTTATTCTGAACAACTAATTTGAATTTGTATGAACAATTTGTATTGGGGTTCCCTTTGTATTGGCGATCCCTTTGTGTTGAACAATTTGTATTGGGGTTCCCTTTGTATTGGGGATCCCTTTGTGTTGAACAATTTGTATTGGGGTTCCCCTTGTGTTGGGGATGCCTTTGTGTTGAACAATTTGAATTTGTATGAACAATTTGTATTGGGGATGCCTTTGTGTTCAACAATTTGAATTTGTATGAACAATTTGTATGCCACATTTAAGCAACATTTATCATTTTCTCTAGGGTTTAGAGTTTAGGGTTTTAGGGTTTTAGGGTTTTAGGGTTTTAGGGTTCAATTCAAAATAATTCAAAACATGGTGGAACCTTCCCATGGAGCCTTGTTATGTTACCTACAACCTAGAGAAATAATAATGGAAAAGGAAATATAGAGATATGAAGTTTTTATGCCAAAAGCTTCAAAACCACTTCCTAGTCCATGAGCTACTAGATATGAAGATGCAGGGCTTTCTGCTCAATACACCTCCCAAATACCCACTATGCTTACAAACTTTGTCCAAATGAGTCCAAATTTGTCACACTTGTGTATCTTTGAGTTGCAAACAATATCTAGTCGGCCAAAATGTAATATATTGTTCAAATAACACAATTTTACAATTTTTATGCCAAAAGCTTCAATTTCCCTTAGTCCGTTTATTATTTGGGTGCCCCTGTTTTACTTAGTGTTACTCAGTTTTTCCCCTCCGGGCCCACTTGTTTTACTCAGTCATACTCAGTTTTGCCCTTCCGATAAACATTTCCTCACTTTTCCCCCTCTTAGTTCTACAGTTTTCCTAACTTGTACTCACTGGCTGATCTCTGATTGGTCGAGATGTATGTCACACGGATCTTGGTTGGATGAAAGCTCAACGAACACTTGCACCGTTCGATCATTTATGATCGGACGGCCTGTATCTCTCTCTACCACGATGGACGCATACGGAGACAAGAGCAGAGCACATACCTACCAACCATGGCAGTCGCATATTCCAGTCGCATCCTCCTCTCTCGTATTTCCTCTCTTACTACGGCGGTCGCGGCGGCGGATCTAACCGTGCGTGCGGCGGCGTGCGGCGCGTCTTGGCGCGCGGATCTAACCGTGCGTGCGGCGGCGTGCGGCGCGGATCTAACCGTGCGTCGGCGAGCGTGCGGCGGCGCGGATCTAACCGTGCGTGCGTCGGCGTGCGAGCGGCGCGGATCTCACCGTGCGTGCGGCGGCGTGCATCTAACCGTGCGTGCGCCGTGGATCTAAGAGTGCCGGTGAGGATCTAACCGTCAGAAATAGTTGAAATGTCTCTCTCTGTCTCACTTTCGATTCTATTCTCAGATCTGTTGAATGATGAAGAACACCAAGACGGCGGCCGTGCCGACAGTGGTCATCGATGCCACGAACATTGAAGCCATCGCCTACAACATCGCTTCGACGGCGCAGACCCAGCCTTAATGTCGGAGACGTTGATGTCTCACTTCCGGTGCCGAGTGCGAATCGATGCCAAGACGATTGAAGCCATCGTCTACAACCGCGCTGCAAAGCCGCCGATCCAGCCCTCCGCAGATCCGTCGCTGATGAAGTACACCAAGACAGCGGCGGTTCCGACACTGGTCATCGATGCCACGAACATTGAAGCCATCGCCGATAACATCGCTTCAACGTTTGATGGCGCAGATGACCACCCCTCAGCCGCCCGTCGTCCCGGCCTTTCTTGCCCATCGCCGCGCGACCGTGTTCGACGCCGCAAATTGGGATAAATTATTATAAATTTGTATTTTTCAATTTCCAAATGGGATAAAATTGTTCGAACTACTACCTCCATCTCAAAAAAAGCTTCTTCACGTTCTTGATGTGTCCATGTACATCCGTATGTATGATTTGAATTCTATCCCAACTTGATTGGGAAGATATTGATATGTATTTGATCCGGAGGCTGGTATGCTTTCACTTTTGGGATCCCTTCACTTTTATAAAATGTTCATGCATGCTAAAATTATCGTGCACATTACTTAGCACAAGTAGGAAATTGTACACCGAAATACAGTGCTTAGAGCCACAACAAAATACAGTGGTTAGAGCCATCTACTGAATAACAATTCTATACTAAATCGTCTACCAGAACCACATAACTGCTAGGACAGGATGACACCTAATAAAACTGCACAGATGAATCTACTTTTCTCCTCTCCCATCACTTTAAGTTCATGTTCTAGATTTTCTACCACTTGATCAAATACGGCAAGATCTGTCTCAACTCTCAACTTCTCCTTGCGAATAAGCTCTGAATTCTTCTTTTCTTCCTCCACAATACGCTTCAGCTCGAATATCATCAGGTTTTTACGGGCCAATTCATCACCTAAATTGGCCACCTTCTCCTCCAAATCCATCCTCTGGCTACACCACTGGGTTGATTCATCTTGGTATGCAATGTACCATGGATCATCGGCTTGCTTGGCTAACTGTAACAATAATGGAAAAAAACTGAAATCACCCCAACAGGCCATGGCGGAACTTCAAATTCAACGGTAGTACAGAGAGCTGAAGCTATATACCTGCACTTCCGACGAGGTAGGAGAAGTAGAACGTGGCCACGACATGATCGAATCCCCACCCTCGCCGGTGTACCCGCTACGACGAGACATTGAGGACTATTTCGTACCTGCAAACTCCAATAAATTACGGGAACCGAATCGATTAGGGGCGGGGGAGGCAGAAGCGGAGGTCTACCAATTGGTGCGCGGAACAAATCCCGGTCGTCGTGGGCGGCGGATCTGCTGCGACCGGACTTTCTGCGGTGGGTACAATGGAATGCGGACGAAACAGTGCTGGAGCCGTGGTTGGCGTGGCGCCGCAGTTAAATCCAGCGCCGCGAAGACGGGGACAGGGCCGGCGGCGCGACGAGGCGCCGGCGATGGCTGCTCCGTCCGACGGTGGGGAACGAGCTGCCAGCGGTTCTCCGGTCTAGCTTAAAAATAATTAATTAGCGAACTTGTTGCTTCTCTCTATGATATTCTCTAAAGACATATATCAGAGCGGCAAGATATGATTTTTTCTCTCTAAATAAATAGACGACCCCACTGGTCATTGGCTGCGGCAGCCCCACAGAGCGGCAATATATGTCTTTTCCTGAAAAATGAAACGACCCACTGGTCATTGGCTACGGAGGCCCCACAGGCAATATATGAGTTTCTCTAAATAAATAGACGACCCCACTGGTCATTGGCTACGGCAGCCCCACAGAGCGGCAATATATGTCTTTTCCTGAAAAATAGACGACCCCACTTGTCATTGGCTGCGGAGGCCCCACAGAGCGGCAATATATGAGTTTCTCTAAATAAATAGACGACCCCATTGGTCATTGGCTGCGGCAGCCCCACAGAGCGGCAATATGTCTTTTCCTGAAAAATAGACGACCCCATTGGTCATTGGCTGCGGAGGCCTGACTGACAATACATGGACCCTACTAAATAAATAAGCATTACTTCGGTCATTGGCTGCGCAGCCCACGGACGTATATGTCTTTTGAAAAATGTCTGACCCATGTGGTCATTGGCTGCGGCAGCCTATAGAGCGGCCCCATTGTCATTGGCAACCGCAGCGGCCCATAAAATCATGAAATAAACGGCCCTGATCGACGATAGAATGGATACAGCTGCCCGACGTGTCTCCCGACCCACAATCCTGACCAAGGCGGTCAGGAGAACTGCCCACAATAACGGCCCCACCCGGTCAGGACTAACGGTCCAGGAGCCTTCTACGACACGACGGCTACCGCGTTCCAACACTTGTGCGTGTTTCAAAACCAAGGAAACTTAGGAAAAACTAAGGGTAAGAGAAAGGAAACTAGTACAACTAACGAACCGGAGGTCAATTTCGTGTATGAAGTTTTGAGCGAATTTTGCCAAATTCGTCGCACACGCTCAACCGTTTGAAATTTCCTTTGAGGGGTGGGTTCACCTCACCATTCCGCATGATTTTCATGTTGAAAGGTTTTCGTTTTGGTGGACATAGACGGATAAATAAATGATTAAGCTGTATCCTTTGTGTATGTATGTGTGAGTATAGTTTGGACTACTTTTGCTCAACTTCTCGTATGCCATCTTCATGGACAGCAACGTGGTGATGATATGTGAGAAGTGAGAGGTGATAATCCATGGTGGTAGCGGCATGGTGATGTTCATCTTCGTGAGTGATGATGGTGTCATGGTGGTAACCGTCATCGGTGACATGGTTATAACGACGGGCGTGAGCAGTGGTGTCACTGATTGGTGCTATTACATTGGTCGGTGACGTGGTGATGCTTGTGACCGAGCATGACAGCCAGTATGTGGTGGTCTCGTCTTCGTAGACGATATGGTGATGCTTGTGACCGGCGTGACCAGCTGCGTCATGGTTGTCTTCGTCCTTGTGGTCAGCGACATGGTGATGCTTGTGACCGACGTGAACAACGGTGCCATGGTGGTCTTCATCTTCGTGATCGGTGACGTGCCCATGCTTTTGACCGGCATGACCGAAAATGTCATGGTGGTCTTCATCTTGCGCGTCGGTGACATGCTATCTTTATGGTGTGCGATCGTGATTGTCATGGTGCTCTTCGAAGTGCCCATGCTTGTGACCGGCGTGACCGGCGGTGCCATCGCCGACGTGCCGAAGCTTGTGAACGGCGGCGTGAGGCTTTGTGATAGGTGAGGAGGTGAGAGGTAAGGTCACCATGTGGATAAGTGGTGAGGCTAAAACTGAACGTATGTAACCAAACATCTGGCTCATGACCTAAACCTGCAAGTGGACAGTGCAGCAGATGGGGATTTGATGCAAAAATTCAACCCAAGTAACCAAACATGCTCCAGCGCAACACCTGGCAGACATGCGGTGTAGAAGCTGTGGCGATGGCCGGAACGCCATCAACGGTTGTAGCAGATCGTGTCCAACACAAATTTGGGTTGCCTTTTAGATCCGTTAAATGAGTCGGAGTGTCCTTATGGTTCGCAAGTTTGTGGTGCTAGGAAATTTCATCTACCTTTTTGATAGCCACTACATGTTAAAGCAAAAAAGTTAACCTGAAACTAAACTACAGCGAGATATTGGCCCATATAAGTAACTAAAGATTTCAGCCCTACATTCTTAACCATGCGCCGGACATGCCCAGCCCTGCGACGGAATAGGACACAGAGCTATAAACCCTCGTCGCCTTGCATGCCACGATGCAATGGCTATGCTATCCCGGTGCATCCTCTCGCCGGCGGCCAGCTTACACTTCCTGATGCGGACGATGGTGTCATCACATTCCGCCACCTTCATCAAGGCTGTCGCTTATGCTTCAGCAGATGGTTCGATTTTGGCGACCCTAGCCGCCCTGCCACATCGTGAACGCCATCTTGTCCTCTCTGCGTGTTGCACGGCCACCTAGCCGTGTTGCCGTGCTGATAACGCTCGCGTAGCGGAAAGTGGCCTCTTCTTGTCTCAGTGTGGGCTTGAGGGCAACGGCGAGGGGAAGGGGCACCCACTTCACGAAGCGCCATGCACAATGCTCTTTCGACATGGTGGCGGGTCCACGTTCGTCATAGCGGAATGACTAGAGATGATGCTCTCGTCGATGGCTGCCTCTAGAGCTCGTCAGCTGTCTGGAAGGACTCGAGGAGGGCGGCCTAATCCACGCCCGTAGGTGCCCTGAAGGTTGCCCTAGCTCTTTGCCTCTGTCCTCGTCCCAGTCCTCCCTGCTCTCTTGGTTGCTGCGGGTCGAGTGGGAGAAGTGCAGCTCGGCCACGACATGGCTTATCTTGGTCCAAGTTTTTAAACGTAAGGCGCAAGTGCCCAACTTTCAATTAGTAAAGGCACGGAAGGCTATGGATACAAGATGTTGAGAGATCACCTTACAAGAAACCAACACACACAATAACACTTGATCGTTGGAGTCCTCATCCACCAAGGCAAAGCAGAAGCACAGGGAGCGGCAAGATTGGCACAGTGGCTACTTATCGAGGGGGATACTAGCTTGCGCATACTCCAAGGGTAGAGAGCCACGATCCTTCTCCGAAGTTGGAGGAATCCCCTGCTCCCTCGCCCTGGATCGAAGAGTTAGCGCACCTTCGGCCGGAGTTGCTCACCCTAGAGCTCGAACGGAAGACAATGATATTGGGACCAAAGAGCAGACACAAAACCTCAGCACAAAGAATGGCAAAGATGCCAAAAGACCAACTCCAACAATGGACATGAGGGCACACCCGAGTTAGACCCAAGCTTCGGGTGTCAAGAAGGAGCAGCAACACAAAAAATTGGCACCCTCGCAGGAGAACCGAAGGAAGGTGATAGAATATGAGCGTATACGTCATTTCTTCTGTTCCATGCCACTTGATGATATCTACATGTTTATGCACTTTATGTCATATTTGTGCATTTTAGAATAATAACCTAACAAGATGCACCAAGACGATTGCTGTTTTTACGCATTTTTGGTTTCCAGAAATCCTAGTAACTTGAAAATATTCTCGGAATTGAATGAAATCAACGCCCAGGGTCCTATTTTGCACGAAGCTTCGAGAAGACGAAGAGGAGTCGAAGTGGGGCCACGAGGCGACGACACCATAGGGCGGCACGGCCAGCATGGGGCCCGCGGCCCTGTGGTGTGGGGCCCTCGTGTGGCCCCCACGTTGCCCTTCCGCCTACTTAAAGCCTCGTGTAGCCAATCTGGGAACCACGTGCGGAAAACCTTCGGAGACGCCGCCGCCGCCAGTCCCATCTCGGGGGATTCTGGAGATCCCCTCCGGCACCCTGCCGGAGGAGGAAATCATCTCCCGAAGGACTCTACACCGCCATGGTCGCCTCCGGGTGATGGGTGAGTAGTTCACCCCACTGGACTATGGGTCCATAGCAGTAGCTAGATGGTTGTCTTCACCCCTCATTGTGCTTCATTGTTGGATCTTGTGAGCTGCCTAACATGATCAAGATGTCTATCTGTAATACTATATGGTGTGTTTGTCGGGATCCGATGGATAGAGAATACCATGTTATGTTAATTATCAAGTTATTACCTATGTGTTTCATGATCTTGCATGCTCTCCGTTATTAGTAGAGGCTCTGGCCAAGTTTTTGCTCTTAACTCCAAGAGGAGGTATTTATGCTCGATAGTGGGCTAAGCTTGGGGATGCTGTTACGTCTCCGACGTATCGATAATTTCTTATGTTCCATGCCACATTATTGATGATATCTACATGTTTTATGCACACTTTATGTCATATTCGTGCATTTTACGGAACTAACCTATTAACAAAGATCCCGAAGAGCCAGTTGCTGTTTTATGGTTTTTGGTTTGAGAAATCCTAGTAAGGAAATATTCTCGGATTGGACGAAATCAACGCCCGGGGGTCCTGTTTTGCCCATGAAGCTTGGGAAGACCGAAGAGATAACGAAGTGGGGCGCCGAGGCGCCGCCACCATAGGGCCGCGCAGCCAGGGCTTGGGCCGCGCGCCGACTGTGGTGTGGGGCCTCGTGTGGCCCCCACGTTGCCCTTCCGCCTGCCAAAGCCTGGTCGAAAACCGGTGCAGGGAACCACGTCCCGGAAAACCTTCCGAGAGAACGCCGCCGCCCGCCAATCCCATCTCGGGGATTCCGGAGATCTCCTCCGGCACCCTGCCGGAGGAGGGGATTCATCTCCCGGAGGACTCTACACCGCCATGGTCGCCTCCGGAGTGATGAGTGAGTAGTTCACCCCTGGACTATGGGTCCATAGCAGTAGCTAGATGGTTGTCTTCTCCTCATTGTGCTTCATTGTTGGATCTTGTGAGCTGCCTAACATGATCAAGATCATCTATCTGTAATACTACATGTTGTGTTTGTCGGGATCCGATGGATAGAGAATACTATGTTATGTTAATTATCAAGTTATTACCTATGTGTTGTTTATGATCTTGCATGCTCTCCGTTATTAGTAGAGGCTCTGGCCAAGATTTTGCTCTTAACTCCAAGAGGAGTATTTGCTACTCGATGGTAGGTTCAGTACCTTCATTGATGCACAGACGATGACGAGAAAGTTCTAAAGGTTGTGTTGTCTGTTGCCACTAGGGATAAAACATTGATGCTGTAATATCTAAGGATGTGGTGTTGATTACATTACATACTTAATGCAATTGTCATTGCTTTGCAACTTAATACTGGAAGGAGTTCGGATGATAACTTGAAGGTGGACTTTTTAGGCATAGATGCGGTTGGATGGCGGTCTATGTGCTTTGTCGTAATGCCCAATTAAAATCTCACTAACACTCATCATGACATGTATGTGCATTGTTATCCTCTCTCTATTTGTCAATTGCCGGCTTGTAATTTGTTCACCCAACATGCTTTTATCTTATGGGAGAGACACCTCTAGTGAGCTGTGGACCCGGTCCATTCTTTTACATTGAAATACAAATCTGCTGCAATACTTGTTTTTACTGTTTTCTTACAAACAATCATCTTCCACACAACACGGTTAATCCTTTGTTACAGCAAGTGGTGAGATTGACAACCTCAGCTACAATTTCCGTTGGGAGCAAAGCTAATTTGGTTAATATTGTGCAGGTTCACGTTGGCGCCGGAATCTACGGTGTTGCGCCGCACCATCCACGCCATCTTCAGCGCGCTTTATGGCTCCTCTGATTCGATAAACCTTGGTTTCTTTATGAGGGAAAACTGCTGTTGTGCATGTACTTCCTCTTGGGGTTCCCAGGACGTGTGAGTTACACGCCATCAAGCTCTTTTTAAGAGCGCCGTTGCAAAGTGATGGAGATCAAGACATGTATTTGCAGGGGAGTCTCCCTTCCCAATCTGCTACTTTGTTTTTGTCTTGCTTTATTTTATTTACTACTTTGTTTGCTGCATTATATTAAAACACAAAAAAATTAGTTGCTAGCTTTACTTTATTTACTATCTTTTCATATCAAAAACACAAAAAAATTAGTTATTTGCATTTACTTTATGAGGATTCATCTATGTTCCTTTTAATTTTACCACAAAAGACATACCGGTAGGACGCGGGTCTATAATTAGGAGAAAGCAATATAGAAAGAATTTTTCAGTCATGTTAGTACTGTTGAATATTTTGAAGATAGACACTTGGTAGAACACTCCTACTTGCCGAGTGCTATTGCTAGCTGCTGCTTTGAATTCGCATGTTGGAAACTAAAATTTGTTAATCTCAATCCTATAATCAAACACATGTTACACTCGGTGATATGGAAGAGGGGGAAAAGAAAGATTTTGTTTTAAAAACCCTTCTTAGAGAATTTGGTGGTCTAGCAAGAGAGGCTAGAAGGTCTTTGCTAAATTTAATATGCTTGGTTCTCATACTAATTTTGTTGGTCTCCTTGAAAAAATGGACATGGATAGAATAAGGTACACTAATAATATTAATGATGGTGGGGAGATCAAAGCACCAATACCATGTAAATTCCTAGCTATGAATGATGCACTAGAAAATAACTATGCTTGGCTTGTTACAAATTTGTTCGATGAGAGTAGCAAGCCCAAGACTAATGAAAAAGGAGGCAGCTGAAACATGTATCCAATATATATGCATGGTTGAGAAAAACTCAAAACCCCATGAATTGCACCACCTTTTGATAACACTTGATATACACTTTCTGCGGCTGAAAAGCGTTAAAGAAAAGCGCTTATGAGAGACAACCCATTTTGCTACAGTCCTTTGTTTTATATTTGAGTCTTGGAAGTTGTTTACTACTGTAGCAACCTCTCCTTATCTTAGTTTTATGTTTTGTTGTGCCAAGTAAAGTCTTTGATAGTAAAGTAAATACTAGATTTGGATTACTGCGCAGAAACAGATTTCTTGCTGTCACGAATCTGGGCCCTAATTCTCTGTAGGTAACTCAGAAAATTCTGCCAATTTACGTGAGTGATCCTCAGATATGTACGCAACTTTCATTCAATTTGGGAATTTTCATTTGAGCAAGTCTGGTGCCCTAATAAAATCCATCTTTACGGACTGTTCTGTTTTGACAGATTCTGCCTTTTATTTCGCATTGCCTCTTTTGCTATGTTGGATGAATTTCTTTGATCCATTAATGTCCAGTAGCTTTATGCAATGTCCAGAAGTGTTAATAATGATTGTGTCACCTCTGAACATGTTAATTTTTATTGTGCACTAACCCTCTAATGAGTTGTTTCGAGTTTGTGTGAAGGAAGTTTTCAAGGATCAAGAGAGGAGTATGATACAATATGATCAAGAAGAGTGAAAGCTCAGCTTGGGGATGCCCCGGTGGTTCACCCCTGCATATTATAGAAGACTCAGCTCTAAGCTTGGGATGCCAAAACATCCCCTTCTTCATCGACAGGTTCCTCCCTGAAACTATATTTTTATTCGGCACATCTTATGCACTTTGCTTGGAGCGTCGGTTTGTTTTTGTTTTTGTTTTGTTTGAATAAAATGGATCCTAGCATTCACTGTGTGGAGAGAGACACGCTCCGCCGTAGCATATGGACAAGTATGTCCTTAGGCTCTACTCATAGTATTCATGGCGAAGTTTCTTTTTCGTTAAATTGTTATATGGTTGGAATTGGAAAATACTACATGTAGTAATTCTAAAATGTCTTGGATAATTTGATACTTGGCAATTGTTGTGCTCATGTTTAAGCTCTTGCATCATATACTTTGCACCCATTAATGAAGAATACTTAGAGCTTGCTAATTTGGTTTGCATATTTGGTTTCTCTAGAGTCTAGATAATATCTAGTATTGAGTTTTGAACAACAAGGAAGACGGTGTAGAGTCTTATAATGTTTACAATATGTCTTTTATGTGAGTTTTGCTGCACCGGTTCATCCTTGTGTTTGTTTCAAATAACCTTGCTAGCCTAAACCTGTATAGAGGGAATACTTCTCATGCATCAAAATCCTTGAGCCAACCACTATGCCATTTGTGTCCACCATACTACCTACTACATGGTATTTATCCGCCATTCCAAAGTAAATTGCTTGAGTGCTACCTTTAAAATTCCATCATTCACCTTGCAATATATAGCTCATGGGACAAATAGCTTAAAACTATTGTGGTATTGAATATGTACTTATGCACTTTATCTCTTATTAAGTTGCTTGTTGTGTGATAACCATGTTTTGGGGACGCCATCAACTATTCTTTGTTGAATATCATGTGAGTTGCTATGCATGTCCGTCTTGTCTGAAGTAAGAGAGATCTACCACCATAATGGTTGGAGCATGCATATTGTTAGAGAAGAACATTGGGCCGCTAACTAAGGCCATGATTCATGGTGGAAGTTTCAGTTTTGGACATATATCCTCAATCTCATATGAGAATAATAATTGTTGTCACATGCTTATGCATTAAAGAGGAGTCCATTATCTGTTGTCCATGTTGTCCCGGTATGGATGTCTAAGTTGAGAATAATCAAATGCGAGAAATCCAAAATGCGAGCTTTCTCCTTAGACCTTTGTACAGGCGGCATGGAGGTACCCCATTGTGACACTTGGTTAAAACATGTGCATTGCAAAGATCCGGTAGTCCAAGCTAATTAGGACAAGGTGCGGGCACTATTAGTATACTATGCATGAGACTTGCAACTTGTAAGATATAATTTTCATAACTCATATGCTTTATTACTACCGTTGACAAAATTGTTTCATGTTTTCAAAATAAAAGCTCTAGCACAAATATAGCAATCGATGCTTTCCTCTTTGAAGGACCATTCTTTTACTTTTATGTTGAGTCATCGCTATCTCTCCACCTCAAGAAGCAAACACTTGTGTGAATGCATTGATTCCTACATACTTGCATATTGCACTTGTTATATTACTCTATGTTGACAACTATCCATGAGATATACATGTTACAAGTTGAAAGCAACCGCTGAAACTTAATCTTCCTTTGTGTTGCTTCAATACCTTTACTTTGATTTATTGCTTTATGAGTTAACTCTATGCAAGACTTATTGATGCTTGTCTTGAAGTACTATTCATGAAAAGTCTTTGCTTTATGATTCACTTGTTTACTCATGTCATTACCATTGTTTTGATCGCTGCATTCATTACATATGTTTACAAATAGTATGATCAAGGTTATGATGGCATGTCACTTCAGAAATTATCTTTGTTATCGTTTTACCTGCTCGGGACGAGCAGAACTAAGCTTGGGGATGCTGATACGTCTCCGACATATCGATAATTTCTTATGTTCCATGCCACATTATTGCTGATATCTACATGTTTTATGCACACTTTATGTCATATTCTGCATTTTTTGGAACTAACCTATTAACAAGATGCCGAAGAGCCACTGTTTTCTGCTGTTTTGGTTTCAGAAATCCTAGTAAATATTCTCGGAATGGCCGAAATCAACGCCCGGGGTCCTATTTTGCCATAAGCTCCTGAAGACCGAAGAGGAGTCGAAGTGGGGCCACGAGGCGCCGCCACCATGGGGCCGCGCGCGGCCTTGGCCGCGCCGACCTGTGGTGTGGGGCCCTCGTGTGGCCCCACGTTGCCCTTCCGCCTACTTAAAGCCTCGTCGCGAAACCCCGATGAGAACCACGATACGGAAAACCTTCCAGAGATGCCGCCGCCGCCAATCCCACTCTCTGGAGATCTCCTCCGGCACCCTGCCGGAGAGGGGATTCATCTCCCGGAGGACTCTACACCGCCATGGTCGCCTCCGGAGTGATGAGTGAGTAGTTCACCCTTGGACTATGGGTCCATAGCAGTAGCTAGATGGTTGTCTTCTCCTCATTGTGCTTCATTGTTGATCTTGTGAGCTGCCTAACATGATCAAGATCATCTATCGTAATACTATATGTTGTGTTTGTCGGGATCCGATGGATAGAGAGTACTATGTTATGTTAATTATCAAGTTATTACTATGTGTTGTTTATGATCTTGCATGCTCTCCGTTATTAGTAGAGGCTCTGGCCAAGTTTTTGCTCTTAACTCCAAGAGGGAGTATTTATGCTCGATAGTGGGTTCATGCCTTCATTTAATCTGGGACAGTGACAGAAAGTTCTAAGGTTGTGTTGTGCTGTTGCCACTAGGGATAAAACATTGATGCTATGTCTAAGGATGTAGTTGTTGATTACATTACGCACCATACTTAATGCAATTATCTGTTGCTTTGCAACTTAATACGAAGGGGTTCGGATGACCTTGAAGGTGGACTTTTTAGGCATAGATGCAGTTGGATGGCGGTCTATGTACTTTGTCGTATTGCCCAATTAAATCTCACTATACTTATCATGACATGTATGTGCATTGTTATGCTCTCTCTATTTGTCAATTGCCCCTGTAATTTGTTCACCCAACATGCTTTTATCTTATGGGGAGACACCTCTAGTGAGCGCTGGACCCGGTCCATTCTTTTATACTAAAAATAAATCTGCTGCTACTTGCTTTTATTTTCTTGCAAACAATCATCTTCCACAGAATACGGTTAATCCTTTGTTACAGCAAGCCGGTGAGATTGACAACCTCACTGCTTCGTTGGGGCAAAGTACTTTGGTTGTGTTGTGCGGGTTCCACGTTGAATCTACGGTGTTGCGCCGCACTACATCCCGCCGCCATCAACCTTCAACGTGCTTCTTGGCTCCTCCTGGTTCGATTAAACCTTGGTTTCTTTCTGAGGGAAAACTTCCTGCTGTGCGCATCATACCTTCCTCTTGGGGTTCCCAACGAACGTGTGAGTTACACGCCATCAATACCTGGGACAGTGACAGAAAGTTCTAAGGTTGTGTTGTGCTGTTGCCACTAGGGATAAAACATTGATGCTATGTCTAAGGATGTAGTTGTTGATTACATTACGCACCATACTTAATGCAATTGTCTGTTGCTTTGCAACTTAATACGGAAGGGGTTCGGATGATAACCTCTGAAGGTGGACTTTTAGGCATAGATGCAGTTGGATGGCGGTCTATGTACTTTGTCGTAATGCCCAATTAAATCTCACTATACTTATCATGACATGTATGTGCATTGTTATGCTCTCTCTATTTGTCAATTGCCGACTGTAATTTGTTCACCCAACATGCTTTTATCTTATGGGAGAGACACCTCTAGTGAACTGGACCCCGGTCCATTCTTTTATACTGAAATACAAATCTGCTGCAATACTTGTTTTACTGTTTTCTTGCAAACAATCATCTTCCACACAATATGGTTAATCCTTTGTTACAGCAAGCCGGTGAGATTGACAACCTCACTGTTTAGTTGGGGCAAGTACTTTGGTTGTGTTGTGCAGGTTCCACGTTGGCGCCGGAATCTCGGTGTTGCGCCGCACTACATCCCGCCGCCATCAACCTTCCACGTGCTTCTTGGCTCCTCCTGGTTCGATAAACCTTGGTTTCTTTCTGAGGGAAAACTTGTTGCTGTGCGCATCATACCTTCCTCTTGGGGTTCCCAACGAACGTGTGAGTTACACGCCATCAAGCTCTTTTTAGGCGCCGTTGCCGGGGAGATCAAGACACGCTGCAAGGGGAGTCTCCACTTCCCAATCTCTTTACTTTGTTTTTGTCTTGCTTTATTTTATTTACTACTTTGTTTGTGCATTATATCAAAACACAAAAAAATTAGTTGCTAGCTTTACTTTATTTACTATCTTGTTCGTTATATCAAAAACACAAAAAAAATTAGTTACTTGCATTTATTTTATCTAGTTTGCTTTATTTACTACTGCTAAAATGGCCACCCCTGAAAATACTAAGTTGTGTGACTTCACAAACACAAATAATAATGATTTCTATGCACACCTATTGCTCCACCTGCTACTACAGCAGAATTCTTTGAACTGCTTTACTGAATCTTGTTATGCGAGAGCAATTTTCTGGTGTTAGTTCTGATGATGCTGCTGCCCATCTCAATAATTTTGTTGAACTATGTGAAATGCAAAAGTATAAAGATGTAGATGGTGAGATTATTAAATTGAAATTGTTTTCTTTCTCATTAAGAGGAAGAGCTAAAGATTGGTTGCTATCTCTGCCTAAGAATAGTATTGATTCATGGACTAAATGCAAGGATGCTTTTATTGGTAGATATTATCCCCCTGCTAAAATTATATCTTTGAGGAGTAGCATAATGAATTTTAAACAATTGGATAATGAACATGTTGCTCAAGCTTGGGAAAGAATGAAATCTTTGGTTAAAAATTGCCCAACCCATGGACTGACTACTTGGATGATCATCCAAACCTTCTATGCAGGACTAAATTTTTCTTCGCGGAATTTATTAGATTCAGCTGCTGGAGGTACCTTTATGTCCATCACTCTTGGTGAAGCAACAAAGCTCCTTGATAATATGATGATTAATTACTCTGAATGGCACACGGAAAGAGCTCCACAAGGTAAGAAGGTAAATTCTGTTGAAGAATCCTCTTCCTTGAATGATAAGATTGATGCTATTATGTCTATGCTTGTGAATGATAGGACTAATGTTGATCCAAATAATGTTCCGTTAGCTTCATTGGTTGCCCAAGAAGAACATGTTGATGTAAACTTCATTAAAAATAGTAATTTCAACAACAATGCTTATCGGAACAATTCTAGTAATAACTATAGGCCATATCCTTATAATAATGGTAACGGTTATGCTAATTCTTATGGGAATTCTTACAAAAATAATAGGAATACACCCCCTGGACTTGAAGCTATGCTTAAAGAATTTATTAGTACACAAACTGCCTTTAACAAATCTGTTGAGGAAAAGCTCAATAAAATTGATATTCTCGCTTCTAAGGTTGATAGTCTTGCTCTGATGTTGATCTTTTGAAATCGAAAGTTATGCCTAATAGGGATATTGAAAATAAAATTGTTACTACAGCAAATGCCATCCAAGTTAGAATTAATGAGAATATAAGATTAATGGCTGAACTGCGTGCTAGGTGGGATAGAGAAGAAAATGAAAAACTAGCTAAAAAAAATGTAGCTAAAGTTTGGACTATTACCACCACTAGCAATGCTAATGATTCACATGTTGCTGCACCTCCTACTATCAATGATAAAATAATTGGTGTTGGCAATGCTTCTACTCCTAGTGCAAAGCGCGCAAAACTGCCTGAAACTGCTAAAACTGCTGAAACTGCCTGTGATAAAACTGCTGAAATTTTTTCCAACCTTGGGGATGATAATCCCATTGCTTTAAATTGTAATGATTTAGATTTTTATGATTGCCACATCTCTGAAGTTATAAAGTTCTTACAAAAACTTGCTAAGAGTCCCAATGCTAGTGCTATAAATTTAGCCTTTCACAAAACATATCACAAATGCTCTCATAAAAGCTAGAGAAGAGAAACTAAAACTTGAAACTTCTATTCCTAGAAAGCTAGAGGATGGTTGGGAGCCCATAATTAAAATGAGGGTCAATGATTTTGATTGTAATTCTTTATTTGATCTTGGTGCAAGTATTTCTGTTATGCCTAAGAAAGTTTATGATATGCTTGACTTGCCACCATTGAAAAATTGTTATTTGGATGTTAATCTCGCTGATAATGCTAAAAAGAAACCTTTGGGGAGAGTTGATAATGTTCATATTATGGTTAACAATAACCTTGTCCCCGTTGATTTTGTTGTCTTGGATATTGAATGCAATGCATCTTGCCCCATTATATTGGGAAGACCTTTTCTTCGAACTGTTGGTGCTACTATTGATATGAAGGAAGGTAATATTAAATATCAATTTCCTCTCAAGAAAGGTATGGAACACTTCCCTAGAAAGAGAATGAAGTTACCTTATGATTCTATTATTAGAACAAATTATGATGTTGATGCTTCGTCTCTTGATGTTACTTGATACACACTTTCTGCGCCTAGCTGAAAGGCGTTAAAGAAAAGCGCTTATGGGAGACAACCCATGTTTTTACTACAGCACTTTGTTTTATATTTGAGTCTTGGAAGTTGTTTACTACTGTAGAAACCTCTCCTTATCTTAGTTTTATGTTTTGTTGTGCCAAGTAAAGTCTTTGATAGTAAAGTAAATACTAGATTTGGATTACTGCGCAGTTACAGATTTCTTTGCTGTCACGAATCTGGGCCTAATTCTCTGTAGGTAACTCAGAAAATTATGCCAATTTACGTGAGTGATCCTCAGATATGTACGCAACTTTCATTCAATTTGGGCATTTTCATTTGAGCAAGTCCTAATAAAATCCATCTTTACGGACTGTTCTGTTTTGACAGATTCTGCCTTTTATTTCGCATTGCCTCTTTTGCTATGTTGGATGAATTTCTTTGATCCATTAATGTCCAGTAGCTTTATGCAATGTCCAGAAGTGTTAAGAATGATTGTGTCACCTCTGAACATGTTAATTTTTATTGTGCACTAACCCTCTAATGAGTTGTTTCGAGTTTGGTGTGGAGGAAGTTTTCAAGGATCAAGAGAGGAGTATGATATAATATGATCAAGGAGAGTGAAAGCTCTAAGCTTGGGGATGCCCCGGTGGTTCACCCCTGCATATTCTAAGAAGACTCAAGCGTCTAAGCTTGGGGATACCCAAGGCATCCCCTTCTTCATCGACAACATTATCAGGTTCCTCTCCTGAAACTATATTTTTATTCGGCCACATCTTATGCAATTTGCTTGGAGCGTCGGTTTGTTTTTGTTTTTGTTTTGTTTGAATAAAATGGATCCTAGCATGGAGAGAGACACACTCCGCTGTAGCATATGGACAAGTATGTCCTTAGGCTCTACTCATAGTATTCATGACGAAGTTTCTTCTTCGTTAAATTGTTATATGGTTGGAATTGGAAAATACTACATGTAGTAACTCTAAAATGTCTTGAATAATTTGATACTTGGCAATTGTTGTGCTCATGTTAAGCTCTTGCATCATATACTTTGCACCCATTAATGAAGAAATACTTAGAGCCTGCTAATTTGGTTTGCATATTTGGTTTCTCTAAAGGTCTAGATAATATCTAGTATTGAGTTTTGAACAACAAGGAAGGCGGTGTAGAGAGTCTATAATGTTTACAATATGTCTTTTATGTGAGTTTTGCTGTGCCGTTCATCCTTGTGTTTGTTTCAAATAACCTTACTAGCCTAAACCTTGTATCGAGAGGGAATACTTCTCATGCATCCAAATACTTGAGCCAACCACTATGCCATTTGTGTCCACCATACCTACCTACTACATGGTATTTATCCGCCATTCCAAAGTAAATTTGCAGTGCTACCTTTAAAATTCCATCATTCACCTTTGCAATATATAGCTCATGGGACAAATAGCTTAAAAACTATTGTGGTATTGAATATGTACTTATGCACTTTATCTCTTATTAAGTTGCTTGTTGTGCGATAACCATGTTTATGGGGACGCCATCAACTATTCTTTGTTGAATATCGTGAGTTGCTATGCATGTCCGTCTTGTCTGAAGTAAGAGAGATCTACCACCTTAATGGTTGGAGCATGCATATTGTTAGAGAAGAACATTGGGCCGCTAACTAAAGCCATGATTCATGGTGGAAGTTTCAGTTTTGGACATATATCCTCAATCTCATATGAGAATAATAATTGTTGCCACATGTATGCATTAAAGAGGAGTCCATTATCTGTTGTCCATGTTGTCCCGGTATGGATGTCTAAGTTGAGAATAATCAAAAGCGAGAAATCCAATGCGAACTTTCTCCTTAGACCCTTGTACAGGCGGCATGGAAGTACCCCATTGTGACACTTGGTTAAAACATGTGCATTGCGATGATCCGGTAGTCCAATAATTAGGACAAGGTGCGGGCACTATTAGTATACTATGCATGAGGCTTGCAACTTGTAGGATATAATGTACATAACTCATATGCTTTATTACTACTGTTGACAAAATTGTTTCATGTTTTCAAAATCAAAGCTCTAGCACAAATATAGCAATCGATGCTTTCCTCTTTGAAGGACCTTTCTTCTACTTTTATTGTTGAGTCAGTTCACCTATTTCTCTCCACCTCAAGAAGCAAACACTTGTGTGAACCGTGCATTGATTCCTACATACTTGCATATTGTACTTGTTATATTACTCTATGTTGACAATTATCCATGAGATATACATGTTACAAGTTGAAAGCAACCGCTGAAACTTAATCTTCCTTTATGTTGCTTCAATACCTTTACTTTGATTTATTGCTTTATGAGTTAACTCTTATGCAAGACTTATTAATACTTGTCTTGAAGTACTATTCATGAAAAGTCTTTGCTTTATGATTCACTTGTTTACTCATGTCATTACCATTGTTTTGATCGCTGCATCCACTACATATGTTTACAAATAGTATGATCAAGGTTATGATGGCATGTCAGTTCAGAAATTATCTTTGTTATCGTTTTACCTGCTCGGGACGAGCACAGAACTAAGGGGATGTTTGATACGTCTCGACGTATCGATAATTTCTTATGTTCTATGCCATATTATTGATGATACCTACATGTTTTATGCACACTTTATGTCATATTCGTGCATTTTCGGAACTAACCTATTAACAAGATGCCGGTGCGCGTTCCTGTGCATTGTTTTTGGTTTCAGAAATCCTAGTAACGAAATATTCTCGAATTGGACGAAACAAAGACCCAGGGGCCTATTTTGCCACGAACCTTCCAGAAGACCGAAGAGCATACGAAGTGGGGCCACGAGGTGGCCAAGCCATGGCGGCGCGGCCAAGGGGGGGCCCGCGCCGCCACTGTGGGTGGGCCCCTCGTGGCCCCCCGCTCTGCCCTCCGCCTACTTAAAGCCTTCGTCGCGAAACCCCGATCAAGCCACGATACGGAAAACCTTCCCGAGCGCGCCGCCGCCGATCGCATCTCGGGGTTTCGGTCTCCTCCGGCATCCTGCCGGAGAGGGGATTCATCTCCCGGAGGACTCTACACCGCCATGGTCGCCTCCGGAGTGATGAGTGAGTAGTTCACCTTGGACTATGGGTCCATAGCGGTAGCTAGATGGTTGTCTTCTCCTCATTGTGCTTCATTGTTGGATCTTGTGAGCTGCCTAACATGATCAAGATCATCTATCTGTAATTCTATATGTTGTGTTTGTCGGGATCCGATGGATAGAGAATACCATGTCATGTTAATTATCAAGTTATTACATATGTGTTGTTTATGATCTTGCATGCTCTCCGTTACTAGTAGAGCTCTGGCCAAGTTTTCCTTTTAACTCCAAGAGGGAGTATTTATGCTCGATAGTGGGTTCATGCCTTCATTGACACCTGGGACAGTGAAAAGTTCTAAGGTTGTGTTGTCTTGTTGCCACTAGGGATAAAACATTGGCGCTATGTCGAGGATGTAGTTGTTGATTACATTACGCACCATACTTAATGCAATTATCTGTTGCTTTGCAACTTAATACTGGAAGGGGTTCGGATGATAACCTGAAGGTGGACTTTTTAGGCATAGATGCGGTTGGATGGCGGTCTATGTACTTTGTCGTAATGCCCAATTAAATCTCACTATACTTATCATGTCATGTATGTGCATTGTTATGCCCTCTTTATTTGTCAATTGCCCGTGTAATTTGTTCACCCAACATGCTTTTATCTTATGGGAGAGACACCTCTAGTGAACTGTGGACCCCGGTCCATTCTTTAATACTGAAATACAAATCTGCTGCAATACTTGTTTTTACTATTTTCTCTACAAACAATCATCTTCCACACAATACGGTTAATCCTTTGTTACAGCAAGCCGGTGAGATTGACAACCTCACATTTCGTTGGGGCAAAGTACTTTGGTTCTGTTGTGCAGGTTCCACGTTGGCGCCGGATCCCTGGTGTTGCGCCGCTACATCCGCCGCCATCAAAACACCATGTTCTTGGCCAGCCGATGTTTCATCATCGGCTTTCCTTTGTTTGGGGCGCCACTCTTTCTTTGTGGCCGACCTTCTTCGTCCAGGGTTCGCTGAATTTTAGCGGCCAGATCAGGCCGCGCCTTCCTCAACGTGTGCAGGTATAACCTTTCAGCTTCCTCCAACCCACGTAGTCGCTGAACCCTTCGCTTTTGGGAACGGCTGAGCCCATCAGGGCACCACCTTGGCCGATGATACCTGTCTTCTTCATCATCGTCCTCTAGTTCCTCGAGATCTTCCACCCGAGCGGACTCAGCATGCTTGTTCCGAGGCGGGAGAGGCCCTAGACGTTTGAACACGGACACGTTAGCTGCATCCTTCTTCTTCTGTTTGCATTCTGGGCAGTTGCCGATTGTAGGCAATCGGCTCATTCCTGAGTCCCAGCAGTGTCTGAAGAGGGGCAGTCCCAGTGCCTATCCATGTCGTCTTGCTCTCTCGACTTTTCCTTGGCGTGGCGCTCATATCTCTCCTCGTCGCGATCATGCCGACGATGTCTCCTGGCGTCCCTAGCCAGACGATCTCTTTCATCATCATCGTTGGATCGTCGGCGTTGGTCATACGACTCACATACTTGTTGAGGAGGTGATCAGAGAGAGGTCGCTGATATCTTATGTTCTTCACTTCTCCCTCTGTGACGTAGCGCTTGCCGTCGTGGCGGAGCCGATCGCGTGGAGCGGCTTCCTCTGTGTCTTTGCTATGAGAGCAGCTGCCCTCATCTCCGTCCTTACCAGAGTGGTGCCCAGGTCCTACCATGTTGATATTGCACGAGAAATCTGGCTGGCACCCTCCATGGTAAGTATACTCCACCATGTTAACGGCGGGGAAGGGGTGTGTGTCGACCTTCATGGCGTACTGGTTAAAAATTAGCCGTCCTTTTTCTATCGCCATTTGGATCTGCTGACGCCACACCCTGCAGTCGTTGGTGGTGTGGGAGAACGTGTTATGCCATTTGCAGTATGGCTTTCCGTTCAGCTCTTGCACCGTGGGAATTTGTGGCCTTCGGGTATCTTTATGTGAGTAAGAGGTCGAAAATCTGCTCAGCTTTGGTCACGTCGAAGTCGAACCCTTTTGGAGGACCTTGTGGCTTAACCCACTTACAGGACACGGGGCTTGCCGTCCGAGTCCATTCAGCCACTGCTACCTCCTGATCTCCCATAGCACCTTCATCCTCGTCTGCCTCAACCAGGACCACCGCACGCTTGAATTTGTCCTGGTAAACATCTGGGTGGCGCTGTTCATATGCTGACAGCTTCTGCACCATGTGCGCCAATGAAGGGTAGTCTGCTTGGGAGGCCACGTCCTTGATAGATGATGAGAGACCCACCACCGCCAACTCGACTGCTTCCTTTTCACTCACGTGAACCGAATAGCATTGGTTCCTAATGGTCTGAAGCGCTGGATGTGATACTGACCCTATTTCCCGCGCTTACTCGCTTGTGCAAGATCGGCAATGCCAGCCTCGGAAGCTTCTGAGTGATACTGCATGTGGAACTGCTCTTCCAACTGCTTCCAAGTCCGGATTGAGTCGGTGGCAGCGATGTGTACCACCCGAAAGCCGATCCTGTGAGGGACTGTGCGAAGAACCTCACACGCAGCTCGTCTGATGCTGAGATAGTGCCCAGCTGTGCCAAATATCGGCTCACATGCTCGATGGAGCTGGAACCATCCGATCCACTAAACTTTGTAAAGTCAGGGAGCCGATATTTGGGAGGTAGCGGAATCAATTCGTACTCGTTGGGGTACGGCTTGGTATAGCCGATTGTCCTCCTTTTCGGCATCATGCCGAACTGGTCTTTTAGGATCGTACAAATCTCATCCGCGGTGATGGCCGAAGGCGTTGGACCCTGAAGATTCGCCGGGGTGGCATACTTGGCCAGCCATGCTTGCTTTTCCAGTTCTGAGCCAACTGCAGGAGCTGAGCTCTGGAGGTTCGTCGGAGTGGCGTACTTAGCTATCCACGTTTGCTTCTCAAGATCCGCTCCCGACGTTCCTCCTGCTGTTCCAGAAGTCCCTGCTGTTGCAGCCTGGTTCGAGAGTGCCCAGTTACTGCAGTCTGGCACGTATGCGCACGTGTATCCGTGCGGGATCTCCTTGGGCGCCTCATGTAGGAATTGGTAGTCACTGGGGTCACCACCAATCTTGTAGACGACGTAGGCCGATGAGTTCGGCACTTCTGGCGCTGCCAACGCGAACGGCAGCGGTGGACGGGAGTGGAGTGGCATCTCTCCTTGGTAAGTCCCCAGAGCTGGTCCTGACGGAGAGTACCGATGGCTCATGATTTCCTGGATCACGCGAAGAGCGACACGCTCCAAAGTGTTCACCAGGCTCTCAGAATGGCGGTGCAGCGAATGAGCCACCATGAAGTTAATCTCCTGACGCAGCGACCTGGTGCGTTCTTCTGACGGGGTGGACAGGTCCACTCCATCGAGCGCGCCTTCAGGTGAGAACCCCTTCCACCTGATGCCATGGGAGCGGGTTCTGTGGAAAGAGCCGATGAGGTCGGCTTCGAGGACTGCCTTGATCTCGTCATGCTTCTTCTTGAGCTCGTCAGTCAGATCCTCGTACTTGACCGGAGTGCTTTCCGCCATCTCGGATGTAGATGGCGATGCGGTGGATGTCGAAGATTGTCCCACCGGGCGTGCCAGAATGTGTTGCGGTCAGAAACCCACCGTCGAGCAACGACTGGCAACACCGTAGAGCCGGGAACAACTCAGGGCTGCGGCTGGCCCCAGTCCCTCAGAGCGACGGCCCGCAAAGCCTTCTGGTCACACGCCCGATGCTGTCGCAAGGGCGTGCCACCTGACCTATACCTGGTCGGGAAGGTGTTGGATGATGCCTCGCTTAGTTTCCTGCAGGGCACACACGTAAACGTTAAATACGAGCCTCGATCGGCTCTCAGGTTATCCGGTGAATCGGCTCAAAGAGCCGATCCACTATGATTCGTACAAGGTGTCCGAATATATGGTGGTTCTGCTTGATCAAGATAAAGCTAATGCGATCTACGACAGATTAGGGTTTTCACCGCATAATCGGATCATCCTACTCACGATTAGGCTCGCGCTCGCGTACGGTGATCGTAAGCCGATCCTAGACAGGGCCTAAACACACGGGGTTGATCCCCGGAACATCCTGTCTAGGGCCAGTATCGGGGGGAAGACCCCGGGTAGGGCAATGGACGCGGAGCAGCCCAATGACCAGCCCATTTGGCGGCAAAGAGCCCGGTGAGCAACCGGCTGGCCGCATGGCCGGCTAGTCGGGAAGCCGTGGCTCTGGGTCCCTAGTCGGCCTGGCTCGGCCGCCAATCTCTTTGTAGCTGGGCCGACTACCACAGCTCCATGTCCGGCCAGGGGGTGCAGTACCTCGGACCGACTCGAGGCTGGCGAGTCTTGCATTGGAAGGAACCGGGTTGGTGATCCGGGTTCCCAAAGTCCACGCTGACTTCATCTTCCGTAAAGCGCGGGGCACTGTGGAGCAACAGTGCCACGCGCCGGACAGGCCATCATGGCTTACGACGCGCCGTACAGGCTACAGTGGCTGACGGCGACAGGGACGCTTCCTCTCCATACCGCTGACCTGAGCAGCCGGATGGGACAGGCCACTACGCCTCAACGGCTCCTGACGTCACCGCCTCGGGAAGGAGCGGAAGCCGAAGCCGGCCAAGCCGGCTAGTAGACTATAGGGTCTTATATGTAAAAGTGCCGGGGGAGTGCCTATATAAGCCGCACTACCCCTCTCGTGCAGGGGATCGATCACTTCTTACTCACTCTGGTCTTAGCGCTGCCTGTGAGAGGGCCTTCGTCTACCTTAGCCTCCCGGGAGCCGGATACAGCTCTAGGAGCACCATTGTACTGTGATATCATCATATACACTCATAGAAGGAGTAGAGGTGTTACCTCCATCGGAGGGCCTCGAACCTAGGTACGTCGCCGTGTCGCTCGTGCCCATACCCGCTTCCGGATACCGCCGTGAGATCTCTCAGGAGCCCCTTCGATTAGCCACCCTATGGCATATGCCGTGACGATACCACGACATTTGGCGCCCACCGTGGGGCCTTCAGCATCCTCGGCCGGTGTCTTCATCCGGACGGGCCTCACCATCACCACCGGCGAGCGAGTCGCTTCAGGCTTGATCCGGAGATTCGGCTCCCTCGACTGCGTCGGCGACAACGCTGGCTGCTTCGCCGACCGGCCCTTCCCAGCCGGCGGCAGCGTCATCTCCTTCGGCGGCCACGACGTCTACGTCGCCACCGTCGCACCGCCGCGCTACCCGCGGCAGGTGCTGCGCTGCGCCAGCCCTCCTCCGCGAGCCGGCAGCAGCGCTCCCGCCGGCCCCGCCGTCGTGCAAGTCATGATGGCCGGCGAGGAGTTCCCCTCCAAGTCCACGCGCGTCCGCGGCCCCGACCTGGAGCGCGACGTCGGCGGGCACGCGACCACGTCAGGCGCAAAGGCGCCACCACCACCATCCCGGCTGGAGCAAGTCCGGGCCAAGCTGAGCACTCCGCTCACCACCGGCAGCGGCGCCGACGCCGCCGCCGTCGAGGCGGACCTGGAGGCGCATCGCGTGCTTCTCCTCAAGCAGACTGAAGAGCTGGCTGCTGCCAAGCGCCAGTGGGACATCACCCAGCGCGAGTACAACCGCGCCCACGGCCTCACTCCAGCCGGCGACAACCCCAGCCGAGCCGGAGATCCGCCGCAGAGGCCGCGACCTAGGCGCCGAGATCGACCGCGACGGCGCGGACGAGCCGGCTCCATCCATGGAGCTGCCCATCTACAACACCCCCGACAAGAACATGCTCGCGGCCGAAGCCGCCGCAGAAGAGCTGCACCGCCTCGAGGGCGAAGAGCTACGCCGCCAGACTGCGCGGGTGGCTGATTTGGTGAAGGCTGCCAACAGGCAGTCGAAAGACCCCAGGTACGCCCGAGACCCTAGAGCTCCTCACGCTCGTGGTGCCGCAGGCGCCAGGGACACGGCCGAGTCCGCCTCCCCAGCACCAAGCCGGCACCGTGACTCCCGGGCCACGCACGCAAGCTCGGGCCGGCCGAGCCACCAGCCGAGCGGCAGCAGCCGCAGCCGGCCTCCCCCAAGCCGGAACCAGGAGCAAGACTCCGAGCCTCGACGCCCTCACCGGCCGGCTCCAGAAGCCAGCGGCGCTCGCCAGCCGGCCCACTCCCGGCTGGGCCCGCGCATCGAGCCAACCGACGCTCGGGACCGCCTCGACCGGCTGGTTCAATCCCGCATCGCGGAGGAAGAAGGGCCAGCCGGCCCAAAGTGCTTCGGGCCGCGGATCCTCAACGAGCCCATGGTTGACGGCTTCCAGCTCCCGCGCGACACCCCAAGTACGACGGCACCGCCAAGCCGGAAGACTGGCTGCTGGATTACTCCACGGCAGTCGGCATCGCCAAGGGCAACAAGCGCTGGGCTGTGCGCTACTCCCCCCTCATGCTACTCGGCTCCGCCCGCACATGGCTCAACAATCTGCCAGCCGGCAGCATAAACGGCTGGCTGGACTTCGAGGCCGCCTTCATCAGCAACTTCACCGGCACCTATCGCCGGCCGGGTCGCCCCCTCAGCAGCTTGAGATGTGCAAGCAGGGCCCGGACGAGACGGATCGCGCGTACCTAGCAACGCTGGTCACCGAGATGCGCAACTCCTGACGAGGCGTGCACGAGGATGCAAGCCATCGGCTTCTTCATGGAGGCTGCCGGCCCCCAACACCATGCTGTGGCTGCAAGCTGCGCCCGCGGCGGGCCCAAGAACGATGGCCGCCTTGATGGTCATCGCAGACAAGTATGCGCTGGCAGAAGAGCCGGCAGCGCCGGCTGATATTTCGCCCGGCCCCGACAAGGCAGGACAACAACAGCGGCTGAGCTACGCAGCCGGCGAGGGCGGCTGCGCACGCGGCCGAGGCGGGACAGCTGCCGCGGCAGCGTACGCGACCAGCCGGACCGCGTACGGTTCCGCCCATGTGGCAGCCGTGTCGGACAACGCGGCAGGCGGCAGCCGCCGCCAGAAGCAAACAGACCGGCAATGGAAGCCGAAGTACACCTTCGAGCAGATGCTCGACTCGCCGTGCAAGTACCACAGCGGCAAGAACCCCTCCAACCACACCACCCGCGATTGCCACTTCATGAAGCGGCTGACAAGCGGCGAACCCCTCCCCCCTCCACCCCCGCCTCCTCCAGCCGGCGGGCCGGGTGGTCAAGGCGGCGCAGAGAACGCCAACCTCGAGCACCACGAGGCTAACCAAGTGCAGCATGGCCGATATCTGGCCGAAGATGCTACCTACATCATCTTCACCTCCGAGCCCGAGGACAGGACGAGCCAGCGAGCCGTTCCCTCGAGGTCGCGCGGTCCTTCGCCGGTCCCCCAGAGTACCTCGCCCCGGTCGGAGCGAGCCATGCGCTGATCGCCGTGACACGCCGGCTGTCTGCAGCCGGGCAGCTAAGCCATGGTCGCCCGGCCCCACCATCGGCACAACTCGTATGACGTGCGATTTTCGCGTCCTCATCGACGGCGGCGACAGCATCAACATCCTCTCTGGCGACAACGCACTTAAGGCGGGCATCCGGCAGTTGCGCCCCACCCCGCGTCTTCCATGGCATCGTCGGTGCACTGCCAGCGATCGGCGGATCACGGCTAGAGGTGATGTTGGGAAGCGGACCCGCCGCACAGGGAATCGAGTTCGAGGTGGTGGACCTCGTGAGTCCCTACCACGCGCTCCTAGGCAGGCCGGCCATGACCAAGTTCATGGCGGTGCCCCACTATGGGTACACACGAAGATGGCTGCTGGCCCAAGGGGTCATCACCATGGCCGAGCTATCCCGCCGGCGCTCCATGGAGGCTGCGCCACCACAGGCTCAAGATAGCGGGACGCTGGTCATCGCCACGAGAAGCGGCTCATCACAGCGCCGTCGCCTCGCCAAGAGTGCCCTGTAACCAGACATGCAGTGAGGCAACCGAGTACAGAACAGGCTCACTTCGGCCGGTGACAACACAGAGATCTGCTGGACCGGCGCAGCGGGCTCGTGCGTCCCGCCCGCCGGTGCAGCAGGCAAGAAATAGGAAAGCGAGCTCACCAGCTTCCTCCGTGAGAATGACATCTTCGCATGGACTCCAAGAGACATGCCGGGTGTGCACGAGGGAGTTAGCGAGCACCACCTCCACGTCGACTGACGCCAAGCCGGTGAAGCAGCCTCTCAGGCGCTTCGCCGAAGAACGAAGGAAGGCCATCGGTGAAGAAATCGCCCGGCTCCTGGCTGCCGGCTTCATCATGGAAGTGCTGCACCCGGACTGGTTGGCGAACCCGGTCCTGGTTTTGAAGAAGAACGGCTCCTGGCGCATGTGTATCGACTACACCAGCCTGAACAAGGCGTGCCCGAAGGACCCCTTCCCCCTGCCGCGCATAGATCAAGTCATAGACTCGACTGCCGGCTGTGAACTATTGTCTTTTCTAGATGCCTATTCAGGCTACCACCAGATTCCTTTGAATCCGGATGATCAAATAAAGACTTCGTTCATTACCCTGTATGGGGCTTATTGCTACACGACTATGCCGAATGCAGGCGCCACCTACCAAAGGTGCATGCAAAAGTGTTTGCAGGATCAAATCGGCAGAAATGTTCACGCATATGTGGATGATGTCGTTGTAAAAACCAAGGAGATGCCTACCCTCCTTGATGACCTGAGAGAAACCTTCACCAATCTGCGAAGATTCCGGATGAAGCTCAACCCGGCCAAGTGCACATTCGGCGTGCCAGCCGGCCAGCTCCTGGGCTACCTCGTCTCTCAGCGAGGAATCGAAGCCAACCCGGAGAAGATCAGTGCCATTGAGAAGATGGAGCTGCCGCAGTGCCTCAAGGACGTCCAGAAGTTCACTGGCTGCCCGCTTCGTCAGCCGGCTGGGGGAGAAGGCACTGCCCATGTACCAGCTGCTGAAGAAATCGGACAAATTCGTCTGGTCACCGCAGGCGGATGAAGCCTTCCTTGACTTAAAGCGCGTGCTCTCAACCAGCGCCAATCCTTGCAACGCCCGGGTTCAATGGGCTGCGATCTTGTTGGCCACATCTGGCCACAACACGAGTGGACAGCGTTGTCTGAGTGGTGGAGCGCAAAAAAGCCGAAAGCAGAGAAACGGCTGGTCCGGCGCCCGAGTCTATTACCTCGGTAAGTGCTCTCGATCGAAGCAAAACTACCCCCACTACCAGAAGGTCACCTACGGTGTCTACATGGCGGCAGAAGCTCAAAGCACTACTTCCAGAGCATCCCATCAAGGTGGTTGCCACAGCGCCCTTGGCGGAAATCATCGGCAGCAAGGATGCCAACGGCAGTTGCCAAGTGGGCCTGGAGCTAGCCGCCCGCCCCATCCTCTGAGCCGCATAGCCATCAAGTCGCAGAGATCCTCGCGAGGACTTCTTAAATCGGCTAGGCCCGAGATACAATACACTGCCTTTGTGCCGGATTCCACACATTGGAAGATGCACTTCGACGGCTCGAAGATCGGCTTGGGAGCCGGCGTCGTCATCACCTCTCCCAAGGGAGACCGACTGGACTACGTCCTGCAGATCCACTTCGCCGCATCCAACAACGTGGCGGAGTATGAAGCGCTCATTCATGGGCTAAAGCTGGCCAAGGAGATTGGCGTGTGATACGTCTCCAACGTATCGATAATTTCTTATGTTCCATGCCACATTATTGATGTTATCTACATGTTTTATGCACACTTTATGTCATATTCGTGCATTTTCTGGAACTAACCTATTAACAAGATGCGGCCAGTTCTGTTTTCTGCTGTTTTTGGTTTCGAGAAATCCTAGTAACGAAATATTCTCGGAATCGGGCCAGAAATCAACGCCCGGAGTTCTATTTGCAGGAAGCCTCCAGAACACGAGAACCGCGAGAGGAGCGGGGCACAGGCCCTACCCCGGCGCGGCCAAGGGGCGCCCCCTAGGGTGTGGGCCCCCCTTCGACCTTCCTGCGCCGCCTCTTCGCCTATAAAGGCCTTCACCTAAAACCCCGATACCAATTGACGAAACCCACGAAAACCTTCCAGACGCCGCCATCGCGAAGCCAAGATCGGGGGGACAGGTCCGGTACCCTGCCGGAGCGGGGAAGTGCCCCGGAAGGCTTCTCCATCGACACCGCTGCCATCTCCCGCCATCTTCATCACCGCTGCTGCTCCCATGAGGAGGAGTAGTTCTCCATCCGAAGCTCGGGGCTGTACCGGTAGCTATGTGGTTCATCTCTCTTCCATGTACTTCAATACAATGATCTCATTGAGATTCATATGAGTTTGTATCACAATTTATCTATGTGCTACTCTAGTGATGTGTTATTAAAGTAGTTTTATTCCTCCTGCATGTGTGCAAAGGTGACAGGGCGTGCACCGTGTTAGTACTTGGTTTATGCTATGATCATGATCTCTTGGAGATTGCGAAGTTAACTATTGCTATGATAATATTGATGTGATCTATTCCTCCTACATATGCATGAAGGTGGCAGTGTGCATGCTATGCTAGTACTTGGTTTAGTCTGTTGATATATCTTACACTAAAGGTTACTAAAACATGAGCATTATTGTGGAGCTTGTTAACTCCGGCATTGAGGGTTCGTGTAATCCTACGCAATGTGTTCATCATCCAACAAGAGAGTGTCGAGTATGCATTTATCTATTCTGTTATGTGATCAAAGTTGAGAGTGTCCACTAGTGTGAAAGTCTAATCCTTAGGCCTTGTTCTAAATCTTTGCTGAGTTACTATTTTTGCTTGTTCTTGTTTTCTTTGTGTTACCCTCTTTATTTTAATACTACCACCATCAACTACATGCCAGCAAGCTATTGGCACCGTTGCCACTGCTCATACTTATTCATACCACATGTTTCACTATCTCTTCGCCGAACTAGTGCACCTATTAGGTGTGTTGGGGACACAAGAGACTTCTTGCTTTGTGGTTGCAGGGTTGCATGAGAGGATATCTTTGACCTCTTCCTCCCTGAGTTCGATAAACCTTGGGTATCCACTTAAGGGAAACTTGCTGCTGTTCTACAAACCTCGGCTCTTGGAGGCCCAAACACTGTCTACAAGAATATAAGCTCCCGTAGACATCAAGCACTTTTATGGCGCCGTTGCCGGGGAGGAAAGGTAAAAGGCACTCATACTACGGTCCCAGGTAAAGTATTTTTCCGGCGCCGTTGTGTGTGTGCTCAAAGCTATTTCCTTTAGATCCTGCAATTGCATCTTGTTTCTTGTTTACACTAGTTTGGCATAATGTACAAGAGTGAGCTTCTTATTCTATTTCTGATTTAAAACTTGGATTGTTTGATGCGAAAATTAAAAAACCTATAAAATCTTCTTTGCATGCTGGTAGTAATATTGGTATGAACGCTTTGAACACCATTGTTGATAATGATATAGAAAGTTCTAAGCTTGGGGAAGCTGGTTTTCATGATATTTTTAGTCCCCCAAGCATTGAGGAGAAAATTTTCTTTGATGATACTTTGCCTCCTATTTATGATGATTATAATGATAGTGGTCTTTTGGTGCCACCTACTATGGAAAGTGAATTTGATTATGATTACAATATGCCTCCTATATTTGATGATGAGAATAATAATGATAGCTACTTTGTTGAATTTGCTCCTACAACTAATAAAATTGATTATGCTTATGTTGGGAGTAGTAATAATTTTATGCATGTGACTCATGATAAAAATGTTTTATGTGATAGTTATATTGTTGAGTTTACTCATGACACTACTGAAAGTTATTATGAGAGAGGAAAATATGGTTGTAGAAATTTTCATGTTATAAAATGCCTCTCTATGTGCTGAAATTTTTGAAGCTACACTTGTTTTATCTTCCTATGCTTGTTACTTTGCTCTTCATGAACTTGTTTATTTGCAAGATTCCTATGCATAGGAAGCATGTTAGACTTAAATGTGTTTTTAATTTGCCTCTTGATGCTCTCTTTTGCTTCACATACTATCTCTTGCGAGTGCATCATTAAAACTGCTGAGCCCATCTTAATGGCTATAAAGAAAAGAACCTCTTGGGAGATAACCCATGTGTTATTTTGCTACAGTACTTTGTTTTATATTTGTGTCTTGGAAGTTGTTTACTACTGTAGCAACCTCTCCTTATCTTAGTTTTGTGTTTGTTGTGCCAAGTAAAGTCGTTGATAGAAAAAGTAAGTACTAGATTTGGATTACTGCAGAAACAGATTTCTTTGCTGTGACGAATCTGGGCTTAATTCTCTGTAGGTAACTCAGAAAATTGCAAATTTACGTGAGTGATCCTCAGATATGTACGCAACTTTCATTCAATTTGAGCATTTTCGTTTGGGCAAGTCTGGTGGCCTAATAAAATCCATCTTTACGGATGTTCTGTTTGACAGATTCTGCCCTTTTATTTCGCATTGCCTCTTTTGCTATGTTGGATGAATTTCTTTGATTCATTAATGTCCAGTAGCTTTATGCAATGTCCAGAAGTGTTAAGAATGATTGTGTCACCTCTGAACATGTTAATTTTTATTGTCCACTAACCCTCTAATGAGTTGTTCGAGTTTGGTGTGGAGGAAGTTTTCAAGGGTCAAGAGAGGAGGATGATATACCATGATCAAGGAGAGTGAAAGCTCTAAGCTTGGGGATGCACCCGGTGGTTCATCCCTGCATATATCAAGAAGACTCAAGCGTCTAAGCTTGGGGATGCCCAAGGCATCCCCTTCTTCATCGACAACATTATCAGGTTCCTCCCTTGAAACTATATTTTTATTCGGTCACATCTTATGTACTTTACTTGGAGCGTCTGTGTGCTTTTGTTTTTGTTTTGTTTGAATAAATTGGATTACATCATGCTTGTGTGGGAGAGACACACGCTCAGCTGGTTCGTATGAACACATGTGTTCTTAGCTCATAATATTCATGGCGAAGTTTCCCTTCGTTAAATTGTTATATGGTTGGAATTGGAAAATGATACATGTAGTAATTGCTATAATGTCTTGGGTAATGTGATACTTGGCAATTGTTGTGCTCATGTTTAAGCTCTTGCATCATATACTTTGCACCTATTAGTGAAGAGTACATAGAGCATGCTAAAATTTGGTTTGCATAATTGGTCTCTCTAAGGTCTAGATAATTTCTAGTATTGAGTTTGAACAACAAGGAAGGCAGTGTAGAGAGTCTTATAATGTTTTCAATATGTCTTTTATGTGAGTTTTGCTGCACCAGTTCATCCTTGTGTTTGTTTCAAATAAGCCTTGCTAGCCTAAACCTTGTATCGAGAGGGAATACTTCTCATGCATCCAAATACTTGAGCCAACACTATGCCATTTGTGTCCACCATACCTACCTACTACATGGTATTTCTCCGCCATTCCAAAGTAAATTGCTTAGTGCTACCTTTAAACAATTCAAAATTTATTACCTCTTATTTGTGTCAATGTTTTATAGCTCATGAGGAAGTATGTGGTGTTTATCTTTCAATCTTGTTGGGCAACTTTCACCAATGGACTAGTGGCTTCATCCGCTTATCAAATAATTTTGCAAAAGCTGGCAATGGGATTCCAGTCCCAAATTAATTAACAAAAATAGACACTCCTCCATGGTATGTGATTGTTGGACGGCACCCGAAGAAATTCGGTTAGCCATAGCTTGTGTAAGCAAAGGATGGGAGAGTATGTGCAACAGACTTAAACAAAGGCACTCCTTCATGTTAGAAGGTGTTTAGCATTTTCGAGGATTGGACCATAGTTTGTAAAAGTTGGAAAAGGTGCCACTCAAAAATAAAATAAAATGGAGACGCTCTTTGAAGGTTTGTATGCGGCAAGGGGGTTAGAGTACCGCTACCATTCGTTGACAACAACATACACCTCTCAAAACTTTATTTTTTATGCTCTCTTTATGTTTTCAAAATCAAAGCTCTAGCACAAATATAGCAATCGATGCTTTCCTCTTTGAAGGACCATTCTTTTACTTTCAATGTTGAGTCAGTTCACCTATTTCTCTCCACCTCAAGAAGCAAACACTTGTGTGTGCATTGATTCTTACATATTTGCATATTGCATTTGTTATATTGCTTTGCATTGACAATATCCATGAGATATACATGTTACAAGTTGAGCCGCTGAAACTTAATCTTCTTTTGTGTTGCTTCAATACCTTTACTTTGAATTATTGCTTTATGAGTTAACTCTTATGCAAGACTTATTGATGCTTGTCTTGAAGTGCTATTCATGAAAAGTCTTTGCTATATGATTCAGTTGTTTACTCATGTCATTATCATTGTTTTGATCGCTGCATTCACTACATATACTTTACAAATAGTATGATCAAGTTTATGATGGCATGTCACTTCAGAAATTATCTTTGTTATCGTTTTACATGCTCGGGACGAGCAGGAACTAAGCGGGGATGCGATACGTCTCCCAGCGTATTCGATAATTTCTTATGTTCCATGCCACATTATTGATGTTATCTACATGTTTTATGCACACTTTATGTCATATTCGTGCATTTTGCCGGAACTAACCTATTAACGAAGATGCCGAAGTGCCGGTTCCTGTTTTCTGTTGTTTTGGTTTCAGAAATCCTAGTAACGATATATTCTCGGAATCGGACGAAACAACGCCCAGGTTTTTTACCCGGAAGCCTCCAGAACACACGAGAACCGCCAGAGAAGGGAGGCAGGGCCACCAAACCCTACCCCGGCGCGGCCAAGGGGGGGGCGCCCCCCTAGGGTGTGGGCCCCCCTTCGACCTTCCTGCGCCGCCTCTCCGCCTATAAAGAGCCCCTGGATCAGAAAACCCGATACCAATTGACGAAACCCACGAAAACCTTCCAGAGCCGCCGCCATCGCGAAGCCAAGATCTGGGGGACAGGAGTCTCTGTTCCGGCACCCTGCCGGAGCGGGGAAGTGCCCCCGGAAGGCTTCTCCATCGACACCGCTGCCATCTCCACGCCATCTTCATCACCGCTGCTGCTCCCATGAGGAGGGAGTAGTTCTCCATCGAGGCTCGGGGCTGTACCGGTAGCTATGTGGTTCATCTCTCTTCCATGTACTTCAATACAATGATCTCATTGAGATTCATATGAGTTTGTATCACAATTTATCTATGTGCTACTCTAGTGATGTGTTATTAAAGTAGTTTTATTCCTCCTACACGTGTGTAAAGGTGACAGTGTGTGCACCGTGTTAGTACTTGGTTTATGCTATGATCATGATCTCTTGTAGATTGCGAAGTCAACTATTGCTATGATAATATTGATGTGATCTATTCCTCCTACATATGCATGAAGGTGACGGTGTGCATGCTATGCTAGTACTTGGTTTAGTCTGTTGATATATCTTACTTAAGGTTACTAAAACATGAGCATTATTGTGGAGCTTGTTAACTCCATTGAGGGTTCGTGTAATCCTACGCCATGTGTCATCATCCAACAAAAAAGTGTAGAGTATGCATTTATCTATTCTGTTAT